>MVGT01001338.1:333415-432301 GCA_002174775.1 Macleaya cordata | reverse complement strand
TTTTGATGACTTTGGGCCATTTTTGGGCTTAATTTGGGTGAGGTTTTAAGCTAGTTTTGAGCAAGGTTTTGAGCTTTGGTTTTGGGCTACTTTTGGCTTAATTTTGAACTCCATTTAGGGTTATTTTTGTGGGTGATTAATGAAAATCTCAAAGTATTCCATAAATGAAGGTGGGCAAAATTAGGGTGTCTACACCATGATGAAAAGGTGTTTTGCTCTAGTGGAGAATCTCTAAAAATGGGTGAAGAAACAAAAAAAAATAGGGAAAAAAGAAGAGAGAGAAAAAAAATCTGTTGAGATATGTTGTGTTCCTTTATTTAAGGAGAAAAAATAGAAAAGTGGGAGGGAGAAATAACTTTCCTATTATTTAGGAATTAAATATTGAGCGTGGAGTTAATGGGATGAGCATTCCATTAGCTCCTCCGCTAAGGATCCCTAAAACGGTTGAATGGGATCCATTTTTAGGGGTTAAGGGTTCCCACTAGAGCTCCCACTAAAAATGCCCTAGCCCCTTAGTATCACGTGACACCATTTTTTTCGGTGTAACGCGTAACTGATCAAAAAAAAATGTGGGTTAGATCTAAAATTACCCCAAAAATATACCTAATGCATCTTCATCGTATCCTCTAATGATAGGGCTTACATTCTATTTACAGCGTTCTTAACTTTACATGGAGATTTTTCTAAGGTTTTCTAAATGTGTTTATGACTCGTGCGATTATTCTCCCAAAAAAACAATCCATGGCTCGTCAGCCCACAAGCTAGATAGTATAAACATAGGACAGAACTAAATGGTGTTAAATTGTCAACTTGAACGTTGGGAGTTTCCCATTTAACCCGGCCTTTCCATTTTCATGAATCAGATCCATTTATATTGAACCTCGTCCATCATTGAGGATATTAGAGCATCTCCAATACAATGTGAACGAGAGCATAAGAGATTGTGAATGTTGTAAAAAAATGACTGCTACATAGGAGATGCAGAAATGCTCTATATGCGGCCTCTGAGTTTTTTTTGAAAAATTGTTTCTATTTCGTCTTCCAGGTAATAATGTTTAAATGGCCATGTCTTTTTGCACCCCCTCCTTCTCAGAACGCCTGAGTGTTACCCTTTGTCTACACTGGTCTGTTGGGGCCACAAAATGATGCCAAGCTGGCTTTTTGTGAAGATCATCTCCTCACCAGGTAAATAATCCTTAAAATCAACCGATAATGTGGCCCCACCAAAAAAACTACAGAGTAATTGGTTACCCACTAGAAAGTAACAACACAGAACTCAAAATTCCTACACTTGATGTTGATATTGATAAAGTAACTAAAAAAGATCCAATCGAAATTACTCAAATTCAATTAACTCTTCTCAAACAAAACAGCCTGATAAGAAAAGTAACTGTACACAACAACTAAACACTACTAGATGTTGTGCTTCCTCCTGGCCTTGCCCTTAATGTGATTTTTGCCTCTGCCACCCACCTTCAATTTCTTCTTCATCTTCTTCCCAATACCTCCAACTGCCTTCAAGGACCCTGACTTCTTTCCGTGTGAACTTCCAACATCACCCATCTCCACATCTGTTAAAACAACAATCATATTAATAAGCCACTTCAAAACTTTTTAAAAACAGAACAAAACAAATCAAGGTTCTGACAGATTACGGCCATAAAACTACGTTAACAGCAAGAAATATTTTTTAATAAATTTTGACTCCCTAAAGGTTAGCAACATTATGCAAATAAGGAAGCTGAAAAAAAACTCATGCTCCAGATGACTATAACGAAAACAAAATACTTAGACAACTAAACAATAAAAATACAAACAGGGTAGCCCAAATTTGACACTCAAAATCACCCGCCCACCAAACGGGTGATTCTATGAGAAGCATGGAATCTTTTAGAAGGGCAGAATCAGCTGATATAATATGTCTGTTTGCCAGTTTCTAGCTTAACTTAATTGTGACTTTAGCATGCACTTGAATTGAATGTCTGATACTTTCTAATTCCTTCGCTAATTTGAAAAAGTATGATCCATTTTTATTTCCCTTCTGATGAGTAGAACATAAACTTCAAAAATATTAATTAAATTTGAGCATACAATTTCAAGCTCTGATTTTCTTTTTATTTTTGGCTTCCTAGCAAATTAACTTCTTGTATCTTGTTCCTCTACTTGAGCCTTTAAATTATTTTACTAGGAACCCATGATCAACCAGCTGAATTAAGGCTAGAAATGTACAAACATGTGTCATGACCCTCATGCAGAATATGTGACACATGCATATGAAGTATCTCAAACATAAAAACAATGATATAATACTCGAATGCTTGAAAGTCAGTCAGTGATATCCATGCTGGGTTTATAGATTCCATAAATTATGCATACTAGCCCTGACATACATGTGTGAGTGCTACAAAAAAAGTAGGCTGGTACGACATCAGAGAAGAAGACCTTAAGCATGCTAATAAAGAGTGTCCAACTAGCTCAACGTCGGTGTTACCCCAACAACTAGTACAAGACTAATTTAATCATTTCATAACATGATGTAATCAAAACTGAGAGGCGATGCCTAAGCAATAAAAGTTCCTTGGAAAAGGGTTCCCCAAACAAGACATAGGGAATGATCTATTAATTAAGTTTTCTGAACAACTTTTTATCTATACTGATACATTCATATATTCATATAATTAAAGATAATATTGCAAAATAATTAGATAAGCGATTGATTGGAAGGTTCAAAAGAATCAAAACCTATAAGCATAAGTATTCTAGACACTGTTCGACATCTGAAAAAAAATGGATTTAGATGAAGTCTTAGAAGATGGAAAATCAAGAAGTCTACTTTCATAGTTTTTGGGTACCAAATCCAGATGATCTGCATCTATGTCATCCTAAATAAAGTTCAGCCACTAAAAATTGGAGAAAAGTGTAAGGAGAATAACAATATGGAGAACCGTAATAGTTTTAGTTTCTCTGACGTGTAAACACTTATGAAATGTTTAAGTTTATCACAAACTGCAAGCCTCTAGCCCCACCTAGGCTCTCAGATTCTTCTTTCACCACCTCAGCATATTCTTCTAATCTCCACTAATCCTAATTCGTATTGATAGCTCCTTTGTCCTTCCTATTTAAAGCCTTTTAATGTCTACTTCCCCAAGATGTATTTAATTTAAATTTATCTCTGCATAGCCTTTATCTAAACCCTAACATCTCTGAAACTTTCTAGTTTCTCAAGGACTCTTTCTTAGATAAGAAATTAAAACATTCCTTAAATGTCACCCACATTCTCTCACCCTCTTTTTTTTCTCTTCATATCCCCTAAAGCCTATATAGAAAAAGTAATCTTTTGTTCATCCCAAAAGACCCATGAGAGAACAAGTTAGTGGTTTTAATATGTCGACTAGGGGAACACTTAAAAAGCCTAGAGCCTAGAAGTCTGGTGCTTCTAGTCCCAGCAAGGCGAAGCTTTAACCACATCAAGGCCACCCTCCACTTCTTCCAAACTTCCAATTAGGCATACATTCGAGAGCATGTATCCACTAAGAATGAGGCAAAGTGTATCACTTATTTTTTGCTGATGCCGAGGCCCGAGATATTAACTTGTGACATGCCGAGCAAGGATGTCAAATTGTGAATCGTATCGTGAATCGTTTTTGGTTTTTACGAATCGTATAAATAGAATCGAATCGTGAATCGTATGATTCTTATACTTTTTTACTTAATTTAAGAAGTATATATGTATATATGTAATATCTAAAATTAAGAAAGGAGGTTGTAAATATATTTTCAGAGTCTTGAGGGTTCTGACGTTTGAGAACATAAAAATGGGGGTTTAGTTTGTTTTTATATGTAAAAAGTAGGTAAAATGCCATATATACCCTTAAGTGGGGACCCATAAGGCATTAAAATAAAAAAGAAACAAAATAGTCACTTAAAAAATGCATATGCACATGTTTTTAAGAGGGAGCAGTTGAATCGTGTGATTCAGTCAGGGTCTGAATCAGTCTTAATCACAATTCAAGGTGCGATTCAGATCGAAATGGGTACGATACGATTCAAATCGTACGATTTTATCATCCTTGATGCCAAGAACTAGGATGTCTGGTGGAGAGCTTTGCCCTGCCAAGGTAAGCACACTCTTTTTCCATCACAATCAAAAGAAATTCATTTGACAGAATTTTTGTGGCAGAACCCAATTACATGAAATAGCAGTAGCAGTGAGGAAGTATTTTTCAAGGTCACCACCCAAATATTCAAATATATTGTGGATAATCGTTAAAGGTTTCTTCAAGACAAACCCCAATCCTGATTTATTCTTGCGAAGTTATTCCATTATCATACTTGTTGAATTGTTTCTACAGTCAATTTATATAAATCAAGACCAACATACTATCTTCTTTACTAATATAATATTCATCTCCAAAAATTATATTACACAACTTCTCCAAACTTCAAATATGATACCACTTCAAACCTTGGTGAAACCAAAATTGCACATTTGGTAACCACCTTCCACCCCACATTCCAAAAAATGTTTCATTCTTCACAGTCATACATACTCCCTATACTTACCCTGTATCCTTTGCATACCCTCAACCACCATGATAAAATCTAAAGTTCTATGAAAGAGCTTTAGTGGTTATTCAAAGGCTATCGATTCCAAGAAGTCGGAACATCTTGCATTCCAAACTTTCCAAAAGACGAACAGTTTTTCTTCACAACTCCAAACCTCCAAAATATCATTTTCTAAATTAATCAACCTCTTGGTTGATGAATCTGAGATATTAAAACAAGAACTAGCAAGTCCAGTCGAGAGCTCTACCCTACCAAAGTAGGTACACTCCTTATGGCATAGCAAAAGGAAATGAAATTCATTTACTGAATACATATTGCAATTTCTCATGGATCTTAATAAGTCTTTAAGTGAAATATCATTCAACCTAAAATTCTGCAATAGTATACTCCAAAAATTCAATCGAACAAGTAAAGGACCTATAATCCTACTCCGAATTGCATATCGGATGCGAAAAAGAGAAAAACGCATGCTCTAATTGTCACTTTTCGAAGCAAATTATAAGCAAATTTCACTAAATAATCCAAACAACTCTCACTATGAACAAATTAATCAATTTTTTTAAAACCAACCCAGGATTATCTTCTCAGTAAATTAACATTAGCTTTATGCGTGCTTAAAAAGTAAACTAATTAAAAGGCACACAAGTTAATTTGCAAATTAAAAACTTAAACACAAACCATAATTCGTAAAATTCAGGAATTCAAGCTAATGGATCAGATTATTTAACCATAAACTGTAATGGGTTTCAAAAAAAAAGTTTCGAAGTAAAGAGAGTACCCATGTTGGTATTGGTGGTGATCTCCATTGAAGTGGTTTTATTGTTGTTGTAAGGACGTACGGGAAGTTTTGGAGCGGCTAGGGCGGCATCTTGAGCAGCAAGCTTTGCAACTTCTTTCTTTTCATGGAAAGGCTCAGCGATTTCTCTCCTAAGAGTCCTCAATCTCTTCTCTCTCTTCGACCTCATCGACTTCGCCATCTTTATTAGCTTCGGCTTTGTTGAGACCTAATTAGGTTTTGCCAATGAGAGTTTGTGAGAAAGAGAATGAGAGTGGGAGAGTGAGAGAGAGACGTCGAGGGTTTGGGATGGGTATTTTAGAGGTTTTAGATTTAAATTTTTACAATTATACCCTTACATTTTTTAATAAATTACACATTACTAGTTAGATATATAGGTATTGGGTCGGGTCGGTTTCTCAACGGTTTCGGCCAACCGGATCCGCCAACCGATCAACGGCCCATTGGTATCGTCTTTCTAGAATTTTTGTGAGGCACATATGGAGATGATATAAGGATGTGAAGATGATGTCCTTGATCACTAGGTGAGGATGAATCACATCATTCTAACAACTAACTCCACCGAACAAACTCACTTTAACCTCTACGCATGTGTGATGAGTTGGTAAATTTTGTGGCGCGTGATTTGGTTAACCCCTTTACAAACTCACTTTGCCTTCTCACACGAGCATAGGCATTGGCAAATTATGCGGCGTGTGATTTGGTTATCCCCTTCATAAATATATTTCACACAAACCTCTTAATTTTTCTTTGTTAACACCGTGTACTTATACCTTTGACACAAAAAGTGGGACCCATAGGGGGGTGGGTGGGTGTGGAAACGGACGGACGAGCAGCCGTTGGGCTAACCGCCTAGACGGCTCCCTCTCTCTTGCTTTTTCTCTATTTCTTTCTCTTTTAGATGGCTTAAGTTGTTGAAGTCGTTCAAATGGCACAAACCGCTTTAAGGGTGAGCCCTTTTATATAATACAATATTGGGCTTGAACCCCTTTTTTTAGGGCGGTTTAACAGGAAAGACGGGCTTATTTTGAGTTGTAAGCCCGTCCCTTCTTTTTTTCGTTTTGTAAAGAAGGTAGGTAGTTTTGGTTTTTGTTTTAAAACAATAAAATTTTCATACCTAAACTACCTCTCACTTTGTTTAAAGTGTAGAGTTTATCTGTTTTTGCTTGTTGGAAGTGATGACGTGGCGGAGAAAGAAAATAATATTTTTTTTAAATTCAAATTGCTTAACTTTTAATCTACAAATCAATTTTTGACAAAATTTATATTTTTGAAAATCAGTTTTCAAGATCTTCAAAATGAGATCAGACAACAATATCAAATTCAATGAAAAAAATCTTCATAATTGAACTATGCAAACAGATTGCATACATAAAAACCTATACAAGTTGTAATTTTCATACTTTGTATAAATTTATTTTGCATACTTTTAAGCATCTGCACTTTTCTAAGCCTTTATGCAATCAGATTGTGTAATAAAAAAAAGCCAAAAATTTGCTTTTGCAAAGTATGCAAATTATAATTTGTATAGGCTATTTTGCATATTTTGAGCATCTGCACTTTTCTAAACCTCTATGCAAATAGATTGCATAATAAAAAGTCCAGAAATTACTTTTCCAACTATGCATATTATAATTTGCATACAATTATCTGAGTTTTTAGCTTCATAAATGGATTTTTCTGGATTTTTTTTTTGAATTTAGTATTCATGTCTGATTTTGTTGTAAATATCTTAAAAAATGCTTTCCAATAGTATAAATTTTTTTCAACTCCGATTTATATTTTGAAAGTTATGGCCATTTTTATGTTAAAATAATTAAATGGGGTTTGCTAACGTGCACCGCCATTATTCAGCATATGATTTTTTCGTCTTTTTGTATTGCGTTAACGTGTGTTGAGGACTGTCGATGCATACATAAAAAGCCTATCCTCTCTATTATTTTTATTCCCATGCAAAGGTATATCACTCATATTACGTTTATATAGTAGAGATGTTTTTTGTTTTAGGAAATACGAGACCCTCTGCACACGCGTTGCGTGTGCCTAACGCATTTTAGCCATTAAATTTGTTACAACAATTCATAAATAAATGGATAATTAGAATTTAAAAAACAAATTAAAATATAAGTGGCAGCACTTTCGGATCCGAATAATTACTTAATTATTTTCTAATTTGTATTTACCAAACCATACGAAGAATAAAATTTTATTATTTTCTAATTTTTATTTAGCAAACTATTCGCAGGTTAAAGCAGTTGGCCTAGAAACACATACTAATCAGTAATTACAAATTTCTCATTAAGTAATTAACATAATACTGCACAAAGGACAATACTAAGAAGAATCCTATGAATTAAAGCAATAATCAATTAATTAATATGGTACTCTAAGGTTAACAGCTTAACATGGTTTCCTTACAAAAAAATTTAACATGGTAGTATGGTACTCAACGATAAAAAAAAACTTGATGAATTAAATTTTTTTGATTAACAAGGTCTTATTTATCCACAAACATTAGTTTTCAAGATATCTAACATGTTGTAAGAAAAAAAAACTTCGCTTACCTCAATATCTACGCCTTTCATAGTCAAATCCCATGCAAATCCCCTTATCACCCTGCAATTCAAAAAAAATTGAACCAAAACAACTCATAATTGAATTAAAAATAATAAATAAAGAGAGATCGATGAGATGAAAAATATGATTGATTAGAAGTTCTCTAATGTTTGAAGTAATAGAAATAGGTTTTCTTCTTTCCCTGTATTCTTCATCCTCGTTTGAGGAAATAAAGGCTTTATTTATATTTAGTTAGTTAGTTTTCAAAACTGATTTGAGAATATCTCTTAAGTTGTAAAAATGTTAGTGGGAGCAGTTTTGGGGGAGAATCCCTATTTATATGGAGAATCACTACCCACGTGTAATACTAATTAATACTTGTAAAACTTGCAACTTCCTTTATTTTAAGTTTTCAATTATATCCTTTTTTTTGTTTACTCTAAAATATTTTGTTAGCAATTAAGCTTCCTATTTAATAGGGAAACTTCCTATTTAGTAGGGATAAAATATGAAAAGATAAATTTAAGGCTTCAATAACTACCTTTAGGGTCGCTTCCCTTTAAAGAATAGAATAGATTTTTTTCAAACAGATTTTCATTCAAATCTTGTTGTTTGGTATACCTTATGGGATATGTATCATTTATGGAAGCTGAATAGTTGGTTATCACCAATTTTATTAATGGGCTTGAAGTGGTATTATGCAATATCTCAAATTGCTTCTCATCCAGAATTCCTTGGGTTGGTATAGATGTAGTTTATTTCCTTCAAATGAAAATCCTTTCAGGATATTATAGATGTTTAATGATACTGCCTTAAGTGCAATGAAATGGACATTCTTCATTGTTTCATAAAAGCTTTTTCAAGTTTAGTGAAAAAACATGATGCTTTTGTAAATGCAAGGGGATACAACATCTCAAACCAAAAATCAGTGCTAAAGTTTTTGTGTTGGACTGACCTCTTTGGCAGTTCTGAGGTTAAGTTTCAAATTTTTCTTCTCAATTCAGTGGGAATATTCTATATAAAAAGCCGAAAAAGATGATGTTCCATGTACTCATCAAAATTTAGATTGACATGTAAATGAGCCAAGGTGTTGGTCCACTGTTACCGGAAACTCTACCTCCCTTGCATACCGCATACTGGTTTTAAGTACTCCAGCGATCCAGTGCTTTAAATTTGGCGTACCCACATCTTTTACCCTGATTTTCTAAAATTTAAAAGACACAAAATTTAAAAGATTACTTAGTGAACTAGTTTTTATTTTTCGATGAGTGTGAGTGTAAGTGAGTCTCATAATATTTAAGATTTTAAGTTTTATTAAGAGTGTAATGTTTGGTTACATGTAATGTACCGCATACCCTTACCATATAACCGAAACCTGCGTTCCATGTAACGTAATTTGGACCCATCATGGTGTTAGAATTTTTCAGTCCTAGCCCAGCGATCGAATATGTAGAAAGATGAAACAAGAAACAAGAAATAAGATGAACACATAACCAAACACACAAGGCACAAGATTTATGAAGAAAACCTCAAATTTGGGTAAAAACTTCAAACAAGCACGATCAATTTAATTAACACAATAAGGATGATTACAAAGATCTCTCACTTCTCAAAATGTCACCCTTACAACTCACAAGAAGCACATAAAAAGACCAAAATTCTAGGTTTACCTCCTTGAATTTTTAGGAACACAAACACTCTTGATTTAGATTTTTCCTCTTCAATCACTTAATCACATGTTTTGGGACAACCTAGGACCTCTCTAGTTATAGATTTCATCAATCCCACACACAAATAGAAGTTTTCTAAACCCAAAAGGTCTCAAACACCACTTAAAATATGTCTATAGCCTCAAAATATTTGACCCACGGTGGTGCTTTTGAAAGCACCAAGGCTGCTTTCGAAAGTAACTTCATATGGGGTTTTAAGCACATTACTTTCGAAACCAGCAACTTTAGTTTCGAAACCAAATGTCTTATTTTCCACAATTGCCAAAAACTCTCACACTGGATGGTGTTTAGGTATTTCTGGGTTTATCTAATTGAAATTGTCTTTTGTTAGCTCAAGCACTTGGCATTTTATGATGTGGTATCATAGAGAAACCCATCTTTTGGCTCATAAACTTGAATTCTATAATCATAACGAGTCTAACAATCGATTTTAATCTTTATATGGTTACAAAGCTTTAGTTTTGTAAATAGCAGAAAATATTTCTTCCTTGATTTGCTAATGATTTCTGAATTTCAATACTGGGTGATGCTCAAAATTTTGACTGGTTTAGCCTATACACAGTACAGTATGACTCCTAAAAGCTAGAGGGGATTTAAAGCGTCTGCTAAAAAAGTCACATTTTCTTTACACTTCTCATTGGATGAGGATATGAAATCTGTGAGTACCTAGTTTTATGTGTTCTTTTCCATATTGAATTCTCATCACTCACATTAAAATTTTCCCTTTGGGCTCAGCCTATTACTTAATTAGTTTATAATTTGTGCTATAATTAAAGAGATCTTGTGTTAATCTGAAGTAACTTAGGGCTCGTTCATATGCTCCTCGGTGGAGGTTTTAATTAAAAAAAAACTTACAGCTCATTCGTTTCGGGTTTAGGAATCCAACTCTTTGCAGTTGAATTCCTAAAATTAAATTATGGGAATTCATCTTCGTAATTCCTTACAATCATTAATTTGGTTCGGATTGTTGACTAAATAATTGAATAATCATTTGGTTAAATGTCAGAATTAGAAAATAATTTTGTTGTACTTAGAAAACAATTTTGATGGTGCATGTGATGAGGTGGTGAGGTGGCGGCGGTGGTGGTGTTAATGGTGAGGTGGCGACAGTGTTGGTGATGGTGAGGTGGTGGTGGAGATATGTAAATGTATTTTTATTTTTAGATTTATTATTTTGTAGGGTAATTTTATCATTTAAAAAAATTGTAAAGCAGTTCCCATGAATTCATTTCGATTGCACTCTCTCGGATACAATGGGAGTATTTAAGGGAAACGGAAATGGTTTTATTTCCAGAGAATTGAATTCCAAATTATTTACATCTTTTGTTTGGATGTAATTCATCTAATTCGGAGGGAATTGATTTCAATTCTTCGAAACGAACAACCCTATAGTAACAACGATGAAAAAGAAAATGAAGAAGGTGATATTATCATTCGGTGGAGTAGCCTATAAATAGCTAGCTCCATCATTTGTTTGTGTATCAAGCCATACGAGCTCAAGTTGTAGAGCGAGAAGAGAAAGATAGAGCTAGTGTAGAAAGTGGTATTTTGAAATCGTCAACGTGACATATGACTACATGCCACGTCATAATGAGGTCAGCCACGCCACCAAATTTGTCACGTCAGTACCGGGACTTTGGTAATAATAAAAGCTAACGTGAACCCTTGATGAAGCGCCTTCACTAGGCTACCCTCACACAAGGGTGCCTTCACCAGCCTACCTCACAAGGGCGCCTTGCCTAGGCAATGTGCACCTTGCACGTTACCAAGCCTCTTTGCAATGTGCACTTTCACTTCATTACCAATGTGCAGATGCATATATAAGGGTAAGACAAGCTCTTTCAACTTTTGGATATCTAAGTTCTACATCCTTCAAAGTTCGGCTGATATAATACATCGGATACTCTGTCCCATCGTCATCTTCTTGAGCCAGAAGAGCCCCAATTGCACTATCAGTCGAAGCAGTATACAACAGCAAAGGGCGCCCAGGAGAAGGTGCCTTCATTAGTGTAGGAGAAAGTAACAACTTTTATATTTTCTCAAAGGCTACTTGTTGTGATGTTGACCAATGAAATTTTGCATCTTTTTTTAGGAGAGGCATGAAGGAAGTAACAAGTTGAGCTAATCCAGGAATAAAATGTCTTATGTAAGACACTTTACCCATAAATTTTTTAAGCTCCTTTACCGTTTGTGGTGGGGGCATAGTTGTGATAGCTTGAGCCTTGGTAGGATCCATTTTTATTCCATCTTTAGTGACAAGAAACCCCAAAAATTTTCCTGCAGATACACCAAATGCGCATTTTAAGGGATTCATTCAAAGTTTATAAGTGCGACATCTATCAAAAACCTGTCACAAGATGGTGAAATGAATATGTCGACATTTTGATTTCACAACTATGTCATCCACATAATCCTCAATTTACTTGTGCATCATATCATGAAATATGGTGGTCATCACACGTTGGTAAGTGGCTCCTGCATTTTTAAACCAAAAGGCATAATAGTATAATAGAAATTTCTGAGAGGAGTTCGAAAAGCAATTTTTTGTGATGTCCAACTAGATTAAGATCTAAGAGAGGTGACTCCAAGACTCCGCCTAAGTCAAGTCGATGACCATTTGGAGTTCGTTACGCCGTGGAAGAAGAGTTAGGGAGGCCTAGTGGGGAAAGAAGCAAAGAGTAAACAGAGGTTGGCTGCAAGAACCCAATTATTCACCGAAGTGTTGTTCTGTTGTTGTTCTCCTCAAATGAGAAAAAGATATGTTTTATTTATACTTGGGGTTCTTGGCGGTTACTCATTATACAATTATGAGTATAATGACCGCTGTTACGCACAATTATGGATATAATTAGCATTAAACCCAATTATGACCATGATGAGTATAGTAATGCACGTCAACTGTAACGGTCGTGGATTAATGCTCGTAAGTGTAACTGTTATGGCACACCAATAGTCACGTATACATCAGCAGAACTATCTACGACCAATAACCTCTGTCATTTGCTTATGGCCACCAAACTTAATGTCTCCTTAATCCCCCACAGTTGAGTCAATCTCGTACTCAAAGTATCTAGCAATGTGCAAGGTGCACATTGGTAGGCTAAAGCCCGAAGGCATTGTGTAGGTGCACATTGATGAGCTAGGGCTTGAGGCGCCTAGTAATATACAAGTGCATATCACAAAGAAGATTAGTGATGTACAATGTGCATATTGGCTTAGTAATATGCAAGGTGCACATTGGTAGTGATGTACAAGTGCACATTGCAAAAAGGCTTGGTAATGCGCAAGGTGCACATTGGTAGTGATGTGCAAGTGCATATTGCAAAAAGGCTTGGTAACACTCAAGGTGCACATTGGAGAAAGGCTTGGTGATGTGCAAGGTGCACATTGGTAGTAATGTCCAAGGTACACATTGGTAGTAATGTGCAAGTGCACATTACAAAGAGGCTTGGTGATGTGCAAGGTGCACATTGATAGTAATGTGCAAGTGCACATTACAAAGAGGCTTGGTGATGTGCAAGGTGCACATTGATAGTAATGTGCAAGTGCATATTGCAAAGTGACTTAGTGATGTGCAAGGTGCACATTGAAGAAAGGTTAGGTAATGTGCAAGGTGCACATTAGTGGTTGGTGATAAGCATTTTATGATGACCAAGGCGCCCTCACAAGGATGTCCTACTGAAGGCGCCCTTGTCAAGGTCTCCTAGTGAAGGCGCCTCATCAAGGGTGCACTTTAGCTTTTTTAATTAATATATATAATTTAGATCACCATGCTGACGTGGCAAATTTGATGATGTGGCTATCATCGTGATGACGTGGCATATAGTCGTATATCACGTTGACGATGTCAAAATATCACTATCTACAGGTGTAGACACCCCAATTTTGACCCCTTATATAGACACATAAATGAATGTATTCCAAATTGAGACTAAACTCATTTCAAACCCATCCAAGATGAACCCAAAATCAGCTTAAAATCAGGCCCAAAACAGGCCTAATTCAGCTCAAAATCCAACTCATAACTGCCCATCAGCAACCTAAAATGGAAAAATCAACCCAAGTCCAATTGGGCCCAATATCAGGCCCAAAAACGGATCAATATGAGCCCATTAAAAGTCAGCACATAGGCTAACCTCATTCCAAGCCCATTTCAAAGTTAGAACTCATTTCTTTCCACCTCATTTAGTAAATCCCATTTCTTTTACACTTAATCACTTCATTATCTCTAAATATCTATCCACTTGATAAAACAATCATCATATTTCATATTTTCATCCTACCTCCTTACTATACTGGATGGAAGGCTATAAATAAGGCCTTCCATTCCTCATTTTTTTAAAAAAAAAGAAAGACTTAGAATTTTGAGAGCAAAAGACTTAGAATTTGGAGAGTTTAAACATTTAGAATTGGAGAGAAGTTTAGACTTGAATGTAAGAATTTCACATATGAGATTATCAATTCAGCACTTATGAATTATACTAATCTCTTTATATTTTCTACTCTCTTTACCTCTACTCTTCACTTACACTTTTAGATATATATAGCCTTCCATCCATCACTTAGTTTTCCATACCTTGAGTGAGAAAATTACTTCCACCCAAACAAACAGATTTTTAGTTATATATACTGTGAGAGAAAAGAAAACAGCAACATTTGAAAGAAAAATAACAAGATTCAGTCCATTTTCAATAACAAGGCAAAGTTTTACCCAATTTTAGCCACAATACTCTTATAAAATTTAAGAGTGATGTGTCCTTCTTTCGCGTAAGGACTTTCATCAATTCATCTTCAACAAGTTTGGAAGATCATCAAAAATAGGGCGAAACTCTACCGGATTCTAGCTTCAACACTCTTATTGATTTAGGAGTGGCGTAGCCTTTTTCCGGCAAGATATTTCAAAACTCATTTTTGTCCAATCTATCTAATAAATACAGGTATGAAAATCAATCAACTCGGTTAACTTCAAGATAATCTAAAATTGATTATCTTGAAAAGCCATCTTTTTAAATTCATGTAAAATTGTACTACATACATATCTATATTTTGCTCTAAAAACAAAATTATGTTCATCTTAATATATTACTAAATTTCCCTTCCAGTTATTTTTCATTTTCTTTCTTTTACACCTTTATTTACATTAATGCTATTTCCCTTCCAGTTATTTTTCATTTTCTTTCTTTTACACCTTTATTTCCCTTCCAGTTATTTTTCATTTTCTTTCTTTTACACCTTTATTTACATTCTATGCAATATACAATACTTACTTATATTTCTACTTCTATACTATGTTTTATACACCCTGTTGTACTTGTCTTTTAAATTTATACACCCTGTTGTATTCGTACTTTTAAATTCATAAATCTTTCAGGAAATCTAATATAGATTATCCTGACATACTGTGATGCAAGAGTGTCATTTTCTCTATTATCTTCAAAAATCAATTAAATATGTCGTTTAAAAACAGATCAAAAGTAATTTCATAAAAAAAATATTTCTTAATGAAATTCCGAATGAATCTACTCTAAAAAGAAAGTATTTGTTCAAAACTTGGATACGCTCGAATATCGAAGTATCCAGATTTTTATCCTTCACAAATATTGTGAATCCCCATTTACTCTAAAAAATAGAGTTTTGTTCAAAAATACGTTTCAAAAGGAAATACAAATTCAACCTAGATATGTTCGAAAATCAAAGTATCTAGACCCGTCAACTTTCACAAATATTGTGAATCACGTCTATTCTCGAAAAGAGAGTATTCATTCAATCATATATTTCAAGGAAAGATACATACTTAGTCTGAATACGCTCGAAAATCGAAGTATTCAAACTTATGTGCAAAATTTTCTAATCAGTTCATACAATAAGTATTTTTTTAATTACCCCTAATACGAAGTAGAGACTAATCTTGGATCGGGCGGTTGTCAGTGCCTCATACCTTCCTGACCCATAATAGAGTTCTCTTATTCAGAATCTCAAATCGCAGATGAGTCATAGGAAGACCGACATTAGTGTTTTTCAAAGAAAAGACTAAGGAATAGTTTTCCACTAAATGGTCCTGATTTCCTTAAAAGTCAGGTGGCGACTCCAAATCAAAATTCAACAAACTCTTAGAGAGAGATACAAAACGTATCTCCCTCGGCCAAAAGTGCAAGAGAGTTTTTACCTCCTAGCGTTCGACCAAAAGTGAGGGTGCTACAACAGGTAGTATCTCTTGAGTATTTTTTGAGTGTAATCTCTTGTGAGAGCAGAGAGGAAGTAAGTGTAAACTCCTTGTACACTTATATATTTCTTGTTTATAATAGATTGGCTTGGTGAGGCTCAAAGAGGACATAGAACTTGCTCCGAACCTCTACAAATCTTGCGTGTCTTGTGAGTTATTAATTCTTCTTTATTTACTTCGTGGGTGAAGTTAATTTATTCATCCATTTAAAGATCCTGCGTTCTGCAATCGAGAGAAAAACTCTAAATAGACTGATCACCTACGAGGAGGGTATTTTTTCTCAACATCCATGCCATAAAAAATACACATATTCCTTTCATTTCAAAGGGTCTATACGACTCCAAATGGGATCATAGCCCATAAATGATTGCCTAGTTCAGAGAAACATCTCACATTCCTACCAAAGAAGCTATCTGTAACATTTTGGGGGGCTAACCATTTAAAACCAAAGGCACAGATGAAATAGTCCCAAAGCATCCTTGAGAACTCACAGCGTAGAACTTGGCTCGATTTTATACTCTTGAAGTTTTTTTTCCCCCTCGTCGATCAGTCCCGCATGGGTACATGCATGCACTAAGAATCCTTGTGAAGGTAATCTCGCTCGGTTTTAACACTAGCTTCTTCCATCTAATTCTCAAAAATTGACAACGATTCCTTATTGAATCCGTGATTTGCTAATCACATTTCACTCTTTCATCCTTTCAAAGATCTGAATATTAGTATGATCCCACATCGTCTGAGCACTTTGAGTTTATGAAATGTATAATTCTCGGGCAACTTTTCCTTGCAAGCTGGTTTTTAAGGAGAATTTAGCCCAATGAGGCTTAATATAATATCAAAGTAAGGTGTTTCAAGGATGAGTCGGGTTGTATTATCTCACATAAACCTTGAGCAATTGCAAGCCGATTTTCAAGGAGAAATGGTGTTTAAAGGATGGGTCGGGTTCGTCGGGACTAGTATCTCTAATCCTGCATGGAGGGGGTAATGCCGAATGACTCCAGCCCTGGCCTTGAGGGCAAGTGTTAATATTCTCCCACATAAGCCTTTGGCAACTCTTTCCTTGCAAGCTAATTTTTCACTTAAATCTTTATTTGTTTCAGGTAATAAAGCGAGGATTAACTCAAGAGAAGCCAATATATAAAAGTTGGATTGGATATTTTCACCCAACTTTTTACATTTTTTCTAATTTATTATTCTTACACTTCACTTACACTGACCTCTGGGCCTACATGGAGATCATTTAAGGGGCGGATTTTATTCTTTCTTTGTGAGTATGATTTCCTCATCGTTTAAATCACCCTCACAAAAAAAAATTACTTCTTTTTATGTGACTTTTAAATTAGTTGAAAAATAACGGCAAAGAATGATTTAGAAAACTAAAAACTTCAGTCATTTTATAGAGTTAAAAGATTTAGAACCATATGATTTTTGTGAGCAAGATCTACATTATGAAGAAATTATCTTCACAACAATTAACCCATGGATCATTTCCATGAGGTTCCACAAGTGGCTGATGAAAGGGTGTGGTTGGATATTCCATAAAATATATATATATATATGGTGCTTTTAAAGTTCATTAATAGTTTGGTAGGCTTCAGAATTAGCTAAGTTTGGTTGCAGAATTGAAGTTCCCCAAACTTGGGTAAACAATATTCACAATAGAACAAAGGCCCAGGTCTGTAATATGGATGACAATGGTGTTGTTATTGGCCTTCACGGCTTCACCCTATTTACAGCTCATATATAAGTCTTTTTGTTTGGGGAAATATATATATATATATATATTTATATATTTACGCCTTTTAGTGTATGTAACCCGATGTGATGTCTCCGTGTTATTTTTTTGGAAAATAATCTACTAAGTCTGAGATTAAAAAAAATTTGTGAGCTGGAAGTGAATAGCCGTTGAATATTCACACACATACTTATGTGCATTAAGAGCATGCCTATCCAATGGTTAACTAGCTCGGGCTCATAAAAAAAATTAATCCTGCGATCCTGAAATCAGGACTCTAATTGTTTTTTTCTTAGGAAACTATTTATTTTAGTTGGCTTTCGTTTTCGATTATTTTGTGGGAAAGAATACAAAAGGGTTAGGTAGGGAGCAACCATTTTTGTTGATGCTCTAACCCCACTTCTTGGTCCCTCGTTGGATACACAAATAAGTTAAAAAAAGTGGGTCATGAACATCTTTTCAATTCTGCAAAGTTTGGATATTTTTATAGAGTGCACGTTTGGATATAACCAACAAAATCCAAATTCCTACAAAAAAAAAAAAAAAGTTCAAATTTGAAACATTTATATAAGGCGAAACCATTTTTTTATTTAATACATGGGGGTAATCCAATAAGCAGCGGTGCCATGGCCCCCTAAGGCCTCAATGTGGCTCGCCAGTCAGCACTGCTCGGATGCATGTAAGTCATTAGTGTTAGAAGACGGAGTGTATATAAACGAATGGAGTTCGAGTGTTCTTTACCGAATTAGCGTTGATGGTTAATCTTTCGATATTTTGAAGTTGTTGTTTCACTCTGTTCTCTAAATCGTTGGTAGTAATTATTTTGTATCGTTTATGGCACATTTATTCACTTGTTAGTAGTGATGTTATTTGCATCTTTAGTCGCATCTTTTATATATACTTGTCATTAAGGAAAATCACAAACCCTTTACTACAATGGATTATTTTCCTTAATTTTGTTGTTTTCTCATTTGATTTTAAATTAGGTTTATCCAACTAAATAAAAATGAAAAGAATGTGCACTCCAATGCATGTTTTTAAATTCCCAACAAAATTATTTTCCCCACCCACCACTCAATTCCCTTTCATACATTTCTCACCAACAACCTCTACTACCATCTTTTCTTTCTTTTATTTATTTTTATTAATGTCAAAGAAAAGGACTCTTTCACACCTTACCAAGTATGCATGCAAAAGGCATCCCCTATTTCTCATACTCCTCTTTCTTTCTTTTTCACTATCTTCAAGTCAACACCCACACTTTCTATATATATACTTCAATTTCTTTCTCCCTCACTTTGATTTTATTGGTCATCCAAAAACATGCTTTTTTTCTTTCCAAAATTTATGTTGGCCTGTCACCTCCCAAGTGGATAAGAATTCCACTTCATATTGCCTTAAAATAATAAATAATTAAAAAATTAAAAGAACTGGTCCACCAGCTAGAGTGTTTGAATAACTTTGAAACCAACTTCATTATCTGCTGTCCAAATTCATGCATTTAAAGACTTAGGGTTTAGTTGGCTCAATTTTGTATAAAAGATTTTGCTTAAACGGTTAGAGCCTATTGGTATCCAAAGAATATTAGCACCAAACAAATGTTAAGAAATATCTAATTTTTGTTAGTTTTTGGTGGTATATCCTCATGATCGATCATTTAGAATGGGCCTATAATTATAAGATGAAATGGTTGTAAATATTTGCAGCACTTTCAAAATTATGAATATTCACAGTTATTATGCCACTTATTTGTAGACTCACTCTAAATTACTATAAAAGTATACCACTAAAAACCAATAAAAATTAAGCATTTGCATGCAGAGAATTTTTGTTGGATAACAAGCAGTCTTAATTACAATTATATTTATCTGTCATTGTTGCATCTATCTGTCCTTATGAAAAGGAAATTCCTGTCCACAGATCTATGGTCAGAATGCACCCAAGTGGTGCCTTCCACATTTTTTTTTTTTTTGGGTAAAACATACGTATATTAAACAAACACTAGAGCTTTACAAACCTGGGGAAAGCCCTCCCCACCATGTCAGCATACAAAAGGGGTTTTATACAAACAGGAGGAGATCCAATCCATTGAGCATTCAAAGTCTGAGCAACAACTGCTTTAGCTAAGTAGTCTGCAACACAATTAGCTTGACGATACCGATGATGGAATTGGATTGTAGAAAACTGAAGTACCATTTGCATAATATCAGACATAAGTGTTCTGAGATGCCATGGGACGTCTGAAAGTTGGTTACAAAAATTGATAGTCACCATAGAGTCACTTTCAACATAAAGATGAGTAATACCCAGATTAGTAGCTAGTTGCATTCCCTCCTTGACAGCCCATAATTCTGCAACAACGTTAGAGTTCATATATATATATCGAGCAAAAGCTGCACAAAAAAAACCATTTTCGCCTCGGATTACACCACCGATTCCTGCAAGACGATTACCATTCGAAGAACCATCAACATTTAATTTAAAAAACCCCAGAGGGGGAGGACACGGGGACAAAGTGTTGGAGGTACTTCTTCCTCCTCTAATGGAGTCGCCAGCGTTAGTAAACGGCCCAAACGAACTGCTGATGTTCGGGATCAACTTTTTAACACGGTGGGATTTGGACGAAACTCAGCACCGTTGCTTCCAAATGACTCTAACGCCACTAGAGACAACCTCATCCAATCAGATACAACCGAGTACAGACTTGATGTTATTACAGTCAGTAGATCCGATGCTGTCCGGGAGCATCAACACCTTCCCAATGACGTTATCAATGAAGGTGCTTGTATGGAATAGTCGGGGCGCTGCTCGCCCATCTTTTGTTCGTGTTGCTCGTGATTTGATTCGTGATCATCATCCGATCGTGATGGCTATTGTTGAAACTTGGGTTTCTGCGGATCAAGCCATGCCTATTATTCGTCGTTTAGGTTTTCCTCGATCCTATATAGTTGATTCGGAAGGTTTTTCTGGGGGTCTGTGGCTCTTATGGAACGATGATATTGTGGATATTTCAGCAACGTCCGAATCGAGATGGGCAATCCATGCAGTTATTTCGATGAAGGATTATCGCCCTTGGATTCTATCTACTGTGTATGGCAGTTCTAATCCTATTCTTCGAAAACATCTTTGGCAGGAGATGGATGCTGTTTCCCAGCTTCATGAGTATGCTTGGGCTGCTGTTGGTGATTTTAATACCATACAGAATCCTTCTGAAAAATGTGGAGGTCGTCTCTCTTCTTTCTTTCATACTACTGAATTATCATCTGTTTTGAATTCATGTGGTTTGATTGATCTTGGAGCTGTGGGATCTAAATACACATGGAATAACAAACGGGTTGGTCAAGCTAATATCCGGGAACGTTTAGACCGTGCTGTTGCAAATGATAATTGGTGTACTATGTTTCCTGATGCTCAGGTACGTACTTTACCATATTTTAATTCCGACCATCGTGGTGCCTTCCACATTACTGATTAATTTGTTTTTTTGGTAGAAACAAAAAAAAAACTTTCTAGAATCTTATTAAAATCACTAAAAAATTCCTGTGTTCTTGGGTGTCAATAGATTGCTTTCAGTTCTTGAATGAGTAGGACTAACCCTCATTCGGGAAAATGTAACAAGCACTTTGAATTTGCACTTTTACTAATACCTCTAATTATTTTATTCAAATTAAACTAAAATTAAACTTATGTTAGACTAAATTAGATACCTGTAGCATTACCCCCTCATTCGATGTGGGACTATCCATCTAATTCATAATTTTTAACAATATTTATCAAGATCAAATCTTAATTTTCCACCACCATTACACGCCATCGATTTATATCAAATTGAAGGTGTAACAAACCAGTGGACCAGCTAGTGTTTCACGAGATTCAGCTGATTCTCATGGGTGTGTGGGCCATGCCGATTTAGAGACACAACCAACGTGTTACACGTGTAGGGTCATCCTAATATTTATTTTACAAAGCTTTTTATTATTAAAAAAAAACAAATTCAAAAAAAAAAAAAAATCATATTTGCTTTCCTTCCAAACAACCACTTGAGCTTCAACATAAAAGAAACAAATGTGCTTCACGTGCTTCATGCCTACAAGTAGTGCTTTTGGCATTGTCAAATGGCATATTGCCACGAGGATTTGTAATGACCTAACCATCCTTCTGATAAATCTATAGTACAATTCAGGATGAGGGGGGCAATTATGTCCTCTTCCGATAAATTATTTTTATCAAAGGTTATAAGGTTCGTTCTTATAACGACACCAACATATGCTTCTTTTAAAGACTAAAATGCCCTTAAGTTTCTATCCGTAGCTATAGTTATTTATTTACACCTGATTTACACTTGACGGTGGAGACGCGTGGAGTGGATCCAAAGGCGCCTGTGTGGGTGCGCGCGAAGCGCGCATGAGGGCAAAGCGGGTAGCGCGTTTGGACATTCAACCCACGCGCGAAACGGGTGTGGAGAGAATGAACAAGGTTTTGAGCCGTGCCTATACCTAGTTAGGTTTAATTGAAGATTGAATAAAAACTATGATAAATTCTATCATTTGGACGGTTACGATCGACCCGATCAAACCGTTGCATCTAAAGAAAACAATGTGGATTATATACTGAAGCATTCCTCAGTCCTCATTCATTGTAATTGACTAAATTGGGGTTCACAAATTTTGATCCTTCCAAAGTTGATGAAGTTGGATTTTTATTATTAAATCAATTAACTTAATTAAAAAAATATTAAATTAAAAACTAATAAAATCCATGAGTTATTATTAATTTATTACAAGTGGGATTATAAAAAGTACAAAATAAATAAAAAAGAATGAAATAATATTATTTTAATATTACGGCGTAAAGATGGGGAGACATTTGACCGTATTATATAATTATGTACGAATACTTTTTTTATTTTATAGAAATAAATGCATTACTGGAGGTGTGAAAAACAAGTAAATAAACTTTATGTTTCCAAATTTAAGAAAAATTTTGTTTTTTTTATAAAGCCTATAAATTTCATGTCAACCATCGATTATATTCTTTTTTTGATAATAAATTTTTTTAATATTACATTAAGTTTTGTTTAGACTGACTTTATATATACTAACTTATAAAAATTGACCTAAGTTTTTTTTTTTTTAATTCACGTAAGTTAAGACATATATTTATTTGTTCTTTATAATAAATTGGCTTCGAATTAATTAATTATTTTCATTATTTTAAAAGAAAGAAGAGGAAGAAAAATCTCAAAAGTTATAAAAAGATCGATATATAATAAAAAAATTTAATGAAATTCATTTTTGCTATATTCTAAATTCAACTATACCTCGCACCATGTTACATGGTATATACGCATGGCCGGTGTGCCTTATGCCGATAATAATAATACAAATTAATTTTTAACTTTCAATAAGAGTTCGCCCTTTTCTTTCTCAGAAAAAAAAACAATAAAAATTAATCGGACGAAGGTCTAGCTACCATCAACCAACTTACTGTACACATCTATCAATCGTATATAAATGTCGGTATCGAAAAGAGAAAATATATATATATATAAACTTTTATTAATCAAAATTATAAAAATATGTCAACCAATTGATTTTCTAGTGATTTAATATATACCGTTTGTACGTGTGGGAGCATGCGCAAGATGTAGTTCGAATCGAAGTCCGCATGCATGGGCCCAGTTAACAACTTGTGCAAATAAAATAAATGTAGTACTTATAAAAGAGGGAGGTTATTGCACCCTTCTTAGAACGCCCCCTTATAACGCCTCTTCCTGTGGGGTTCACATGCGATGCATCTATGAGCTAATTTTTTTAGAGGATGTTATTCTCACTATGTATATCATCATATTCAAAAATCAACTCGTTCTAAAACTTTTAACCCCCTCAAATTACTTCTTAAAAATTGGTAACTATTTGACCCTCAAATAGTTATCAAATAGTTACTAATTTTTAAATGTTAATTTGAAGGAGTTAAAAGTTTTAGAATGAGCTGATTTTTGAATATGATGATATACATATTAAGGAGAACATCCTCTAAAAAATTAGCTCCTTGATGCATCGCATGTGGGCTCCACAGGAGGGGGCGTTCTAAGACGGGGTGCAATAACCTACCTCCTTATAAAGTATCTATATTAGTATGTTTATTTTTTAAAAACTAAGAAAAAAATTAATTATTAGTTCTTAGCTGCCCATTGTAAAGGAGACCATATTGCATATATTGAGCTGTTATATCCCAAAAGATATCTGCATTTGAAGTTGTTTCCAAGGTGCGTAAGTTCTTCGAAACAGAGAGCGATCTAATCCGTGCTTCAACTTATTTATTTGTTTTAGCCAAAGGTTGAATCTTCCAACGACATTTGGAACTAGCTTGGAGCAGACGAAACAGGTATGTCAACGTACAAATTTATGTTGGATTTTGTTAACATCTGTCCTAAGGTCACATGATAAGCTTTTAAGTTTTGTATTTTGTTTATTTTCTTAAGGTTGGTCAAATGAGCTGATTTTTTTATATATATGTTATTTATACTATTTGGATTATATCTAAAAAAATCAGCTCAATCAGAGACCTCTAGCACCCTCTATCGTCACGGACACTTAATTTATACTTTAATTGTATGAATGAACGACTGACATTTAAAGTGATTTGTTTTGAGGGTTAGATATCTCTGATTGAGCTGATTTTTTGTAGACATTTTATAAATAATGATAAGAGTATGTCTACAAAAATTCAGCTGATTTGAAGACCTCTAACTTGTAAAAAAACTCTATAAAAAATAACTTTATCGTGTACACTGAGGGCACACGTTAACAGTGCCCATTTATGTTTAAGCCATTCCATCAATGTTACAACTATCATCCGTTTAATTTACGTTAACGATCATAAAAGTATAATAGAATTCACATAAAAATATATGAATAAACTATATATATTATGATTTATTTTTAGTAATTCCGTATTGCAAAATCGAAAAACTATGAAATTTTTGATGATTATACGAATAATAATTCGAACATTTGTTTTTTTGTGAACGGTGAGATTAATTCAACAAGGATCAGCATTATTTTATGTTAATCAAATATAAGTAAAGATTAGTTTAGTAGGGGTGTTTGTTTGTACCTCTAATTAAAGTTTGGCTATTAGCTTCCTCTAATTAGAGGTTAACTTATTTAAAATTGGTGTTTGGTTTTTCCGCTAATTAAAATACAAGTGGCAAATTTTTAATTAGAGGCTTGAAAAGAATAATCAATAGTTTGGTGTTTATTTCTTGACATACCTCTAATTAGAGGTTAAAAATACTATTTTACCTCGAAATAAATATAATATTTATTAGGTCATATTTTTTATACGTTTCTCCTCTCATTTTGCCTCTCTCATTTTCTATTTCTCCTCAGTGCCTTCTTCTTTACTTCAATCATCACCCAACCATCAATGCTGTAACACAGTCATTATCGCCCTAGCGCCATCGTCGCATTACTACCACCACCAACACCACAACAGCAAAACCACTATAGCTTATTGAATTTAATTAGAAGTTTTTTTTAATTAAATTTTGAAGTGAAAATAATGATTTGGTTTTATTCTAAACTTTGTTGTTAGTCTATGCAAAATTTTGGTGGTCTGAAGTCCGAAATCTGAAATCTGAAGTCTGAAGTAATGAAGAATGAAACCTAACTAGAAACGCCACCCGGATATTAACGTCTTTGTCACAGTAAAATCTTATCCGTTTCGTTTTTGGTAAATAGGATTACCGGATCTCTACGTAATCCAAGGAAGCTATAAAGAAAGAAAGAAACAGCACACGTGGCGGTTGCGTCGGTGGGCAGAAAGGTTAGGTACTTAGCTTTTCGTGCTTTTTAGGGTTGTACGGGTCCGTAAAAGTCGCTAGTTGTGCACGTTCACCTCGTGAGACTTGCCAAACACTCCTCTCTCTCTCTAGAAAGTAGAGAGAGAAAGTAAAGAAAAAGAGAAACACTAAGCACTAAAATCAACTACACTCGTGACCTTTACCAATATTTACGTTCCTTGTGTTAGTGTCCGCCCCAGGTCGACCATCGTCTCGTACGGCTAGCACAGGCAAAGTTGCAACATGTCTTCTGTGTTAAATTACTTAAGGTCCTGTGAACGTGTGCCCTAAGGACACAAGATATGGTCTTCAAATCAGCTGAATTTTTGTAGACATAATATTATCATTATTTATAAGATGTCCACAAAAAATCAGCTCAATCAGAAATATCTAACCCTCTAAACAAATTATTTTAAATGTCAACCGTTCATTCACACTATTAAAGTTTAAATTAAGTGTTCGTGGTGCGTGTTAGAGGTCTGGGATTGAGCTGATTTTCTTACATATGATCCAAATAGTATAAATAACATACATATCCAAAAATCCGTCCATTTGGACAACCTTAAGAAACTAAATAAAACACAAAACCTTGACTGCGACATTGTTCCGGAATACTGTGGTCATATTTTTATTAGTTTTTAATTAAGGTCCAGAGATTTATAGCACCATGATCATGTTATTTAGAGTTATTTAGAGTTATATAACTTAAATGAACGGTCGATATTTACATTGATTTTTTTAGATGGTTAAAAATCTTTGATTCAACTGATTTTTTGTGGACACTATATAAATAATGATAACATCATGTTGTAAAATTTCCAAAATAGCTTTGGGTGGGTTTGTAGCTTTAACTCTTCTTTGGTTTAGTCCTTCTTTGGTTTAGTCCCACATTGCTTGGGAGAAGTGGAATGTTGAGGTTTATAAGTGATTACACTTATTAGAGTTTATCTTTTAAGTGTTGGGTCCTCATTGGAATTGATAAGGTGGTGCAAAGCACCACCGCACACGCGCACGCGCACGCGCACGCGCACGTGCGTGTGCGAAAGGGCGCATTGGGCGCTTTTGTGGCGCACTTTGCACTTTGCACTTTGCACTTTGCACTTTGCACTTTGCATCGTCGCTAGGAGCTATTGGAGCCTTAATCTTTTCCAAAAATGAGATGGTGTCGCTGTAATCGATACCTGCTGAAGGGGTGCGACTGGTAGTGTCCAGTTCACGCCTGTATCGATACCCATTCAGTGGGTATCGATACCAAGGTGATCTGGAGTCGTTTTTTGAATGAGTATCGATACCCATTCAGTGGGTATCGATACCCCCTCGCACCAGTTCAGAAAAGTCACCATTTTCACTCCGAAATGGTGCTTCCAAGGCTATATATACATGGTTTCTTGGCCATTCTCAATACACTTCGAAATCCTAAGAAAACCAAAGCATAGTTAGAGTATTTTGGCATTATCAGAGATCAAAAAGATTGTTCTTGAGTTGTGATCGAATCTTGCACATTCGAACTCACAAATCCTACGGTTAGACTCCATTGTATCCTGAAAACATATTTCGTATACCCTGGTGCAATTATAGGGGTGAAATATTGTTTGAAAGATAGCGTTTACGTGCCTTGGAGTTCTTGAATCGTTCTAGTTTTCTTTACTGTCCCTACAATTTTTCCAACACATCATACCCACAAAAAATGAGCTGATTACTAGACCTCTAACCGACTAAAAATACCTTATAATTTGGGGACAGTGCTAGCGTGACACCAGTTTTGGTGTCGACACCAGCACTTTTTGGCCCAAAATAAGGGCCTAGGTCCCACATTAGGGGCTGATTTTTTGGGACCATGTTGTTCTCATCATGTAGATCATCTCAACAAAAACTCAATCCATTCAAAAACTTCTAACCCAATCAAACGTTGGTTAGAAGTCAGTTAGAAATCAACGGTAAGAAAATAAACGGTGATAAATAGAGTTCAATGTTTGATCAGGTTAGAAGTTTTAGATTGAATTGATTTTTTGTTGAGATGATCTACATGATGAGGTGAACATGGTCCCAAAAAATCAGCCCCTGATGTGGGCCCTAGGCCCTTGTTTTGGGCCAAAAAGTGCTGGTGTCGACACCAAAACTGGTGTCACGCTAGCACTGTCCATAATTTGGTTATGAAATTCAAAATTTTGTGGGTTATACCTTCTATGTTGGTTGGAGCATGACTACCCTGCATTTCAAGTTGTATGCCGTTGGATGATCTAATCTCACCACTATTAAAATCATTTGATGACATTTACTTGTTGCCTTGTTGGTGCACCTACAGTCTATATCATCAAAGTTTAACAATTAGGGTATTTTGCATGTGTGCTTATACTTAATTTCAATGTTCGGTTGCGTTCATATGTTGTGATAGGTGTTAAATGTCATGTGTGCACATTCATACTACACACTATCAAGTACATTTCTAGATGTATGTACAATTATACCAATGGTGGTTACTCCTTTTTCTGTCTATATAGCTTTTTTTTTAGTAATTGATACAAAAAAAAAAGGAGAAAGTTGTAAGGTGTTTTTTTGTATGTTAGAGATCTTCAAATGAGCTGATTTTGTGTGGATATAATGTTATTATCACTTATATGATATCCCCAGAAAATTAGCTCAATCGAAAACTTCTAGCACTATGCTTATGTTATTTATATTTATTTTGAGATAAATAACGTGAATGAACGGTTGACATTTAAAAGCGATTTTCTTTAAGAGTTAAAGATCTCTGATTGAGCTAATTTTTTGTGGACAGAATATAAATGCCAATAACATTATACAAAAACCGAGCTTATTCTAAGATCTCTAACATACAAAAATGTCTTACAACCTTCACCTTATCTTGTGTTCTAAAAGCACACGTTAACAGGACCTAAAAAAAGAAAGATAATGTCTTTTTAGTAGCAAGGCTTTATATGTAATTTCTTTGATTGGTGGAGAGCAGATATCGATTTTTTTAACGAAGTTGTTAACGGCATCTTTCTCATATTATTGGTGTCGATTCTCTGCGTACTTAATGACATTTTTCTCGCGCTCCTATCAAGTAATATCTTGAGCAACAAAAAAACAAATGATGGAGAAAGAAAATTCTAATTATTTTCAAAGAAAAATCCAAAAATATTAAAGTATATCAAGTTAATTATAGAAAAATAGAAGAATATATGTCGAAACCCTAAAATCTAAAACTTATTCCCTTTGGTGTCTAACGTTTCAAGGACTTAAAAAAAAAAGTTGAGAATTTGAGATGGTAGTTTAAATTTGGGGGTTGTAGACTTGTTGATGACTAATAATTCAAACACTAGTAGAAGAGCATTTAATTTTGGCCTATATGGATGTTCACCTACCGCCTATTGGATGAATTGAAAACGACGACTGACTATCCAGAGATCTTAGATATCTTTATTGGCCTATCACTTTAATTTTATCCATTTATATTTGAAGTTCGGTTGCTTATCAGAAAGTTAGAAATATATATGGGCTCCATCAATGAGGTAGCTTATAAAATTTAATCATAATAAATGATATCCCTCCATTTGGGAGGTCTTGGAATCAAACCTCATGGTAACATTGCCATGGGTTTGTACCATGCCAATTAGTTATAAATACTACAAGTATTAAAAGCCCGTGCTAAAACACGGGTAACACTTTTTAGATAATAATTTGATAATCAAATTAATATAAAATGTAAACACAGTCATTAAAGACTTTTTAATCAAAAACAATTACATCCTAGGAATAGTTGTACAAACAATTTTATTAGTTTACAGTAATCACAAATAAACTAAAAAAATAATTAAATAAAATAAAATTTAAAAACCGACCAATATAAAAATAAAATATAAACAAAATCATTACATGATTTTTTTTTAATCCAAATATAATTACATTAGGAAACACTATACAAACAATTTTATTAGTTAACAATAATCACAAAATAAAATAAAAAGAGAAGTAAAACCAATCAAATAACATAAAATTCTAAAACGTACCTCTCCTAATACCCTGTAACGAAAAAAAATACAATGTAATTGATTGTCGTTGCGGACCTCTTCTTGTACACACAATTCTACTCGTATAAAAATTAACTAATGGTTGCATAGGAACTCTCATTGTAACTGCGCCCTAAAAATCAAAAGCCTTGGATAGAAATGTATGTGTTTGAGTTAGGGTGGGAGTCGTGGGACCATTGAGTCGTTTAAATAGGGTAACAAATAAGCATTGACTTGGTAACGTTTGGGAGTAGGTGGATAACATTTGGAGTTTTAAAAAGAAACCGATGGGTTGGGTCGTTTGGGTCTGGATGTGGGTCCGGTTGAAAATATTTAGTGGTTTTATTAAAAGTAGTTTTGGGTTATCTTTATTATATTATAATTGAAGTCGGGCCACACCACGTGGCATTTTAAGATAAATTCTCAGATTTTAAAAAAATATATGTTTCACCACGTCATTAGATGGTTTAGAATAGTAAATTAATCCTGAAGAGTCCAGGCAGACACGTCCATTCTCTCTCCAGTCAGAGGTACCGTTTAAAAGGATGCCGTTTTAATATGCTGTCAGCCCAAACGATATGAATATTAGTTAATTTCCAAGCACCGCTTCAATCAACATGCAACCTCTAAAACCACCAATATGAAACGTTTCCACTTCCATTGTTTCATATATCCAAAAACCTATAAAGGAGAAGCTTGGAATGGAAGAAGAGGATGAGTACCAGTCTGCTCTGTGGTCATTTAAAGATTTTTTTTAATCAAGTTCTGTAGTCATTGTCACAAGAACGAAAGAGACAATGGACAGGTATCACCCCTTTCAATACCCTTTTGGTATTGAACAAAATGTAAAGGGTAAAGTTGAAAAATAAAAGGGCACGTTGATACTTTCATCCAGTGTAGGCACTTTATAATGAGAGCTGCTGTTTGGCCCAACCAAATGACAAAACAAATGCCAGATTCTTATGTGGCATGGTGGGTCCTACTGCCACATAAGTTGGAAACCCCCTCATAACACTTTTAGGAGGGGAAAAGTGGTGGATCCCACCCTGCCACATAAGGATCTGGCATTTGTTTTGTCATTTGGTCGGGCCAAAAAGCTTTATTGCTTTATAATAGTTAAGATACTTTTTGAAATTAATTTTTACTCCTATAATTTAAATTGAAATCGCATGTCAGAGATTAGAAATTAATTTTTACTCCTGCAATTTAAATTGAATTTTTTATTTATTAAAAACATTTTAAATTGTTAATTAAAGAAAATATTGTATGTGTTTAGCACGGGCTTTCAGCACTTGTTATTTACTAATCTTTGGTGATCTGGTTGTTTAAGTGTGAGAGGAGTGAGAGGAGTGAAAAGGCCTTAAAAGTTTGTGAAAGAGTATTCTAAAAAATTAGAAACTGTTTCATGTAACTCGACCTCTTTGTGGAAGGACGCAACTGGTTTGAACAATTGTGAGAGTTCGTGTGAGAGCGCCATGTGGCGTGGTCAGATTTCAATTATAATATAATAAAGATATATATTATGTATGACGCTTTTTCTTTTGTATATCTGTAATGGTTTCATCAATCTTTCTCGTACACTTGTTTCTGCGTATTATATATGTGCGCTCTTGCTTGTCGTAACTTACAAGGCAATAGTTCTGTCTACCAAAAATAAATGATGAGGAGGCAGGACCAACTAACCTAACATCTCATCATAATGTTTTATAGATTACAGAATGATGTACGATCCACACGTAGCTAATCCAATAGTTAGATTTTCAAGGGTTGATTTTTGTGATGATGATGTACTTATCATGTTGATTATTGTTATAAAATCAATCCCTTCTAATAAAACTTAATAAAGGGGTAATCAAGAGTTGATTATTAATTCATCTCAAACATAATGTAAAAATAAATGAAGTGTCTAAATATGTTAATTAAGGCATTGCTTGGTACACTGTGAATATTTACAAATATAAAAATTCACGATTTATCATGTGTTTGTAGATGATTGATGAAGGCATCTAATAACAAATATTTGGTGGGATTTGCAATATGCTTACAAAATAAACAATCTAAAATTTTTTATTTATTTTTTTCTAATTTATAAAATTTTAATTAGCACCTATAAGAACGCGAATATTCACGGTGTACCAAGCATGACAATTGTTTTTTATTTCCAAAAGTTTTGTTAAATATATATTTTAAAAATAAAAAAGTTCTTATATAAAAAATAAAATAAAAAAAGTTAAAATATAAAATATGATTATTTAGAATGTAGTATCTAGGCCGGCCACTGAGTTTGGTTAATATATATATATATATATATATATATTTTCTGGTCCGTTAATATATATTTTCTTTCATGGAAAGGAAATAAAAAAAACATTCGAAAGAGCATATAAATAAATAATGAACTATAGGAAAGTAGAATATCTTCCTATTAATAAAGGATATGTATAAAAAATGCCTTGATAGAAAATCTATTCGGAAAATGAGTAGGATGCCCTTGCATGGGAAAAAAATTGAAGTAGAGGACATGCTTTTTTTTCATGTAAGGACAGTCCTCGGCACACGTTAGCGCGATGTAAAAAGACGAAAAACTCATCTGTTGAATAATGACGGTGCACGTTAGCAAATCCCAATTAATGAATTTTAACATAAAAATGACCATAACTTTCAAAATATAAATCGGATTTGAACAAAATTTATATCGTTGGAAAGCATTTTTCAAGATCTTTAAAACAAGATCACACATGAATACCAAATTCAAAAAAAAAAAACCCAGAAAAAACCTATTTACCAAGCTTAAAAACAATGCAAATTATAGTTTGCATTGTTTAAAATATAATTTTAAACAAAAGTATTTAAAATAGCTGATGCAAATTCGTTTTTTACTATGCAAATTATAGTTTGCATTGTTTAAAATGTAACTTTTTAGCTTTTTTCTTATTCAATCTAGTTGCATAGAGACTTAGAGAAGTGCATATGCTCAAAACTACTTAAAATAGCTGATGCAAATTACAATTTGCATCGTTTTTTACTATGCAAATTATAGTTTGCATTGTTTAAAATGTAAGTTTTTTAACTTTTTTCTTATTCAATCTAGTTGCATAGAGACTTAGAGAAGTGTAGATGCTCAAAAGTATTTAAAATAGCTGATGCAAATTACAATTTGCATCGTTTTTTACTATGCAAATTATAGTTTGCATTGTTTAAAATGTAATTTTTTTAACTTTTTTCTTATTCAATCTAGTTGCATAGAGACTTAAAGAAGTGTAGATGCTCAAAAGTGTTTAAAATAGCTGATGCAAATTACAATTTGCATCGTTTTTTACTATGCAATCTATAGTTTGCATTGTCTAAAATGTAATTTTTTAGCTTTTTTCTTATTCAATCTGGTTGCATAGAGACTTAGAGAAGTGCATATGCTCAAAACTACTTAAAATAGCTGATGCAAATTATAATTTGCATCGTTTTTTACTATGCAATCTATAGTTTGCATAACCGTTTTTATTATACAAGCAGTTATGGGTTTTCATAGTCTAATTACGAAGATTTTTTTTTTTTTTAAATTTAGTATTGTTGTCTGGTCTCATTTTAAAGATCTTGAAAAATGCTTTCCAAAAATATAAATTTGGCAAATATCTAATTTGTAGATTAAAAGTTATAGCATTTTTAATTTTAAAAAAACTTATTTTCTCTCTCTGCCACGTCATCGGTCAATACAAGCAAAAACAGTTAGAAATATACGTGGTTAGCAAAGAGAAGGGTAGTTTAGGTACCAAAATTTTAGAGTTTTAAAATAAAAGAAGGAATTAACTCCTTTCCTTATAAAACGTTAAAAAGTAGGGATTAGACTTATAAAACAAAAATTGCTTGTCCTCTACTTGAAACTGGTATAAAAGGAGGGCTTTCAGCCCAATATTGTGAAATCTATTTCTACGTAGAATTTTATTGATTGCATAATAAAACATCTAATTTTTTTAAGAAACAATAATTAATAATCAACAGACAGTCTATAATTCCCTTTTCTTTATTTTTTGAACAATTAACATTAAATAATGTTTATGATTTACAAACTAGATTTTTTCTAGAATGTTATATAAAATCTATAATTTCAAATAAAACTCATTTTTATTTTATTATGGGACTGTTTCTTATAGTAGAACCTTGATAAAATAATAATCTCGTTAAATTAATACATTTTTTCGATCCCAATTTGTGTTTAAAAGTGTTACTCAATAAATTAAAATTCTAATTAATTAATAAATTTTGCTGGTCCTGACCTTTTTAATTTATAGAGGTTTAAATGTACAAGTAAAGGTTGTAGTGAACTGAGTGAAACCGCGTGATACTTACAAACAAACAAACCATAATAATTTATTTGTCATTTTAAAAAGTTTAATACAGTCATTTCATAACCACTGAGCCAAGTGAAATAAAAATACAATTTCAACTGACACAACTTTTTTTTTTTTGGTAGAAGTGGGACTATTGCCCAGATTACATGGTTTGGAAACACCGCACGTATTAGGTGAGGAATGAGCACATGACGAAGAGAACACCCCAAACGGCTACCTACACACACACACACACACACACACACATATATATATTATATAGATAGAAATTACATGAGTCTCACTCAATGGTAATACCACAGCCAAGGAGTTTCGAACCCAAGACCTCCAAGTTATAAGGAGGGATGCTAACCAACTGAGCAAGCAGTTATTTGCAATGACACAACTATCCCATTTCAAATTTGATATAGAACAAAACATAGATGACGGTTTATCCCAATTTTCGCCAACTAACATGGCGATATTTCTAATTAACACTAGGCCCTATCTAATGAATATTCGCAGCTTGCAAATGTTAGAAAATACTTAGAACTTTTATTGGTTTTTGGTGGTACATTTTTATGAAAAGTTGGAGTGAGCTTACAAATAAATGACATAATGGATGTGAATATTTACAATTTTGAAAATGCTCTGAATATTCACAGTAATTTCATCTTATATTTGTAGGTCCACTTCAAATTATCATAAAGATACACTACTAAAAACCAATAAAAATCGAGATATTTCTAACATTTGCATGCTGCGAATATCCGTTGGATACCAAGCAGGGCCTATAATGTTAATTAGAAATATCACCATGTTAGTTGGCAAAAATTGGAATCAATATATATAAATCTCTACCGGTATATTACAGCTCCATATTGAGCCGATTGTATTCACTCATCTCATTATTGCATTTTATTTACATTTTCTATAGGGTGATGCGTAGATGCATGATTTAAGCGTTGATTTTTGTGAGGATGATCTCCTCGTCATGTAAATAATGATCATATGTTCATGTGGGTCTCTTAAGTAGGTGTAAATGGAGTGTAAAAATAAGTTGAGTAGAAGTTAGACTTAACAACAAGTCATGGTTAGGGTCGACCCTAAGCAAGTCGGTGGGTAAAGATTATCAAATCTTAACCCTGATTAGTTTATGAAGCATATCATTTTTTCAAACCCTAACCTTGACTATAGTGTCAGACTCTAGAATTTTTCTTCGTGGAGGCACATTTTAAATGAACAACATAAAGACAAAAAAAAAATATTAAGATCATAGGAAAGAGTTCTAACAACTCATATTTTTTAAAGTGTTCTTTTTTTTTTTTTAAGGCTTATATTTTTATGGTTGAAAAATAAGACGCAATATTTTTTCCCCAAAGCATTCAAGGGGCCAAGTGCCCCCATCTCAGAATGTCATTATGGATGATAAAAGAGCTGCTTTGTTGTTTGGATGATCTTCTCACAATGTAGTTCATTGTATCCAAGAGCTTGTCTGCTCTAAACTTATAGCCCACTCAAATCAATCCATTAAAATCTTAAATTTTTAAATTTTTTATGACATCAATTGTACCGCTAATTTGCAACCAACTTTTGATAGGTTAAATTTTTTTATAAAAATTTTTTTTTTTGGATATGATGATCTACATGGCGAAGTAACATATTCACTAAAATCTTTTTCATGTGGGCCCTAATGATTGGGTTTTGGGCATTTAATCTTTGTCTTAAATGTATACTACATATTTTTACAGATGTTGAGTGGAGGCATCTAAGCACAAACTAGGTCTGCCACCACCTGACTAATTTGACATTTTTTATACAAAAATAAAGAAGCAAGTTAAGGTCGACCCTAATAAGGTGACGAATAGCGGTAAACAATGCTCAATAGGGGTGTCAACGGGACGGTTCTGGATCGGAACCTAAAGGTTCCAGATCCGGTCCAGTTAATATGAAGCAGTTCCGGATCCTTCCGGTTTCGGTTCCGGAATCTCAATTGGTGGTTCAGGATCCGGTACCGCTAGGATCCACGGGTACCCGATACCCGTTTTTGATTTTTTTTGATTTTTCACATAAAACCTATTTGTATTTTGTATTTTTGTATTCTATTCAATTATAAAATTTATTTTATTATAAAATTTGTTATATAATAGTCATTAGTTTTTTTTAATTAAAAATTAAAAAAACTAAAAAATTATTGTATAATAGTAAATTAAACTAAAAATTTATAAAATTTATACGGAACTGAGTACCCGTGGGTACCCGTTGGGTGGATCCGAAATTAAACGGATCCAAAACGGGTAGATCCGAAATGGATCTAAAATTTATCGGATCTACAAAATGAGGTCTCGAAACCGCAAAAAATGGTTCCGGTACTGATTCGGTTCCGGGTATTTTAGTACCCATTGGCACTCCTAATGCTCAATCTTAATCCTGACTTGTTTAAGTAGTTAGGATAGGACTTTGCGAGTTGAAGTTTGAGTCCTATTTTGACACCTTTAGTGGAAATAGAGATATTTTTCTTAAAAAATTATAAACTCATCCCTATAATTTATAAAGATAAACCATAGAAGACCAAAGACCATTTATTTCCTCGTCGAGGAGGTTCTTAGAATTCACACTAAAAATAATACTCGAAATAACAATATTATTATTTTCATTCAACTAGGGCATATACTAAATAAATAAATAAAATATCATTTTCTAAATTAAATGGTGGGTCCAACTACCTCTTATCTGTGGGGCCCACTTGCAAACTAACCACTTTGGATGTGGGCCCCACATAGAGTTTATGGATTGGTCAAACGGCTATAAAAAAATTCATCCACTTTTTAGTGCCTACTTCATGACGAAAATAGAACACATAATTTATAGTATTTAAAACGTTATTGATTTTAGATGGTAATTACTGTCTACAATTTTATACCCTATAAAATTATCCAATAAAGATAAAGTATATGGACCGTCACAGTGAGTCAGAAACTCTTTGTTATTAATCCAATAAATCCGGAGAATTAAATAAAAAACCCTAAATTAACAGATCTTAATTTCAATACAAAACCCTAACTAAACCTAATTAATTAACACTAATATATAATTAGTAAACCCTAATTAATACACATACATATAAAGTCAGTCTTGTGTCGCATTTGTAGAGATAGAAAATCAAATCAAAAGGACTGGCGGACCAGTCCGAGTTTTATGTCGTTTGGTTCCACGTAGGATAGCCGGTAATTCCCTCGTGCTCTAACCGGCTATTACCGGTAACTTTCTAACATATGGTGTGTTCTAAGATAAAATTTTATAATCTCTCTCCTCATACACTTGCTATTTATACCAGCTCTTGCTACAATGCTCATTTTTTCCTTTCTCTCTCTAGCTTCTCTCTTTCTCTCTCTAAAATTGTGATTTCCGGCTTACTTACCGGGATCTTACCGTCTCTGAGAATCTCTTCTTGTCTCATTTTGAGATCTTCAAGGTTAGTTTTCCTCGTTTTAATCTCCAAAAAGTTTTTGCCAGATCTGATTTTTTTGTTTTTAAGTTTTTTGCTCTGTTTTTAGATCAGCTTGATCTGTAAAACCTTGTTTTTTATTTTTTGGATCTTCATAACGAAGATCAGAATAGGTTTTTAATGTAATGTAGTTCATCTTCTAATTAAAGATCTAATCTTTATCTTTTTTTTTTTTGTTTTGTTTCCTTAATTGTTTTAGTTGTGTATAGGAAATTAGAAAATTACCTCAAACTGATTCAAGTTTCCTTAATTGTAGATCTCTCTGCATATTATAAATTTTTGCTACTCCGGCTAAAGGATAGAGATAGAGGTTTTTAGAGAGAGAAAGAAGAGAGAAAGAGAGAGAAACAGAGAGGAGAGGTATGGATGGCACAAGAGATAATAGTTTGAATAGCCTTAGAAGTGTAGGTTCACAGTGTTCGATCTCAGAAAACGATGATTATGACTTCTCGAAGCTTCTTGATAAGCCAAGGCCTTTAAAAATTGAACGAAAGAGATCTTTTGATGAGAGGTCTCTCAGTGAGTTGTCGATTGGCCTTGGTAGAGGACTTGAACTTGAGACATGTTCTCCTGGAGGACGTTCTGCTTTCGACACCCCTGCGTCGTCGATTCGTAATTCATTCGAACCCCATCCAATGGTTGCAGAAGCCTGGGATGCTCTCCGGCGATCTTTGGTGTTCTTCCGGGGCCAACCGGTCGGGACAATCGCCGCTAATGACCACCAATCGGAGGAAGTTCTGAACTATGATCAGGTTATAACTCATTCTTTTAAACTTTGCACTAAAATATTTTGAGATCTATGATTTTGGATGATGGTTATTAGCTTATGAGTGTAATGCTGTTTTATATGTAAAAAACAGGTTTTTGTCCGTGATTTTGTGCCTAGTGCTTTGGCTTTTTTAATGAATGGTGAGCCAGAAATAGTTAAGAACTTCTTATTGAAGACTCTTCACCTTCAAGGGTGGGAGAAAAGAATAGACCGTTTTAAGCTCGGAGAAGGTGCCATGCCGGCGAGTTTCAAAGTGCTTCATGATCCTATTAGGAAAACAGATACTCTAATTGCAGACTTTGGTGAGAGTGCAATTGGAAGAGTTGCTCCTGTTGACTCTGGCTTTTGGTGGATTATTTTGCTTCGTGCGTATACTAAGTCTACTGGGGACTTGACTTTGGCTGAAACACCGGAGTGTCAGAAGGGAATGAGGCTTATATTGGCTCTATGTTTGTCCGAGGGATTTGACACGTTCCCGACCTTGCTCTGCGCAGATGGATGCTCCATGATTGATCGAAGAATGGTAAGATTGTTTTTGATAGCTTGGTTGTATTATCATTTCTTTCAGCTATCTTGCTTGTGATGATCATTTCTAATGCGACAAAGGTTAATTATTAGTTCTAGTAATAGATTATTGGAACACAAGCAAATAACAGAAAATTATGATTGTCAAATCTTGATTTTTGATATGGAGATAGATGGAGTCATGCTTGTGTGTATGTGTGTTTTGATGCAGTGATGTTGAATATAACTTGAGATGAAGTGGATTCACAACAGTGGATCCTTTTCAATTAGCTTCCCCAAAAACTTCAGCATTTTTCAATTTTATGAATTGTTTCTTAATATTGCACTCTTATTTCTCAACACGGATGGTTGTCTTTTCTTTTAACATGCTGTTTTCTGAAACCGTGTGAATGCACCAAGAAAAAGATTCCTTGTTATGCAAGATACATTGTGATTTTGTGGTATGCTTTCCCATTTGATGTTTCTTTGAAGGAATACAATATTATAATTGAATCAGAGTGGGGATAACCCTCTTCTTATATGTTTGTCATTTGCTTATGTTTATTTTTGATAATTTCTTTACTTGCTTTAATGAGTACTCTTACTTCTCTGGGATAAGAAGTGTCGGTTAGTAAACATTGATATAGCTCCAGTTAGTACAAATCAGCTGGCATATTTGAAAATGTTGATGGGTATACAGTTCACATTCCTTTAGAGATTGTGATTGTGGTGCACACTGTACATGCAAAATAAAGCTTCGTTTCAACTCCATTTTTGAGATCTATTTATCCTGCATTGTATCCTCATAGCAGAGTTCCTTCTTTTTTCCTTACAAGGGTGTGGCTGTAAAAGTTTTGTTTTTCTTGCAGATAATTATCAGATTATGCATGCTGAACTGTATTAATAGGTTGAAGTCTTCAATTTTTGCATAATTCTAAAATTTGAATTTGTGGTAAACTTGTTATTAAAACTGAAAAGTAATTTTTCCTATAAATATCATCTTTTTAGTTATCTACTTCTTTGTTCCATTTCGTTTTTCATTCTTTTTCCAGTTTCTGGTTCATTCATAGTTTTTGTCAGTAAATCTTTTCGTGCTACCTGGTTTGGAAAGTTTGACCAACTCAATTACCTTCGTGGTTCTGTGGCTCATCCACATTCATGTAAGACAAGTCTCCTGTTACTTATCAATATATAAATATATAATAAGTTTAAGATAGAAAGTTGTTTCTTGAAATAGTTTTCCTACATCAGCATCACTTCTAATCTTCTTTCTTGATTGGCTAGAATGAATCATAGATTCATAGTATTATAGAAGCTCAGGGGAATAGTGTCATCGTAAAAATTGTGGAATCTATTCTTATGTTGCTAGCAGCAAGAAAAAGTTGTTGTAGTTGGTTATCATTGAGTCCAACTGTAATTAGGTTCTCTCAGTCCTAGTTGCAAAAATGTTTGTTTGTTTTCAATCAAATAACTCATTATTAGGTAAGTAGACTTGCTTTTACAAGTCAAAGAGGTCACCTTTGTCCTCCATCAATGATTTTGACTCTCTCTGTACCATCATCGAGCTTTGTTCCTGTCCAATTTCTTTTTTCTTTTCTGGTTGTTTGTTTCACTTGAGATGGGTGATCTGATTTGCCAATTTGCAATTCCTATTACTTTCCATAGTTTAAAGTAGTTGTATCACCAACACCTACTGCAACCATCAACACCTAATTCGGACTATGGGTTTACTTCAGAATATAAATATGCTACCCTGGATACAAGAGACACATTTCACATGTTGGTGATCGTTTCTTTTGGTCATTGACTATAGTTAGTGTCTCATGATCTGAAAAGGAATAAAATTTTGTTGTATAAGATGGACATATAACACTATGGTGCTTGTAAATGGTTTACTACTCATGTAACGTTGCACAGAAACTTGTGTTGGTGTCTTACCTAGTATGTATTTTCAGACTAAACCCCTCAAACCTGATACAGAACATGTCGTTAAAGTTCAGTCAATATGTTGAGAAACATATGTTTTAAAGCTCTTAATTCATTTGAAGAATAGGATATTGTTTTTTAATTTTTCCCCTTATTGATTGGCATACTTCATTTAAGAATGTATTTCATACACTGACCGAAAGAAAGATGTATCTTATATGTTCTTCTTCATCATCACGTATGCCTTATCCCAAAATCTACCTGAGCCATAACTTTGGTCAAGGAATGTGATTCAAAATGTTTGAAAGGGAAACTCCATCCACATCATTCCAATCCTCATGTTACCAGTTCAGAGCCTTCAACTAGCACACCCGCACACACCCAAATAATTTTTCTCTGTAGTTGAGGTGGATTTTCTTTTCTTGTTCATGATCTGTCTGTTCAGCTTTTCTTTAACATTTGATGGCAATATTTGGACATTCCTCCTGCTTTCTGAATCCGTGCATTTTAGTGTTTTGTATTCAATTGGAGCATTTTATGCGAAACTTATCAATTCTAGCATTACTCTTTAGAAAATGACTTCTAAGTGCTCCCTAGTTTCACTGCTCTAGGCTTCCTAAAGTATGCTAATTCATGCATTTAGAATGAACTTCTTGAATTCAGAGAATAATGTTAGGAACATTTATCCACTCTTAGTCCTTCATTTTCTCTTATAGCTGTTAAATTATTAATGTCAAGGAGTTATGAACTCAAAATTTAAATCCATGAGCCATCCCTAGTTTTTTTTTTACTTATAAGAAGCATGTTAATTTTGACGGATAGCAGCTTACCTTTGGACTCTGCAAATTAACACCTTTTTTTTTTCTTCTTTTGGTGCAAATTCATTTAACAGGGAATTTATGGTTATCCTATTGAAATTCAAGCGCTTTTCTTTATGGCCTTGCGGTGTGCTTTAGCTTTACTTAAACATGACACAGAAGGGAAAGAATTTGTGGAGAGAATTGTAAAGCGTTTGCATGCCCTAAGTTATCACATGCGAAGTTACTTTTGGCTCGACTTCCAACAGCTTAACGACATATATCGTTATAAAACAGAGGAGTATTCTCACACAGCAGTTAACAAGTTTAATGTTATTCCTGATTCAATCCCAGATTGGGTATTTGATTTTATGCCAACTCGTGGTGGCTACTTCATTGGAAATGTCAGTCCTGCTAGGATGGACTTCCGTTGGTTTGTTTTAGGTAACTGTGTTGCCATTCTATCCTCCCTTGCAACTCCTGAGCAATCCATGGCAATAATGGATCTTATTGAAGCACGATGGGAAGAGCTGGTTGGAGAGATGCCTCTAAAAATTTGTTATCCGGCAATTGAAAGCCATGAATGGCGGATTGTAACAGGTTGCGACCCCAAGAATACCAGATGGAGTTACCATAACGGTGGATCTTGGCCAGGTTCGTCCATTGTATCAAATACTGCTTTGCTTTCTCTTGCTAATACCTTTTACTTTTCATCAACTACTTAGTTAATGTTATAAGCATGCTAGCTTGATCTTCTAATAAGAACTGGTCTTCTGCGTTTAGAAGTCATACACAGAAATAGGATTTTTAATAAATATATGGTGACACATCAGAACATGGTCCATAAGTTACTAGTGTCTGGTTGGTATGATTTATGAGATATGACTGATCCAAGAGGTAGTATCCTCATTTAGTGGTATCAATCTATGAGTCATCAGGTTATATATAGTATCATCAGTATGCGGGACTCCTAGATTTATGCACCAATTCTAACAGTAACATATCTTTGGTTCTATAGCCTTTCCCTGAAAATGGCCTCTCAGTCATAAAAAGTACTTTGTCAGAACTTTGAGATCCAACCTTATACCAGTCTGTAGAAACCTCCTATGATTGTCATTGATATTGAGTTTATGAGCTTCCTTCTGTTGGGTGAGGTTGAAATCCCCACTTGGTTTTGTCCAGTCGTATACTTTTATCTGTTGCGGCTGGGTAACTAGTCTTTTTTACCACTTGGTTCACTTCATCTTTTATTTCCTGCTTATGTGTACGGAGAACGTTATTACTTGTTTAAAGTAGTAAGTCCAGAAACATCATTAGTCATATATAGATATAGTTTGTCGACAAAGTTCTTTTTCTAAATGCATAATCCACCACCAATTTAGTGTGTTTTTGCAAACTGTTTCTTTTTCTGGTGACAGTGCTTTTGTGGCTGCTAACGGCTGCCTGTATCAAGACGGGAAGGCCACAAATTGCAAGACGGTTAATCGATCTAGCTGAGAGCCGGTTGGCGAAAGACGGTTGGCCGGAATATTACGATGGGAAGCTCGGTAGATATATTGGAAAACAAGCGAGGAAACACCAGACGTGGTCAATCGCAGGATATCTGGTGGCAAAGATGATGCTGGAAGATCCATCTCATTTGGGTATGATTTCCCTGGAAGAGGACAAGCAGATGAAGCCTGTGCTCAAAAGATCAAACTCATGGAATTGCTGAGTGAAGCTGAAAAGAAGCAAGAAAAAAGAAAGTGAAATTAAGAAAAGAAAGAAAGAAATAGAAAAAGTGTGAGATCTTGTTTATTTATTATTACACAACTATTCTTTGGCGGTTTCTATTTTTGTAGGGATTGGTTTGAAGAAAGTCTGGTTTTGTGTACAATAACATCTTCTGTGGCAGGCATCTCGCTTTTCATATAAAAGATACATTTTGATGATGATGATGATATTTTTGTTGTGTCAATTGATATCATTTCCAGTATTGATTTTTCATCAACAGTTGAAAAAAAAAAACTGTTTTTGGTTTGTGTGAATCCAGAATTTTGCTTGCTTCTTGTGCTTGAGAAACCATGAACTTTCAAAATTCACATATTTCTTGAATGTTTCATGTTTTGCAAACGTTCGATTTCAAATTTATCAAATTTTTCATCCTCTTGATGGACTTGCAGACTTAATACCTTTTGTGTGTTAAGGGCATGAATATTCAGCGGTTATTCACTTCCGGCTCACAAATTTTTTTCAAACCCGAGCTTGTGAAATCAGGACTCTATTTATTTTATTTTTTTTGGTTTTTCCTGATTTTATTGGTTTCTTAGTTTTAAGCTAAACAAACAATACACTTCTAAAACCTTTAGCACACAGTAAACTCAAATTACTTGAAAAAAGAAGCAAACTTCTAACAGGGATAGGATGAATGGTGGATGGATTGGTAGGAACACATGCAAATGGAAGGAAAAACAAACTAATTAACAAAATCTCATTTCTTACTTCTAAACTAGATAAGATGAATGGTGGATAGATTGGTAGAAATCCTTCCCAATGGAAAGAGAACCTCAGAAACAACAAAGAAATTAGGGAGGTTTTCATAAATCTTAATTTGGTAGGAAAAAGCAAAAATACTAGTGCTGCAAAGGGGCATTCTAGGCCATCACAAGCACATAGAGCCTCTTGTAAATGTATACAGACCCACTATGACTAACAGGCCATACAAATACCTCGATGGTCTATGGGCAGCTCAACCAACACTTCCGATATATATAAGGTCTTAGATTACGCCTGAGAATGTTCATCATCGACCAAATAAGAACTTTTTATTTTTTATTTTTTAGAGATTCTTATTTAGTCACGAACGTTCTTACATGTAATCTGAGACCTTGTAAATGTCGGAAGTATTGGTTGTGATGGCCTGTTAGTCGTTGTGGCTCAGTATACATCTTATGAGGATCTTGTGGTGGCATGCATGCCTAGATGACCCCTCTCTAGCACTAGTATTCATGATATTCTACTAAATGAAGAATTAAAAAATAAACTCCCTCGTTTCTTTGTTGTATCTAAGTTTCTCCTCCAGTTTGCATGGGTTGTTCTTCTGGATGAATTTCAGGTTCTTCTTCTATATCTTCGTAGAGATTTGGACATTTATCTGCTCTCATTCTTGCAAGAACTTCGATCTGATGCCTCTTCTCTTGCATTGGTTGGGACTACTTCTTTACAAGTAGAAACATTGCCTCTTTTCTTGCACTGGTTTTGCATGGGTACAATACGTTTAGGATTTATCTTTTCTTGATTACCCTTCTATGTCTCTATCTGCCTGCTACTAAATTCCTTTTGAATGTGCTTTGGCGTGACATTTTATTGTGCAATTATATGAACTAATTTGTAGCCGGCCTCTCATGAACTTTGTGAAAGAGGGAGTGAGTATTTGCAGTTGTAAAATGATTACAAATATTCACACCATTTTTTAACTAAATTTATATGAGGTCTACTACAAATTAATTCATATGATTGCATCTATCTAACCAAAATCAAAGCACATGCAAAAGGAATTTTGGCCATAAATATTTGCAAATACTCACACTTCATATCAAGCACAACCTAAATATTTGAGAAGAATAGCTTGTGATGGCCTCAATTCTTATGATGGCCTCAAGTAGCTTTTTGGTGGTCTCTCGCACACTCTCTATCTCACTAAATATTTGAAATTTTGACAAGTAGCTAGTTTTTGGTGGTCTCTCATTCACCTTCTATTTATAGCTATCTACCCATCGACTAATCAATCATCTACCAGTCCACCCATCTACCAATCTCACCCATCTATCTAGCTACTCATCCACCAACCAAACTTCTACTAATCTATCCACCATTCATCATATTCTCTGCTGAAAGCATATCTTATGAATAATGCTAGAATGCCCGCATTTCCTGGAGGATTTATATCCCATCGTATAATTGTAAGGCTAGTTTCACCTCGTGATTTGAATCACGTTCTCGAATTTCGTCTTTCCCAAACTTCAAGGTATGGATCACCGTCCACCTAAGGGCGGGATGTAAATCCCCCAGAAAGTGCGGGCAATCTAGCATCACTCCTCATATATATATATATATATGGGCTCTTATTCAGCTCAAAATGAGCTGCATACGAGCCATCAAACACCTCCATCACCATTTGGGAAAATGCCATTTGTATTTTTTTTAAAAATCTTGAAAATTTTATGGTAAAAGCTAGTTATTAGGTTTGAACTGCAGCAAACCTAAGCATGTTAACTTCTCACCGTTGAGAGTGAGAGAACCCCCACTGATACGCTTGACAGGACCAGGCTTTGTTCCTTCTTCGAATAGGTCTTTGATCAGAAGAACATTAGAGCATCTCCAATGCAAAAGTCTTAGAAGACAATGTCTTATCTACGTGGCATGTCTCATAAGACAATGTCTAATCTACGTGGCAACAAAATCTTCACAATAGACATTGTTGAAAAAAATGCATCTCCAATGCAAATGTCTTGGGATGACTTTTTAACTTATGTGGCACTTAATTTTTGAATGGGTCAAACTTATTTTGTTTAAAAAGTAACTAAAAGTTTTGGAGGGAAAAAAAATTTGCTGATGTGGACCGTAAGACATTGTGAAGATGAATGTCTAGAAATAGACATTCTACTTCACAATGTCTAGAATAACTACCGCCACATCATCATCACATCCTTTCTTCACATTAGCATTGGAGAAGGTTTTTTTAAAGAGAATGTCTATTTATCCTACGTGGCAGTCTTATTTTACCACATTCACATTAGCATTGGAGATGCTCTTAGCAGCCATGAAAGACTATCAACTGGATGGAAACAAAGAAATGGTGGCACTAGGAACAATGGATATTTTAGGTGTGACACCAAACTTGGACCTAAATCCGCACCCAACTACCAATTTTGGAGACCAAAACCGGAACCCAACTATCGATTTAGGAGACAAAAATTGGCACGTAGCTACCAATTTAGATTTCTAACATATTTTTATGAAAAATTCTATTCGATGGTACCTTGCTAATTTAGGTTTAATATTTGGCATTGTCGTGCCGTTTTTGGCTAAGAAAAATGGATTTACAGTGCCGTTTATTAGTTTTGTTAGTTCGTGAACGAAAAAAAATCTAATTTTTTCGTTTCAAATCAACAAAATAGAACTCCTTTGGGCATTGTGATACCATTTTTTTTTTTGACGGAAACAACGGTAGTAGTCGAAAACTTCAAATCTAACCGGCCTTTTTCCCATTCTTTCTCTTTCACATTTTCGGCGTGGTGGTGAAGATGGTGGCCGTAGTGAAGTGGGAGTTGTGGAGGTTATGGTTGTGCGGTGGTGGTAATGGTTTTAATGATGGTGGCGGCAACGACGTGGTGGCCAGTGGTGAGATTGTGGTGATGGGGGTGGTTTGTGATGGTCAAACCATTTTAAACGAGAGGGGGTGCCAATAAGGTTGGGGACTGCCATTATGAACCATGAACATTTTGGGGGTGCTTATAAAGGGGCCTGCCAATAAATTTATGGAGCCTGCCTATAAAACCACCCAAAGCCTAAAACATTTACAAAATTTAATATAAAAATCAAAGCCCACCCTAAACCCTAAACCCTAAACCAAGTTTAGCCCACCCCGTGAAAGCTAACATGAGGATGGAATTATTTAAGTTAACCATATAAAATATCCATAATAATCTGCAAATCAGAGTTGTTGGCATCCACAAACAAGAGTTTTACTCTCTGTAAATTTACATGACTTGGTCTGCAGTAAATAGACAGAATAATTACTTACATATTACTACCTCTAGTTGGACGACAAACGTGGTTTCTTTTACGAGCATGATCGTCGTTGTGATTTTGTGTCCGACATGAATAACCATACCAGCAATCTTCCCTTTTAGATGCATCAGGTGGTAGGTGCTAAACAAGTATTACAAAGAACAACAGCAGAAGAAAAAGAAATTGATCGTTAGATTCAGAACCCAATTTAATAATTCCTTGGAGAAGTATATAGTCATTTACGAACTTTTATTTAGCAAGCATTGTGCAAGCATCGATTTTGATTTTGTTCATCAACTTGTAACGTGGGTTGAACAGAACCCATAATAATGATTGGTCGTTTCGGAAACAACATTGATTCGTTCTTAATTTTTTAAAAAAATACAATTCAAAACCACCAATCATGATGCGGTGAACAAAATTAGACGACCGAAGAGCATCAATCGCTGAAAGTTACATCAACGACAGGAAAAGTAAATAAGATATAAATATAGAAAATGAGAAATAGTTTCTATTATCAAAGCAGGAAATAATAAAACTAATGTGATAACAGAAGCAGATAGATAAGTTAGCAACCTACAGACTAATGATAGTAGCAGTTTCCTTGATTTTTAACTTCAATTCGACGAATGTTGAAATGAAATAGCTCTTCTCATGAAGATCTCCACGGTTTTGGATTACTGACTATATGGTTTACTTGCCCAACATGATCTTGATGTGGTCCTCCCCGAAAAGGGTGAGAATAGGGAATAAGTTACACAAAAAGGAGACAACTCTCCATGGACTAGGGTTGGTTTCTAACTGGCTACTATCTTCTCCATCAATCATCAAAGAAAGCCTCAATGTCAAACAGTTTTAGGGAAATTGCTAGCGGGTCTTGGACCCAAAATGTTGTCCCAACTGACGTGCCAGCTGAAATGCATAAGCACATATAACAAATTAAGACTTTGTTTCGAATTGTGTTATGCATTTCAGCGCCACGTAAATTGGACAGCATGTTGGGTCTAATTTTTGGGCCCTCTAGCATTACTCATAGTTTAATAGTTTTGACATAAATCAATGATACAGCTTTGTATGTCTATACATATAACATCAGTTTGATCACATAAAAGTTCTGCACATACTGGATAGAGTTTCTGTTCTCGTCATTGACGAGAAAAAAACTTTCACTTAAACATGGTTTCAAATAATATAGAATTATCCTCTATAATTATATTAGTAGATATATGGAAATACATAACGTTATTCCGATTTTGGAGTATATTCTTTTGAACCCAAAGCATTGGAAATGCTATAAAGACATACTTTCATGTTTAATCTTGTGGCTTTCCTACTTGGCTTACACTTGCAATTGTTTTTTTGTGTAATCTTAATACCTCAAGTACAACCTCAGAACCAGAATCAGGGAAACAAAAGAAAGGAAAAGAAAAATAAATGGTATGCAGTTGACGAAAATTTTGCTGACGTATACCATGAGAACAGAATCATTGCTTATTAAGTATATATTTCTCAGTGATGATACTTGGAATTGGAAAATACTTACATATTTAGGTGTCGTAATGCGAAACCAATACAAGAGGAAGGAAACCAATTTGTCATAACAATCCCTGCATTTGAATAGAGACTCAATGAAGATAAAGATAAAGATAATAATTAATAACAATAACAATAATAATAATGATACGGATAATAATAATAATAGTAATAAATAAATACATCAATCTCACAAATACCTGCCACTAAAATTAGAATTCACAAACAAAATTAACATTATTAGGAATTTAACATCATAGAGGAAAAATGCTATAGCATACAATCATAGAATTTAAAGAGAAGGGATCGAATAACCCTAGGTCCCATGACCCTAGAGTTACCAGAGCCTGTGGGGTCCACATGAAGATGATTTAAGGGCTGATTTTCAGTGAGGATGTTTTCCTCAACCAAGTAGATCACCTTCACCGAAAATCAGCCCATTCTAACACTTGTAATTCTACCATCCAGTAATTGAAAATCAACGATACAAAAGACGTCTAAAATTTCTTTATTTTTAAGGGCTGATTAGAGAGGTTGGAGGCCTCCTCACAAAAAATCAGACCTTCGATCACCCTCTTTCATGATGCAGGTCACGCTAAGCTCACGGGAACCTAAAGATATTTGATCCCTTGTCTAATTTAAATGGAACTAAGCCAAAGTACAATAACAACAGTGGTAAACGTGGTTTCTATCCCCTTGGATTTGGGGTGACTCTCCTCAATCATCATGCAGCTTGTAAAGCAATGTTTTAACCCTGGGTTTGCCCAAAATTAAAATGCTCAAATTTATGGGAGAAAATCATCAATTGAGCTGATTTCCTGTGAGTACGTATACTTTGGCCATCATTCATGGGGTCAATGGACCAGAGAGTGCATCAGATGGCATTTTTTGCTCTGTAATCATTGGATGTTCTTACTATCCTAGCTATAATACAAGATGGAACTTACTTGCATAGATGTGTCCCCGCAGTTATCATCTCTGCATGATTCAGTGGCATTCTTGCTCGATCTATGAAGAGAGAAAAAAAAAAACATATATAGAAGAATTACTTCTGGAAAAACTGAGCTACAGCTTCAAACTAATGTTACAGATCAGAAATCCCTATTTATATTATAAATCATGCTAACAATTAAAAACAAAGATATCATAGCATTTTTTAGACTAGTAATTAACTTCAATTAATGCACTTTCTAAGAAGAAGAAGAATAAGAAAGAAAAGCAAGAGATAATAGAGAGGAAAAACATAATGGTTTGAAGTTTGCTTTCCTCGTACCACTTGTATGCATGCCAAAAGTTCAAGTGTGGTAACCACTTATATTATAAACACAAAGATTAAATAAAAATAAGAACTTTTCTAACACTCCTCCACAAGCTAGAGCAGACAAATGATACATGCCAACTTGAGACCCAAAGAAGGGAAGAAACTCCTAAAAATGGCCTTAGAAAGTATGCTTGCCAGTTGAAACACAAACTAAACATATGGTATACCAATACGCTTTCTCAACACCATATCATGACTATAACAACAATCAACCTTAACAAGCCTTGTTCAGTTAAGAAACACAAGATTACTAGTAATAAGATGGTCGACTGATTGTCACAATATATAAGCGTAAGTGTAGGAACTTGACACCCGTCTAACTATCTAAGGATGAAGAGACTAAGGGGGTGTTTGGAACCCAAGTAGAAGTACCAATACCCTAACTTAAAAAGACAAGAACCTAGTTTGGCTACATAGTATTAAAAACTAATTCCATTTAAATGGTGGTAGTCGTGGTGTGGTTGCAGTGTTGTCAAGGCGCATTAAAGGGAATCCATAACAAAGAGTCCATGAGACAAATGAGATGAATAAACCGAAGCTCAAAGAAGAAACTGAAGCAGCTTTCTCTTTATAGTTTATACTAATTATAAAAACATATCCTTTTAGAATAATGAGGCTTACTAAGGGCCGGAACCTTGAAGCAAACTCATCGGACAATGCATCAGAAATATGAGTATCTAACTCATGTACGCTTAGGACAAGGAATAAAAATTAACAAAATTACCAATTTCTCTGTTATTCAACTTTATGATCCAATCTGAAATAACATCTTGCAACGTCCTCCCACTCTGTCTAATGCACCGTTCTGTTATCTAAAAGATAAGACATGTAAATTGTAAAATATATAATATGGTGAAAGAAGTTACTACTATAGGTTAACACTCAGACAAAAATATTCATATTCATACATCTTGCTCGTATCGATTATTTTGGTGCACCGAAGCTGGCATTCCTGAAATAGTATATTCTGAAATCTGCAAAGGACACAGAATCCAACACTTTAGAAAACGACAACAGCATGAAATACATAACTCACTCTAAGCAACATTATTTGCATAAAGATGTCTTTCAGAAATTACATTAAAACTTCTCAACAAAAAATTTCACACTTCACAACCATCATCAAATTAAAAGTTGATACGTTTCATGATATTGTTATCAGATAAAATAGAAAATTTCAAAAGATTGACACCATAGAGCTCTATATCTTCAAGTGTTGCTAGAATGCAAATTGAAAACTGAGGACTACACAAAAGTGAATCTTCTTTAATACCAACCTGTTAAGGTCTATTGAGCCTTACTCTCCTTGAAAACCGGCTTGCAAGGAAAGGTTTGCCCAAGGCTTGTACACTTCACAAACTCAGACTGCCCAAGTGAAGTGGGATATAATAACACTCCCCCTCAATGCCAGAGAAGGAGCCACTCGGCACTCCGCCTCCACGCAGGGCTAGAGACAACAGACCCAACCCATCCCTGAAACACCTGCTCTGATACCATGTTAAGGACCATTGGGCCTAACTCTCCATGAAAACCAGCTTGCAAGGACAGGGTTGCCCAAGGCTTATACACTAAACAAACTCGAGTTCCCAGGTGATGTGGGATATACTAACACAACCATACTTCTTAGCTACTCTCATTTACATTTTCTAATTAGATAAAAACCATGGGAACATTCTTCCTCTTTTCTTGAACTTCTCCATTAACTGGTGAGTCACAAGAACTGTTCTATGATCAAAAGTTTAATAGGGAAGCATACACTTGATTGACATTTCTTTTTCTAGCAAAGAGAGTTAAATTATACATAGCAAAAAGATACACAAACTGCAACATTAGATCACTAATCAATTCACTGTGTTTGAGACTGTCATCTGAATGTAATGCACATAAACTATTTGTGACGAGTGTTAATCCTTCTAAATATTTCATAGTCTCAATGAGAACTTAGCCATAAATATTTTAATCTAATTAAAGGACAAGGACATAAACCCAATAATATGAAACACAGAATTGATAAAAGCATTGAGATGTAATAGAGTACGTGGACACTAAAATAAAATTAATATTTTGTGAATACTCCCAAAGCAAGTTATAGAATATAGAAACTAATGAATACAGCAGGAACAGTTGCATACTGGCTTGAATGTCTCATGACTGCAGACAGTGTGTGAATTGCTAGTAATCACCCCCTGGGCCAGCCAATAAGCCCCACAAAATGCTCTATCACACCCTAAACCTGCATGAGAAGAAAAAAAAAAGAATTAAAAAAAGAGGCAAAGATTGAATATCAAAAACAATTCTTCGAAAACTCTTGCAAAAACAGGAAATTCAAAGATATGTATTCATCAGATATAGAATACAAAGAAGCTTACAGCTTACTAGGAATTTGAAACAGAATCTACAAGCTTTACATTCACTAAAATCCCCAATCACATTCGGAAAATAAAAAAAAACCATATAAAAACATGCCAAAGAACATGTTTCCAAAGTAAGAGGATTTACCAGGTAGCTACTTAGGTTTTAACTAAGAGGAACCCACCCAGTTAAATAAATTCAGTGTTTATCAAAGAAAATGTAAAGTAACAGAATCGAGTGAGACAAACAAAGAACATCATTGAAGAATCAAAAGTTCAAAGTGGTTCTGAATGTAAGTTAGCAACTTTTAAGAACTGGAATGCTACAATGAAAGATTAGTGCTGCTGTGGAGATATAACATAGGGTGAGATATGGTTTTGGCCAAGTGGACATCCACTTCGTTCACGATAGGGAAAAAAAAAGTAGATTTGAAGGTATTAGGTTCCAGGGACAACTAACTGGAAGATCCGATGGTCCTTAATCTTTCTGGGGTAGGTATGCTTCAATACATCACCAACAACCGATGAACCCTAAAAGTTTTATGGAGGATACCAAATATGTTTCTTTTGATCCATGCAAGTACGCAACCTATCGAAGAGTTCAAGATATAATAACCCTTAAGTGGTTATCAGCATTTGCACCAATGTTACAAGAAACAAAGGTCGCTTCAGGACATGGTATGGGTCTTAGAAGCTAGAAGCGGGGATGGAGGCAGGGGCGGGGAAGCAGGAATACTTAGAAGAGTCTAAAGTTAGGAGCGAGATGGGAGCGTGTATACATATGAATGATCTAATTAACAATAAATTGAAATTAGACATTTAGTGGAAAAAACAAACAGACCCTAAGTTAAAAAGGGTTGGCTGGGCTTTAAAAGGGTTGTTTTTAATTTTTAAATAGACTTACCCGAGTCCCAATATAGGAGTTGGGCCTTTAAAAAAGAAGTGGTTTTAGTTTTAATAGGTATGGTTGGGTTAAAGAGGAAGCAGGCTTTGGGCCTTTAAAAAAGAAGTGGGCTTATTTATAGATACTTTGGTTGGGGTAAAGGCTTAGGGTTAGGATTAGGTTATAAGTTATAACTTACAAGAGAACATATTCTCTTTGTTAGGGTTAGGTCAAAAATGTATTCTCTTTTGTTAGGGTTATGATGGCGGCGCTGGAAGTAGATGAAGGGAAGGACAATGTACAAACTAATGACGCCGATTGGTGGCGAAGATCACGACAACATGGGTGAGGCACAAACTGTACACTATTCACTTCTTCTTCTTTTGTTTTTATGATCTCCTTCTTCTTTTGGAAACGTTCCGATTTTGGAGGAATCACGTTCCCTTCTACTTTGGATCTCACTCCCGTGACAATTCTTGGTCAGAACTGCCGAATCGTGGTTTTAAACGACAATCGTCACCCATCTGGGCAATTCTGGCTTCTAAGGTATGGGTACAGGTACGCGATACACTACTTTGTCTGCTACGCGGTACGTTATGGATAGGCCTAGTTGGTACGCTGTTCCGATCACAGTTCGCTTTGGAACTTTTATTCGGGAAGCTATTTATACACACACACACACACACACACACACACACACACACACACACACACACACACACACACACACACGTGCCTGAACATTCCAATCTCTTTAGAACTTAAAAATCTTAAATCTTTGAAGCTCACAAGCATCCAGAATTAGATAACTAGTTAATGTTTTTGCAATTTGTTTCATTTATCTCCCTCAATTTGGATACCATGTGGTGGGCCTTGGAAAATTTTGAACATAAGCTGGAGGAATTCGAAAATCCTGCAGAAGTAGAGTGAGTAGCGCTTTGAATCCAAATGCAATACCCGCAATGGAAGTAAACATGTTTCTAACATAACCTTCTTCAAAAAATGTCTAAAGGATAAGCTACATAACAAATATATAGATTTTCTAATCTAAATGTCTAATGGTACGTTATCATCTTTGCCAATATCATCATCTCAAATATTCATCATCAACACAATGATCCTCTAGGGATCTCCATTGCAAATCCTCCAATATCGCAATGGAATGATTTATAGACTATATATATGTGTTTTGGATCAATATCCCACTTCCTATAAAGCACATCTATATAACTTTTCGCCAAACGTGATTGGAGACATATACTTGAATGAGTGAAAACCAATTTATCAGACCTATAGAATTCAACCAAATTCTCTTCAAACTGGAGTTTCTGAACCATATGTTGACCACAAATCGACAAAGTCCATGGTTAAAACATCTATTTGGAAAACCACCATAGCATACATACCCTTTGCAAGTTAAATACTGCATATTATTTTCGTCCTTGTCTTGATTCCGACTCTTCCTAGTCATGCAACCGAGTAGAGGAGTAGAAAGATATCAAGGATGACAAAACCATGGTGTTTAAGCAAACCAAGACTGTGCATGGGAATATTCCTTTTTTCCCACCTACGAAGCACAATTTTTTCAATCTGAGGATATTCGTCAATGTGCTTTCCATATCTCATAATATCTTTTATTTCATTAAGCCTGTCGTTCATCTTTTCATAAATTTCACCGATCTTTTGACAATCACCATTCACAGAATTCAATTAGAAAAAATGTCTGCTTTGTGATGCTTATTATATTCTCCACATCTTTCTAAAATTCTTCACTAGTTATTTTCATGTTCTACAAGATGATTGTGTTGATAATATTCTATAAGACGATATTGGGAAAGATGACGTACCATCAGACTTATACAGCACGTGTTCCACATACTGTATCCACCAAGCCAAGGGTCCACAACACCTGTTTAGTAGTTTGCTTATTCTGAGTTTGATTAGGAGTTTTGGTAGTTTCTATTTTATGTTTTAGTACGATCCTGGTTCCTACTTTAATTATTTTCGTATTGGTTTTTAGTAAGGTCTTTTAGAGAGTCTAAAAGTAGTATTTTGAGAGTATCCTCTGTCTTAAAAGAGTAGTAACAAAAGTAGATAATTTGGGTAGCAAGTTTTAAGGCTTTCAGCTAGTTTTGGCAAATCTAGGAAGGAGTTATCAATAAAAAGAGCTCCTAGTACGAGATTTGGAGAATGTTATGTTTTTTATTATTTCATTAATGAATTGGGCTTTTGCCTCCAACTATCTTTTCCCTTCGGGGTTCACTATCTTTCTCCTGGATTGGAGTGTTTTATGGTTTGTTTACCGGAGTGGATTCTCCGCGAGGATCATTGATTCTATGTTTACGCATTGCGCTGTTACAGACATTCAAACTAGCATTTTAAGCTTTGCAAGGGGAAGCAGTTCAACGAACGAGGAAAGAGAAAAAAAAAACATTAGTTAGTTGCTTCGATCTTAGTATGTTTTATTTTTGCTTTACTTTTATTCCAGAAACATTAAAACTAGTTATCTATTTCTTGATGTTTATGAGCTTCACAAGATATAAGATCTTATGTTCTCTTGAGATTGGAATGCATGGGGTGTATGTGTGTGTGCGTGGGTATGCGTATTTATATATGTATAGCGTCTTGAATAACAGTTCCAACACAGTCACAACCTGAAACAGCAAACAAACTAGGCCTACCCCTACAATACAGCATAGCAGTCAAAGTGTACCACATACCCATACCCATACCATATAGCGGGGCGATCCACATTCCAGGTAACATCTTACAGTTAGCGAAGATAAGTTGTTTGTACTTGTTCAATATAGGAAAGAGGACTTGGGTGATTCTTTTTAATTCTTTCCCTTTCTACTCTTCTTTCGTTTCTCTTGAAAATGGATTTACCAAATTGTTGGGAAAAAGATGAAAAATAATGAAAATCATATGGCATTATAGGTCATTTGAATTAAAGGTCAAGTAATCCCATGTTTGCAATGTACCGTTCCGAAAAACAAACAAACAGAGATATGAAAGTCATAGTACTTACAGTGTTGGGGTACACTAATGTTTGCCCTGGATGGCATCATTCCCCCGCATGCTTGGCATTGTAGATGGGAAGTTGTTTGGTTGCATTGGAAACCACCAAATTCAGTGCCTGTTCATTGTCTTGGAATCAATACATAAATAACACAACTGAAGAAAGACCCCAAAAACCAATACTGATGTCTAAACAAAAGTAAAAACAACTAAATCTGTCTCATTGACAACATGAATTAGGAGATCTGAGGAGAGAATGACTGTCCCCGTAATTAACCCAAGTGATGTTGCAGCATGCACTTCATGTTTGCTCTCTTAATCATTGGGTCTCTTTCACTAATTCAACAAGCACAAATGAGATAAACGAAACAAAGCAAATCCAGTTAATGAATTTTGTACTGGTACTTTTTCTTTGTGGAGTATCCTTTATAGATAAGTTATTCATTTGTAGCAAGCATTTTCTGGAATCCAAATCTATCAGTAAATTGCTCTCAGTGAATCAAAAAGTTTCCTCGTAGCAGCTATTCATTTAATTTGATTTTCATGGCTTTGGGATATGTTTAGCACATTTTGGTCCTTTCCTATGAAATCTTCCATTACTTATAACCATTTGAAGTACGCAATCATAAGTAAATAGTCTATTAACAACAATAAGAAGTTGAACATTAAGCGAATGAAATGTGCCATGTGTAGTGCTAAATTGCACTAACAAAAAATTCCAGCAACTTGAACTGTAGGAAATTAATATTACCACATTGAGGACATGACAGATCCGTGCCAACATTTTCCTCATTTGGTGGTGAATATGGCCTTTTCCGACGAAGTCTTTTTCCTGCGCCAATGACCTAAACAAGACACAGATAAAAAGAATATAAAAGAAGTTGAAAACATAATTACTGAGGCCCCTTAGTAAAATTCCAGTACTACATGTTAGCAGCACCAGAGTATCAATAAATAATTGATCGGAGGAAAAAAGAGAAAGAAAGAATGAATGAAAAAATGTCAACATGAAATTATTTTATAACCATGTTCAAACTTCTATAAGTATTACAGATAAACGTCATCGAAAGCTATTTACAAAAAAAACTAAACAATCAAATCTGGACTCAGTCTTGACACATACTTAGAAGAGTTATTTCGAGGGTACATGCTTTTGTTTTTGTGTCATATTTGAGATACCTCCACTTTTAATTCAATGACATAACCATCTGGACCCAGGTCAGACACTATTGACTGTAATGGGAATGTGAGTTCCTTCCATTTACTATTTGTTAATTAATGTTATGAACAAATTACCATCTCTTCCTACAATTGATAGAAATAGTAGTCTCTCACTATCAACTCAAATGTGACTTGCAAAGGCAAGAAGCAATCCCACCCATAAATAAGGTATGAAATGGAAGCTCAGATTTAAAATACTGCCAACACATTTTACCATTATTTTTATGGGATGAACATTGTTTTCTATTTGATGATTTATTTTAACTTCATTAACATCAATTTGACTTTACTATGAATCTTTCTTTTGCTAACTTCTCCATTTACGTTTTAATTAAAGAATACATAAAGGGTCGGGATGTTTTCAAACAAAACATCTATCCATTTAGAGGGTTTGGATCCACCATTTAGCTCTTCCACAAAGAAAATCTCCAAGTCAAAATCGACCAGGCATCTGATGCTTACTATCCAATCTAATGGATTATTCTGAATGATCAATAACAGGAAAGTGACAAACAGTTAAGCACACTATAGATTGGACAGATTGTCCCTCTTTATAAGCAGCATGTGTGAGGCACAGGCAGGTTGACATTTGATGTCTGGACCTAAGCACATATCTAATTGATGAAGTCTGAAAGCAGTTAAAGAGGGATGTCGATGATTATGGACTCCTTGGGACTTGGCTATCATCTTGAAATATAAAAATAACAATCGCTGCCAAGTATCCTTCACCCATTGTTTGATCAACAGTACTTCAGAGATTTCTTTGCTATCATTTTACATGAACCCGGAAATTTGACATTTATCATTGGCTTCCTTTGTTTCAGCTCCTATTTGCATTTGATTTGATTTGTGGCTATGGTGCCATTGGGAGAATTGTTCTTTTTCCATATGATTTTAATAAGAAAGCAGTAATTGTACAACATGCTAGGGAAGAAGGTGATTAAGTTCCATCGTTACGCAATGACATTTTCTCAGTGTCTTCTGTCAAACCAAAACTCTGGAAAAAAGACCAAGTGGCGTCATTTCTTGCCTTTCATAGAAATATTTGAGTTGACTGTGAGAAACAACTTTCTGGGTATTTCTGTCATTTATAGAGAAAGAGGATAATTTGGTTATAAGAAGCAGGAGAGTATCTCAAGTATGACCGAAACAAAAGGGGGACCTGAAAATCACCCTTGCATAGAGTGTAAAAGATCCAGATATTCATGTATTGGTGACTTAGAAGGTTAACCTGCCGAGTTCTGATAATAGGTATGTATTTTCCAACCAACACGGAATCCCTCTCATAAAAGAGTTTCACAGCTAGTTCGGAGACACATGTACAAGAATTTTGATAAGAAAACCACAGGGGACATGCTAAATCATGTTCTTTAACAGCCTCTCCAGGTCATAAAGTGATTTTATGTCGAGAAACAAAAAAAAAACATAGCATTAAAATCATAACAGTACTAGACTGAAGGATGAAAAATGTGATGAAGGGTATGCATACGTGCAGGGCCACTCACTAGTAAGCTGATATAGACCTGTTGCCCCATAAATTAGTTCTATTGGTTTTTAAGTATCTAACCCAATTGATTGAAACAATTTGAATACAAACTCATAATTTGAAAGCTTTCCTCTAAGGGGCCAAGCAACCATAAGATCCGACCCCCTACGATTACACCAGATGTGAAGTATTAATCGACACCATTACTTAAGTCTTACGTCATCTCATATTTCCTCCAACTAGCTTGACTAAAGGCACAAACCTTATTCATAATAATTTCTGGTTGTATCAAATAAATTTAACAGCTTTCTATCAATTTTCCCTTCTCAGCTCAAGGAGAAATGTACTCACAAGATTCGATTTAATTGATGCACATCCATCCAAAAGTGCAACTTCATCACTGCTACGTCTTAGTGAAGAATCACTTTGTAGTATTCCCTGCACAAAGGAAATGAACTAATACCAAGTTAAAACATGGGATGAGTTATAATAACAGTAATGCTACGTTTACTGCTAAAATTTACTGCTAGGTTGACTGCCAGTGACATGGCGGTGACGTGGCTTGCAACTCATCACATGACGTAGCAAACACTTTTTTTTTTTCATTTTTGCTTTCAAAACATCTCCACCATCACCGTCATCCTATTCCCACCGTCGTCACCACCACCCCATTCCACCCTTCACCACCGCCATATATTAGAGAGAGAGGGGGAGAGAAAGAGAGAGAGAGAGAGGAGGGAGGGAGGGAGAGATAGGCTGAACTTTTTCCAGATCTGAATTTTTTTTCAGATCTGGAAGAGATTAGGGAGAGGGGGGAGAGAGAGAGATGCTATAGAGAGAGAGAGTTCTAGAGAGAGATATGGGTGGTATTTTTGCAGACACGCAACGAAGACTGAAGAAATCGGCGGGTATTTTTGCAGATCTGAAGATCCTACTGGTCTCAGAGACAGAGAGTGAGATCTAGGTTAATCCAGAAATTGACTTAGAAATCCACCAAAATTAAGGAATGTTTTGCAGATCTTCTCAACCTGCCTCAGATTTTCATCCCAAATCTTCTCAACCCTTTACAATGAGTGTTCTTCAATACCCAGAAGCAATGAACGCTCCAGATCTTCAGATATGGGGCTTCTTTCTCCCTCTTTAACAACTTCCATGAATTCTGCATCCAAAAACCTTAACCTCCCAAATCTCAGATCTGATTTGGGTCGGAAGAAGTAAGAGGAGAAATGGATGAAACCCATGAAAACAAAAAAAAATGAAAAAAAAAAAAAAAAACTCGGCCACGTCATGCTAATGTGGTGCACAAAATTGAGGCACCGCACACCACATCAGCATGACACATCAGGTGCAGTATAACTAGCAGTAACCCTAGCAGTAAGTGTAGCATTACTGTTATAATAAATCAACCAACGATTGCACGATGTATCCTCTAGTCTTGCACTGAAAAGTTTCAAACTAAATTTAGAAATGGCGAAAATATTTTTTATTTATTTATTTTTTTTAATCAGGAAAAATGCCGAAAAATATTGTATACTTGCATGATTAAATTTATAACCTTCTCATCCCTTGCTAAGTATACTTCCTCTTTGTGATGGAGATCTTGTTGATGGATATCGAGTTTATAGGCGTAGGAGTTTTATGTCATTTAGTGTTGTCTTAGGGGTATTTTGGTCATTAGGAGTATTTCGTTATTTGTAGTTGTTTAAAGGGTATTTTGGGTATTTTTTTAAGGGTTAGGGTCGGGTTAGGGTCAGGGTCGGGTAGGGTCAGGGTCAGGGTCAGGTTCAGGTTAGGATTAGGGTTAGGGTTAGGTTTAGGTTTAGGTTTAGGGTTAGGGTCAGGTTCAGGGTCAGGCTCGGGTTGGGGTTAGGGTCGGGTTTAGGTTAGGGCTAGGTTCTGTTAATGGACTGATGGTTAAGATGTATGGACCTGGAGCAAAATGGTTAAGGTTAGTAGGTTGGGCTTCAAAATGATAAGGTGGGCTGGGCTTTAAAGGCTAAGAGAATTAATGAAGTTGTTGTGGTAAGGGTCCAGAACCATGAAAAGTCTAGGTCAAAATAAAACAGCAGTAGAAGAAAGTTAAAAGAGAGAGAATGAAATAAAAGGAAAGGAAGATGGAAGCCTCTCACGAAGTTGGGTTCCTGCGTATGGAGCTTGTGAGGATGGTGGTGATCGACATCGAAGAAAGATGTCGGGGAATAGAACAGACAACGACCAGAAGAAGAAGATGCTGAAGAACAAATTCTGCTGTTGCTGCTGCTGTAAACTCCCTCTGCTCCGTCATCTCAAACCCTTTTCTTCTTTATTAAACCCAGAAATCGGTTCCCTTTTCATATTTTCTACACGATCAGAGTTGGTTGATGCTGGTTTCTGGAACCCTATTGGTTTCTCCTGCTTAAATCTGAATCGACATGCAAGCTACAACCTCCTTTGTGGTTTCAGTTTTGTTTGTAGCTGTTGTATGCTTGGGAAGATGAAGTTGGACTGAACCTATGCTTTGGATCCTTCGGCTCTGATACCAAATTAATGTAGAACCTGCACAGAAATTAGAGAAAAGAAAGAGAAGAAGAAGAAGAAAGGAGAAGAAATAGAATGAAAGATAGAGAATAAAAGGAAGAAGAAAGTAGAGGAAACCAGAGGAATTTGGGAGAGAAGACAACAGTTCATTCATTCAACAATACTAATCGTCTCTAACAACACAGCATAATATAAATAAATAATAAAAATAACTACCACTACTCCATTTACTACCCACGACTCCCACAACACCCTACACTAAACTGAATTACCCAAAATATCCTTTAAACAACTACAAATAACGAAATACTCCCAATGACCAAAATACCCCTAAGACAACACTAAATGACATAAAACTCCTATGATCTACGTCTATGCCTATAAACACGATATCCATCAACAAGATTTCCTTTCAAGATTGTCACTGGTTGTTCGCCTCGCCAACCCATTGATCTTATTCCTTTACCCCCAGACTCTCGCCCATCTGCTTCAGCTGATACCTTTGCCCAGCTCATTCGTAACGTGCATGCCGATGTTCGACGGAAAATTGCATTAAGTAATGAGAATTATAAGCTTGCTGCTGATGTTCATCGTCGGAATCAGGAATTCAATGAAGGAGACTATGTTATGGTTCGTGTTCGTTCAGAGCGTTTACCAAAGAATGTCTTTAAGAAATTACATGCTCGGACCATTGGACCCTACCGAATCCTTCGTAGACTTGGGCCTAATGCCTACCTCATTGAGTTACCATCAGCCATGCACATCAGTCCCGTTTTCAATGTCGAGGACCTCACCCCTTACCGTGGAACCTTTGTGCCACCTGTCTTACCTTCTGACCTGTCCACGCGTCCTAGTCCCTTGCCCGTGCCTAGCCACCCACCTTTACAGCCTCGACATGTTGACCAGATTGAGACTGTGCTTGATCATGAGATTATTGCCTCTCCCGATGCTGGTTTTCAGCGTTATCTTGTTCGATGGGTTGGTCGACAAGATGCTGATGCTACATTGATTACTGAGGACGAGTTTAACCGCATTGATCCTGATCTATTGGAGCAGTACCGTTCTTTTGACTCTCCGGAGGCGAGTTTTCCTCAGCCGGGGGGAAATGATGGAGATCTTGTTGATGGATATCGTGTTTATAGGCGTAGACGTAGATCATAGGAGTTTTATGTCATTTAGTGTTGTCTAAGGGGTATTTTGGTCATTAGGAGTATTTCGTTATTTGTAGTTGTTTAAAGGGTATTTTGGGTAATTCAGTTTAGTGTAGGGTGTTGTGGAAGTCGTGGGTAGTGAATGGAGTAGTGGTAGTTATTTTTATTATTTATTTATCTTATGCTGTGTTGTTAGAGACGATTAGTATTGTTGAATGAATGAACTGTTGTCTTCTCTCCCAAATTATTCCCAAATTCCTCTGGTTTCCTCTACTTTCTTCTTCCTTTTCTTCTCTATCTTTCATTCTATTTCTTCTCCTTTCTTCTCCTTTTTCTTCTTCTTCTCTTTCTTTTGTCTAATTTCTGTGCAGGTTCTACATTACTTTGTATTTGTTTCTAATATAGGACTTTATTACCAATTATCCAATTTAAAAGTTTGTTCAGCAATCACACCGCTCTATTGTAAGAAGAGAGCATAACCTACAAAGTTTCTTCTTCTCCCCAAACAACTATTCCATGTCCCAGTCGTCCCCAATGTTGAACCCCATATAAGGTACATGTCCCGTCTCCTCTTCGACATTAAATTGACTAATTTCATTTTACAGGCCTGTTATTTAAAAATAAATTCATAAAACAGTCTCGAACTGTTGCTTTCTTGTCTTTATCAAATGATCTAAGGGATGCAACTATTCAGTGTTATCAATAGGATTGTCGCAGTTAACTTGAAAAAAACAATTGGAGATGATCTAAAAGACGAGAACTTAACAGCCTAGCTAATATATATTAATATTGGTGGCTTCGAGCTACATGTGAAAGGAAATGACGTCTTGACACTTGAAAGACATCAACCCTACAAAATCAATACACCACCATTTCTTACATAGGATAACAATAAGAAATTACCTCCTCAATATTATGCAAAAAGTGGTTTCTCCCAACAAATTGTACAACTCCACGGCATTGAGGACACAGAACACTAGGGTGTTTCTCCTGAGACCTTCTTAACCACTCTGAGAAGCACCCATTGCTAGAACGAATTGAAGGAAAAAAGATAGTTTCAGATTATAAAGAGAAATCTAATGGGAAGGATGTTGGGAGATATATAAGTCAGTCTACAACATACCAGAAATTGTGAAGACAAGGGGCAACAGTTACGACATCATGCCATATGTTTAGGCAAATACTGCATTTTGCATGCTCAACATCTATAGATATCTGGCAGACAAAGCAAACAGAACAGATTAGTCTGTTTCATTAAAGCAGAAGATAGCATAAAATCCTTACAACGACTGAAGTTTCACCTTTAACTTCTTCTCACAGTGTTCTGGAGATGGCATCACATCGAATCTATAAATCAAGTATCCTACAAAAGTCAAAGAAATGATACATGAGCCACAAACATGAGGTACTATACAATATGAGCCAGAAGCAAATGATACAGACTCATAACAATATAAATTAGATCAACTTCCCTCAACTTACCTAATGAAAATGGAACTTAATAAATCTCTTCCTAGAGGAAAATGGACAAACCAAATCACTGTCCCATCATAATTCCACATCATGTTCATATTTAGGTAAAAATAACACTCAGATCTGGCCAGAATTATTTAATCTTCATCCCCTCAAGAAATTTATCCGATAAGCCTTCTATTAATACCAATATTAAGGCATTTGAAAAGAGAAAAAGAAAAAGTGACTAGCTGAAAATTTTTGTATTCAATAAAGAGATGAGGCAACAAAAGGTTAGTGCTATAAAACAATAATCTATCAGAGTTTCAAAAAAGTTGAATTGAAGAGGCAAAAATTTCCCTAGTTAGAGAGAATGCAATTCAATCTCTTCAAATATTCTTTTATGTTGAAAATTGGCTAAGCAATATAACTTTCGTACGACAGAGAACTTATATGATTAGCCTTCCAACATATCCAACTTCACATAATGTGAACCAGAGCTAAGTTTGCTATAGACAAACTACGAAATAGACAAGATCCTTGCTTGATTTTTTATTTTGTTAAGAGTTGGAAAAAGAAAAGAAAGAGAGAGTTATAGTATGTCCTAAAGATCTAGGTTGTATTTGGATTTTTTTAAGTTTGATTTTAAATAGGGTACAATGGTATTTTCTTATGATGCTGGAGGATTTGATTAAACTCCTATTTTACAATTATTGGATATGATAGTTTTAGGGAGTAGTTCTTCTTTAGTGCAAAACCTATTTAGTATTTACCAAATATCCAGGCAATGTTCAATATGTATGATGTGATCCAAACTCATGCACTAACAATCTTCATATATATTTGTTTTGATACTCATCTCTATCTAGTTATCTTACTTCATATCTAATTCAATTTCATCCATTTACCATGTCCTGCATCAATGTTCTTCAGAAAGAAAGTCAATGTCATTCAGTGCTAAACCTAATGCTAGAGTAGATAATGACAGGTCGATTGGACTCAAGCTTAGTCACTGTACCTTCCATTGGTCCAATATATTAAGAATATAATTATATATTGCCATATTGCAACAATAGTATTATCTACTATGGCTTCGGAAGCTTAACAATAACTTAAGAGCAGATTCATCCAAGGAGATACCATCAACATAATCAACAAAGGTTAACCATTACCACAACCATAAACTAAGAGGGGGTTATTCAATCATGACTTTCATGGACTTCTATAGACTTTCATAGACTTCTGAAATCATGAGTTATTGGTTCAAGACTTTGAAGGAGTCGAACAAAGTTAAGTGTTATTAGTTCAAGACTTTGAGGGAGTCTTGCAAAATCATGTGTTATTGGTTCATTACTTGGAAGGAGTCTTGCAAAGTCATGTGTTATTAGTTTAAGATTTTGAAGGACTCTTGCAAAGTCATGTATTATTGGTTGTAGACTTCAAAGTCCATGACTTTGATGGATTTACTTTTTTGATGAACTTTGAAATCCGACCAAAATAGGTGAGATTGTGGTGGACTTCATATTTTCATAATTAAATATTAATGAATAATAATTAAAAACTAACATTAACATTAACATTAATATTAATATTAATAATTAATAACTAATATTAATAATTAATAATTAATAACTAATAATAACTAATAACTAATATTAATAATTATAATTACTGAATAACAATACTACTAATTTTAATTAAGATAAATTAATAAATATTATTATTAATAATTAGTAATTACAAACTATTATGATTGATTACTACAAGTAATTATTATAAATATTAATTATAACTATAAGAAACTATAATTCATTTTTAATTATTATTTATTTATTTATTATAATTAATAAATATACTAATTCATAATAATCATAAATATGATTAATTAATATTATCAAATTTAAAAATTACTAGTAAAGTATTAATTATTAAATATATAAATAGTTATGATTGATAACTAATAAAAATTATTAATCATAACAACTATTTTTTATTTCTACCATTACTTTTACTTATTATTATTAATAAATAAAATAATTTATAATAATTCTAAATATAAATAATTAATAATAATAAATAATAAAAATTAAATTATTAATCATCAAGAGTCTGCAGGACTCTACAACAAGAGTCTGCAGGACTTTACAACAAGAGTCCGCAGGAGTCTGCAGGACTCTGCAACAAGAGTCCGCAGGAGTCTACATGACTTTGCAGTAGGAGTCTACAAGAGTCCGCAGGAGTCTGCAGGAGTCTGTCAGAATCCGTCGAAGTTCATCACTTTCAAGACTCCGCGAAAGTCATGATTGAATAACCCCATGTAAGTAAACACCTTTCAGATGTATAATTAGATGTTTACTCAAGCATCATAAAAATATTAATTTCATGAACCACGTAAGACGGTATGAGAAACTTAAAGATGTCATCACTATATATAACAACTCACCTTCTTCATCAGAGCCTGAAATAATCTCAGTTCCACACTTGATGACTATAGTATCTTCTTTCTTGAGAACAGTTCCACCAACAGTAATAGTATTTGAACTTTAGCAAAAAGAAAAAGATAAGAAATTCAACTCGAAAAAGACAAAAAAAGAAGGGTTAAATAAGAATTAAAGTGATCAGATGAGCTAAAACTCTGTTTGGATGGGGGATTTTAGGTAGGGATTTTGTGGGGACCAGGGATTTGGTGGAAAATAGTTAGAAATCATGTTATAAATCTAACTAGTTTTCTACCATATCCCCGGTCCCCACAAAATCCCTACCTAAAATCCCCCATCCAAACAGACTATAAGCTTTTACCCAAATTATCTATTTTCCAAGAGATCAAATATTATAAAGATGTGAACTGGGACCACCTACTTTCTTGGGATTACGTTCCCTTTTCATTATTAAAGGGCAAGTAACTTTTAGCCTCTTAATGCTTTTTCTTTTTATTAATAGTTTTCTTTAACTCTTAAAATAACACTTATCATATACTACAATCTCATCTCAAAAGTTTTCAATTCTGCAATGGCAACATTACTACTAAATCATATATCGCACATCTTGAAGTAACTAATTGAAATAAATGCAACGCAAACCTCAAATTTTGCACTATTGCTGTACATAGGTCAGGGCTCCTTGTTATTTTACACCATTCATTTTTGCTGAGTGAAGAGCCTGTGGTCTCAGAAGATATTACCATCTCATTTGATTGTATTTCAACATCTGAATAATTTGAGTCCAATGGTACTACAACAAACAAGAGAAAAACTCTAATCATGGTTCAGAAGTGCCATCAGTCTTTGAGTGAAAGTAGACAATATCTATATGTTCATTTATTTACAACAACAACAACAACAGAAAAAGATACAAGAATGTTGATCAATCTAACCATCAAAATTGTGTATGAAAGCCAGAAACAGCCAAAACAATTCACATTGTTCTATAGACGCATCAACAGCAAGACCCTTAGGGTGTAAACCTCATTAGATTGAGGAATACTGAACAAAATCTCAAAAAATAAAAAATAAAAATAATGAAAAATGATAATTAAATCTGAAAATGTGAAGGGGGAAAAGAAAAGGAAACATTGTTTCGTTTTGTACAAGAAAATAAATGTTTCTATCGATGTATTCGATATAGAAAAGCCTATTATTTGAAGACAATTTAGAAGGCAGGGGTAAAAAGTAAGATTAACCATTTTGAATCCAGAGGAATTTATTCCATCTCTTAATGCACAGAACCCAACAAGAGTCTTAGCAATCAATCTCTGATTCCCACTAACACAGCACCAGGTTAACCTTGGGACTATGGGAACATACACCTCCTGCAGTCAAGGTCCTATATCAAGTTGACTACATGGGATTGGAAGACCAGGCTCACAAATTGCAAAACAGAATCATGGGTTAACTCATGACTTAGGCCAAGTAAAACTGGATTTGACTAGGTCACTCTGAGTTTAATCGAGACAAACATTTTGATTGACTCTGACTAAAAAAACACTAACGAAAGATTGGTATCGGACTGATTTAAGCCCGAGTAAGCTTATATGTGCTTGACTCAGCCAAGTTTTGCTTGAATCGCACCAAGTATAAATAATTAGCAATTCACACTACGATTCATGCTAGGCCTGAAAGATATTGAAATAACTCAGCTCAATACATACAAATTTTTTCAGACCAAAAGACTAACCAGCCAAAAACTCACTAAACCGCTGGAATTAGTTTAATTAATGGTTTCGATATCCTTTAGGAATAATAAGAATTAAAGTCTCATTTGGTTGGTGAGCTGTGAGCCAAGTGATAGGACTATCTAGCAATGATGAAACCACTTTAAGATTACAAAAAGGGCTACATGGACACCTATGAATAAAATCAAATAAGCTCTAGGAGAGCCAAACTCAAGAAACCACAAAAGATAAGATTCACGGACATGGCAATATTTTTTTACCAATGCAGAATGAAAAAAGTAATAGGAAGTGTCACAGTAGAGTTCATGGAATGTTTGGATATGACACCAGTTAGATATGGGCACATGTCCTTTTTTACAGAAGTTCATGCAACATACTATGGACAATACATTATCCCCATAAACTGTAGGAATGTTTGTGGGTTGACTTAGCAGTTTAAGCGTCTTAATAGACTTCTAACGAGAATTTTTTTTTTCATGAATGAAGATGTACTGCAACACATATATAACTGAAACCAACAAAAAATGCAGTAGTATACACCGAACAAAATTAAGTACCAGCTTGAAATAAGTATTACCATTCAAACTTACAATTCGCATTATTAAGCTACAAAAAGGAGTGAAGGGAAGAGAATAGAAAAGGAAATTAAGTAAAAGAAGACAATTATATTAGCAAAGAATGAAGGTCAACTTCGACACAATCTTCTCACTCAAACAATTAATAGTGAACTTTAGACAGACAAAGATGAATTTGACATGATCTTTTGTAAATTTGAGATAGCTGAGGATGGGGTCCATAGAAGGATTGGTTTAGCATATACTGACTAGAAGGCTCTAAAAGGATAAGAAAAACGATGAAAACAGCAATGGTGCTTATAAACATTAAGCGTAATACGTATAATAGCTACTATATAAAGTTGGGAGGAAGAAGGATGAGAAAGATGTTTAAAAACTCATGAATATTAAAAGATATGAAAAAAGTATAAATACCCCATAGATGGCTGTTATTGGAAATGCATTTCAAGAAAAAAGGTAATAGAAATGAAGAAGTACATGTTAAGGATGATCATACTTTTGGAATGTACGAAAAAACAAATTATTTCAGTTTTCAATGGTATTTCAAATTTCAACAGAGATATGGAAATGTCAAGAGTTTGAGTTGCAATAGCTGATTAAGGCTTTCTAAGAAAACCCATATAGAAAGATATTCTGAAGCATATAAAGAAACTAAGAATGTAAAAAATTTGTCACATTACAACAGCATCAAGTTTTATTGATAAAAAAAAACAGAATCAAGATTATAATAGAGCAGAGAATAGACAAAACACAAAGGGTAAAAGAAAGAAAAGAAAAGAAATTCCTTCTTTACAATAAAAAGGACAAATTTTTCTCAATGCAGTAGGGCCAAAAAGATTTTTTGGGGGTAAACTTTCGCCGTTGATTTTGCACTGGTGAACTAAATTTGCTCACACTGACTGCGAAATGTAACCATATAATCTAACCCTAAATTCAGAACTTCTTCAGAAAAAGTAACGATGGAGACAGTGTTGGCCAATATTTGATCGTAAGAAAAAGAAACGAAACAAAAAGGGGAAAAAAAATCAAGGGAGCAAGAGAGAGACTCACCAAGCTTTGCCCACGGGGTTTCGTAGGGTTCCGATGTTCCTGAAGATTCTCCAGGTTCCATGGTATTCTTGATCTTCTTGAGTTCAAGCAGAGAAGAGAATGAGAGAGAGGAGAGACGAGAGAGTTAAGGAGTCTAAAATCTTGCTGAGGAAGATATGCAACGGCCGACTTTTGGGAAACAAAAGTGGGGTCCCACGACTACATTTTAAATTCAGTTTTTGTTAATGAAACATGAGAAATGATACACCTACACCAAGCCATACACGCGCCATACACGGCGCTGAAGTGGCGGGTGAGGTGGCTGCCTCAGTTTTGTGCAGCCCTTTGCAATGTCATTGATGACGTGGCACTACAAATTTTCAAAAAGTTCCCTTAATTTTTACGGAATCCCAAAAACTCAATTTGGCTATTATCAACTGTTGATTATTCATTGAATCAACGGTTGAGATTAAGATCCCCTTTCCAAACCTTTCCTTTCAATCTTCCTCACCAAATCAAAATCTATTCTCACGACATAAGCTATTCTCACGCTTGTTGTTTGCGTTTTCCAGCGACGACGAACCCGCCACCTCTCGTTGTTTCTCTCCGACAAGACTTAGGGGTTTCTTGAGCTCTCTCGTCCGTCGCTTTTCTTCTCACCGGTCTCTCTCAAACGCTAGGGTTTATGGGTGGGGTCGTTACTTGCTGCGCAAGCTCTTTCTTTCTCTTTTCGTCATTCTCTCTTATTTTCGTCGCCGGAATATGCCTCTCTCTGTCCCAAATTTTATATTATGTTTAGCTCGAACTAGAGCTTTGTCTTTGAACCTTCGCCGATCAACTCGCTCGATCTAATGAAAATCTCTTTTATTTGTAAATTTTTTTCTTCTTTGTTTGTTATATAGATTCGATTATCTGAAGCTCGTCTTTTCCAAGCTTTTCTAGGAATGTTAATGTGAAGGATATAATTATTTGTTTTCTTTCCCAAAAACTCTAGGTTGAGTTGTATTTTTTTTTTTATGCAGGTCTCAAATGGTTGTTGTGAATACTAATTACGATTATTCATTCTTTACTGTGTTTGTGTGCGTTGAATGAAGGTTGAAGCTATGCTAGACACTAAACTAAGTAATGAAGAGAGTTGGTTGATGTACTGAAGATAATTTGTTTCTTCGATTTGTTGTATTTTTATTTAGAGTTTAACTACTTCCACAAATCATTTTGAAATAGTTCCTCTTGTATGTAATCTGAATCTGAGTTCCTTTAAATGGGATGAGATATATACATAAACAATTTTATTTCATAAAAGAGGCATCAATCTTTATAATTCTTCTTGCATCCCAAATATCAACAAGGATTGGAATTGAATTGGCTTTGACAATTATCCCAACCATCTAAATCTGCATTTTTAACTTTTATGGTTATAATGAGCTCAATGAGATCCATTTTTTTATGCCAAAGAAGAAAGGCGAAATTGAAGAATTAACCTCTTCATTGCGTACATATAAAATCTATTAAGCATAATAAAAATAAAATAACAATTCAAACTATTTCCATTGCAATCATAGGGTTCTCAAGTACATTAATGATCTCAGTAATATATAAGAAAAGGAAAAGGGCAAAAAAAAAAACAAAAGAAAATAACAGAAAAAAAAAAAAATTTATCCACAAAGACTTTATGGAAAAAATCCCGAATGGCCTCATTCTTCTCTGCATATCTTCACTTTCACCTTAATATTCCTCGAAAAGCTTGGAATAGACCAACAAATAAGAGTCAAACCTATATAACAAACATAAAAATTGTTAGAAGAAGAAAAAAAATTACAACAACCTAATTAAGAAAAACTCCTAAGAAAAAAACCAACAACAAGATCTGCAAACTTCTAAAATAACAATAAAAGATAAATAAAAGTAGAGGATGCTAGGGTTTTTTTGTTAGATCTAAAAATGAGAGAGATATAGAAATTTTTATTAGATCATTTCTGCTTAATAAACCATAAAACAACCATTAATCAACATTAAGAACTCAACAACCAAACTAAAAATTGCACAAAAATACATAACAGAACTCAGAATAATTGATCGAACATGATAACACTAAGACCTTGACCCATCTAATTAGATGAAACCCTAGTAGATGATCTAGAGAGTAAAAGAGAGGGAGATTAAATAGAGATGGAGAGAGAACCAGAGGGGTGACGGCGGACGGAGTGGTGACGGAGAGTGGCGACGGAGTGGTGATGGCGAGTGGCGATGGAGTCGTGACGACGAGTGGTGACGGCGAGGGACGGAGAGTGGCGACGGAGTCGTGAGGGCAAGTGGTGACGGCCAGTGCCGACGGCTTTCTCCTGGTCTTCACTCGATGAAAGAAATGGGAAATCTAGTTGTGATTTTCGATCTGTTTTTTTTTTTGTTGTTGAGGGAAAAGTTTTTGAGATCCGCGTCAAAAAAAGAGATTTTTTTAAAAACAAATTGAAATTGTTTTCTGCCACGTCATCGATGACTTGGAAGATGGCAAGACAAAACACTTCTTAACACCTCACTGGCCACGTCAGCTCCGTGTATGACGCGTGTATGGCTCGGTGTAGGTGTATCATTTCTCATGAAACATGTTTGGTTTGTATACTATAAATAAAATGACATGTTACGTAAGTATAAATCCTACAAACTACTTTATGATTGTATTGTCAACTCTATAGAACTAACAAATTATTTTATTTTTGTCAAATATATAGAACAGTATTTTTGTTATGTATGCCAGACCTACAAATAATAGATTCCACTTAGTGAAGTAGTCAATGGCAACTAGCATGAATTCTTTACCACAAGCAGCCTTTGATAAAATATAAAAATTAGAATTTAAATATTATATTGAATAGAACTTTGCTATCAACTAGAAAATAAATGATATAAAGTATGAACTCAAGCTATAAACTACCTTTAGCAGGGGCCCTACTATGTCTAGACCCCATTGGGCAAATGGCCATGGGCTAAGAACACAATGCAAGTTGAAAGATGGTGCATGTATTAACTTATATATGCTTGTAAGGGATTTATAAAGATATCAGTTCAATTAGAATTTTTGATTTTCTGGAAGATATGAAAAAGATATGCAAACCTGAGTTTTTGTTTTACCTTTGACATTTATCACAGTGTTTTACAACTTTATCAGAATCTGCTTGCATATATGGTAAAAAATAGCCTTGTGATCTTGCCTTTTGTGCTAACGATCTTCTTCCATAGTGATTACTACATTCTCCTTTATATATCTCCGTCAAGATCGTCAGACATTGTTTCTCTGTTAGACATCTCAACAGGAGTCCTAGATAAGTTTTCTGATATGCCAACAAGACATATTGCAAAGATTTCAATCTTATTTTATGTGCATGTTTCTTATCTTCACTTATTTCCCCATTTTTAGGAAGAAGTATATTGAAGACATCCAACTTTCCTGTATTCTTCTTCAACATTTGTAACAAAGATTTCATTCTTCTGTTGTAGAGAAGACTCTTCAAGCAGTCCAATTGATATACTTCTTGTTTCAGTATTTTATAACATTGAAGCCGCATATGCAAGTGCATCAGCATAACGTACCGTTATTACTTCGGGTATGTACTGTATATTAACTTGCTTAAATTATTTGAGTATCACTACACAATCCATATAAGATAAACGAGAAGATAACAAAAGAAGACCTTTATACTTAAAAAGAAGATGCCCCACTTCAAACCTAATGATTGAGTTAATCTGACCTAGAGTTCCTTGATCTATAGTAGCAGTGAAGCTCATACTTTTCTTGCAGTTCACAGTTAGCCCAGTGCATCTAGAGAAAGTGAGAAGAACATTTGACAAGGCTATGGCAGAACTAACATCCCCTCTCATGAACACTAATAAGTCATCAACAAAGCATCACATAAAAGGATCCTTGAATTTGGGATGAGGATGGAGATGGCCAGTAAGGACTTGATTTTTAAGAAGGACATTAAGAATCTCCATAATAAGGACAAAAAGGTAGGGAAACATGGGACAACCCTGCCTTATTACCCTTTTCACCTCAAAGTAAACCTGGGGTTAGACATTAACAAGAATTGGGAACTTGGTAGAAGATATGCAATTGTTCACCCAAGTAATGAAAAGCTCGGAGAATTTGAATTTGCGCAACATATCAACTAAAGCATCCCAAAGAATGGTGTCATAAGCCTTCCTTAGATCAATTTTGATAGCACATCTTGGTTGATATTATCCATGTGGTAGTTGTGGAGGAGCTCATCAGCTAACATAAAATTATCTTAAATACAGCTCCCTGAAACAAAAGTAGACTGGAAAGGACTGACAAGGAGTTTGACTGCTTGCTTCATTCTCAAATTGAGTTTTGGTAATACATTTATACAAGACATTATAGCAGGATATATACCTAAAATCAGACATAGAAAAGGGATTAGTAACTTTATGGACCAAAGCCACAAAAGTAGAGTTTACCTCCTTAATAAGCTTAGACTTGTTGAAACAATTTTGCACAGCCTTACAAAATCATCCCCAATAATATGCCAGCAATATTTGAAGAAGTGAGCTAAAAAGCCATATGGGCCTGGGGCTTTATCAGACCTAATGGTAGAGAGAGCATAGATAATCTCATCTTTGAAGATAGGAAGGATTAGCTCTTTAACAGCACTGTCATTGAGAGTAGCAACCAATCAAGGTCTCAGATAACGCTGCTATCATGAGAATACCCATCAGTATCACCAAAGATTAGAGAAAAAATTGACACATTCAGTTGTTATGTTTTCCTCCTTATCCAATCGGATCCTTTCATGGAATTGAGCTTGTGGATGTAGTTTATTGTTTTGCGATCGTTGATAGAGTTATGGAAAAAAGAGAATTATTGTCTCCCAGGTCAATGTGTTTAACCCGAGAGATTTTCTTAACTATGGGTTCCTTAGCCTTTGTAAGGCGCAAATAGGTTCGAACAACCTCTCTTTCATTATTACCTGCAGAAGGACGCATGGGGTTGGATTGAAGCTATCCATAATGTGTTTAGCTTCAACCACCTGATGAGATATATCAGGGAATCTTTGCTTTTTCCAACTGATCAAAGAGGCTTTAACATTTTTTAGACGACTAAAGAATCGAAACATAGGATTGCCTCTGACTGAAATGCTCCAAGCTTGTCTAATTACTTCCATAAAATCAGGTTGGTCAGTCGAAAAGTTGAAAAACCGAAATGGCTTAGGACCCCTTCTCTAAGTAGGAAAAACGTTAGTTATAATATATAGGAGAATGGTTAGAGATACCAGCATTTAGAAATTTTGTCATGGATTCAGGAAAGCTGTTTAACCAAAGGATATTAATCAGAGCTCGATTAGAAACAATATAAGGAATAACATATGGAGAAAGGGGTCCCAACTTTTTCACTGAAATGGGTTACAGCATTAAGAGTCAAGTCCTTTACCAATCAATAATTGGGACCCTTCCTTACTTATTAGCTTTCAAAAGGAAAATGCTAGAGGTAACAAAATTTGAGATAAAATTTAAAAAGTACTCTAAAAGTTATGTCTTGTACTTTAAGAGTACTTTTTGTACTAATTTTTAGCCAAATTTATTTCTCATCTTTGCATCATTTGGATAATGTTTTTTGTACCCTTAGCATTACTCTTTTCGAAATATATTAGTGATCCATCACATGTATTACATGTGTTTACTTAATTTGGTAAGACCAACTGAAAACCTCTTATATGATTAGTGGGAGAATGATGTCAATGGTAAAAAAAGATGACGCTAAACTTTCACCAATCTCATGGGATCGCATTCTTTTTTTTTGATCAGGAAAAGATAATTATATTGATAGATAATTGGAATACAGTATAGTAGGCACTTAAGGTTATTCCGAGATGAAATAACAGAGATGCCGCACCATATAAAATAAGATTTTACATTATTTTCTTACAATTTCGTCCCATTTGAACACTAGATCCTCAAATTTATGGCCCTTGAGAGTTTGTGAGGGGACGACTAGTATAGAAGGCACGATTTAATTTCTAGTATCATCTTGGTAGTATTGCTCTCAATGCCTTCGAAAGTACGCCGATTTCTTTCGTTCCACACCACCCAACAAAGAGCATATGGTAGCAGCTTCCAAAGGAAATTTCCTTTTGCTGAAAAATCTTTCACTATTCGCCCAGCAAAAATGCTAGTGATACTGCTCCCAAACACCCACCTCACCCCAAACTCTCTCAAAAAGAATTCCCAAAGTTCTACAGCAATAGGGCATCTTAGAAAGAGATGGTCGATTGACTCCAAGTTGGTCTTGCACATATGGCACCTGTTGACTAGTGTTTTTCCTCTTTTCATCAAGTTGTCTTGAGTTAAAATCGAGTTGTGATGAATCAACCATACAAAAAAGACCACTTTCGTAGGGACATCGGGGTCCCAAATATCCTTTTGTGGAAATAGCCACTCCCTCTCCTCTCGGGAAGCTGCATAGCAAGATTTCACCGTAAAATCACCAGTCATATCCAGATTCCATTTCCTCGAATCACTCTCTGCAGGTATAAAGCTTTCCAACAATCCTGTAATGAGAGTTACTTCAGCAAGGTCTTCCTCTCCGATTCTTCTTCGAATATCAAGGTTCCATTGGAGGCCCTCACTTGTATCTCGAGTGATGATTTCTGAGACGAAATCATTTTGTTTTCTTGATGCTGCATATAGACGTGGACAAACTATATACAATGGTTTTTCACCGATCCACCAATCTGTCCAAAATTGCACCCGATGACCAGGCCCAACCATATATTTCAGCCCTCCCTTGAAGATATTAAGCCGATTGCAGATTCCTCTCCAAAGACTTACTCCATATGGTTTTCTAGTAGGCTTTGAATCCCACCTATTTGCATCACAACCATACTTTTCTGCAATCAGTGTTCTCCACCATGCATCTTCCTCTATCGAGAATCTCCAATGCCATTTACATAACAGTGCATTGTTCATCTCTTTCAATGACCGAATTCCAAGCCCTCCAGATCCCTTGTCTTTGCAGATTTTAGTCCATGCCACCAGTGAGTATTTCCTCTCACCATCATTTCCCCCCCACAGGAATAACCTCATTATCTTGTTAAGCTTTTTGATGACCGTCGTAGGAATAGAGAACACAGACATCAAGTACACCGCTAGTAAGCTGAGAACGCTCTGAATGAGAATCATTCTTCCTCCATAAGACAAGTAATTCTTCTTCCAGCCCTCGAGTCGTTTCTCGGTGCGTTCTATTAATGGATCCCAAATACTGTTGCATCTGTAGTTAGCTCCCGTTGGCATTCCTAAATATCGAATTGGTAGATTTTCCAATCTGCAACCAAGCGTGGTCTGAATGATTTCAGAGTTCTGAACTTCTCCAATAGCAATGGCTGAGCTTTTTCCCAGGTTGATAGATAAGCCTGAAATTAATTCGAAACACACCAGAATAGCTCTAACTGTAGATATTTGTGCTAGGTCATCTCCAATGAAAATCATGGTATCGTCGGCGAAGAGGAGATGTGAAACTGAGGTTCCATTTGGTACAATTTTGAAGCCAAATATCAATCCACCCTTCTCTGCCTTTGTGATCATTCTGCACAGCACCTCTATTACTAATGTGAAGAGGAAAGGGGACAATGGGTCTCCTTGACGAAGTCCCCTCTCACTTTTAAACCTCCCTTCCAATGACCGTTAAATAGAACTCCAAAATGAACCGTCGACAAACAGATCTTCATCCTCCTTCTCCAAGTTTTGCCAAAGCCCATCTTCAACATTATCGTGTCAAGGAAATTCCAATTCACCTTGTCGTATGCTTTTTCTACATCAAACTTTAATATCCATCCAGGTTCCTTAGCTTTCTTCTTGCTGTCAGTGCATTCATTTGCAATAAGGATGCTATCCAATATTTGTCGATCTTTCACGAAAGCACTTTGAGTCGGAGAAATTAATTTCGGCAAGACCTTCTTCAACCTAGCTGCCATGGCCTTCGAAATGATCTTGTAGGGCGTATTTATGAGTCTTATAGGGCGAAAGTAACCCACATTTGCCACACAATCTCTCTTTGGTATGAGTGCAATGAAGGTGTTATTCACTCTCCAATCAAGGACTCCAGAAGTCTCAAAAAAGCGAACCAGTGCCATATAATCAGCACCAATAATACTCCAAAACTTCCTATAGAATTCTATCTGAAAGCCATCTAGGCCAGGTGTTTTGTTGTTTTCCATATCCTTCATAATATCCAACACTTCTTGCTCCAAGATAGGAGCCTCCAATCTCTCTTTGTCCTCTGGCAAAAGCATCGGAAGATCAACATTATTCACAAATGGTCTGATTTTCTCATCTTCTTGGTATAGGTTCGATGCGAATTCTCTGTTAAGATTCCGTCCACTTCCAGACAACTTATGAAGTTGTTTCTTCTTCTTTGGTTCACATAAGCATGATAATAGGCTGTGTTTCGCTCCCCATCATCAATCCAATCCTTCTTCAACTTTTGCTGCCGTTTGATATCTTCTAATCTTACTAGTTGATTAAAATTATTCCTATGATTAATTATGTCCATCTTCTCTTCTTGACTGATGGTTCGTTGTTCTTCAATACCATCTATCTCAGCAATTTTAGATAGAAGTTGATCCATCCTCTTGTCCACTCTGCCGAATGTGTCCAGGTTCCAAACTTTAATTCGATCTTTAACATGCTGAAGTTTTTTGCAAAATATATAACCCGGATTTCCTCTGAAGATTTTCTCTGACCACCACTCTTCTATCAAGGCTGGTAGAGTTTCACTTTTTAGCCACATCAGCTCGAAACGAAAAGGTCTAGGACCCAAGAGCATCCCTTCATTTCTTAGTAGGATAGGTGTATGATCCGATATTGGGATCGCATTCTTATTTTACATTATTGATAAAAAGCTATAAATCCTAAAAAGTAAACTCACCATCAACAACTAGTTAGCACACATTATGTTGGTACCCCTCTGATTATAAGAAGGTTATGGTTTTAAAATTCATTGACGTTGTTTTTTTCTATCTTATTTAGTTCTTTTGAAGGATTGTACACAATCTAAGGGGTATTTGCGTATTCTAGATTATTGATGATTAATCTTCTAGTGCTTGCAAGTTGGCATTATCTCTATGTCGTTCATGACACATTTTCTTCGCCTAGTGGTAGTGATATATGGCCCCATTATCAACCAAAAAAACTAACTTGAGTTATGCACTTGTGCTAATTAATTAAGTATTGTTAAGGGAATTAAGGAGTGATGAAAGTGGCAGAGTTTATGCATATATATGGATAACTGAATGCCCAAATAAGTGAGGCACAACATAGAATTCGAATTGAGTAATGATGAATATGTTGTGCTTTAAAAAATTTATGAAAAAAAATAAAAAAAACTAAATTTATTAAGTTTGTCTGTTGTTGGGTGGGATAGGATTGAAGGCTGAGAAGGAAAGAGCTAGGGTGCGAATCTGAATCATCAGGTGAATGTCCTTTTCAAGAATCCACTGATTTGAAGAACCCAACAAATATTACTGACGTTTATACAGTAATTGTACTATTTTTGGTCATTTAGAGAGAGAAAGAGTGGTTTAAATTTGAGAGACGTTGGCTACTCCAGTACTATAATTTTGACAAAAAAAGGTGATTGACTCGGCAGTAACTTGGTGGTGAAAGGAAAAAAAATAGTCAGTGGTAGAGAGAGAGAATTAATTTGAAGACTAGAGTTGTATGTTTCAAACTTAAGACCAACTTTTCTAGGATGGGTTGAGAATTGAGAGGCTAAATCGTTAATGACACTTCTATGTCGAAGAGAAAAATGGCAAGACTAGCCACTCTATCCCTTTAAAAAATAAAAGAAAGAAAAAGACTGCTTTTATGTGGGCCCACTGACCTAGAAAGATTTGGCCACTTGGCCCACGTGTACGTAGATGCATTGTTTAAGAATAACTGGAAAAAGATTAACTATTCTGTTAAAAAAAATATAATTTTGCTCAAAAACTCCATTTTTTACTGCCAAATACCAAAAAACCCACAAACATTTCTTAATAGCCAAAATCCCTTTATTTGTTTTTGATTTTACCATTTTATACTTTTTAAGGGATAAAATTTTTGTTTACCCCACTAGTCAATAAATTTTTTTTTAATTCCGTGTTTACCCTTTCTTAATTAGAAAATAATATTTTAATAAGATTCTATTTCTTAATTGGTGCTTAATTGATAATTTTGAATTACTTAGTTTCCTATTTTGTTTAAAATCATTTTTATCTCCTTAATATTTTAAAGATTTTTTTTCTATAAACTATTATATTTATTGTTATTTTCTAACCTAAAAGACAAAAGAGAAAAACATTTTGATTTCACTTTTTTTATTAATAAAACAGTGGTTCCACTAGTGCTTTATGGATAAAAAAGATCATTCTCTCATTTTTTTTTGTTACGAATCATATTTATGTTTGAGTTTTTTTTTCTCCTGCAAAATATATTTTTTCTAGATCAAATTAATTTTTTTTTATGCATTACAATTTTTGTAATTTGTATTGATTGACTTAAAAATTCGTTGTTTGATTTTTTTTGTTGTGTAAAAATAATTTTTGCCAATTTGAACATGAAATAATGAGGACTTTTAAGTTAGATGCGCTTTAACTACTTTCATCTTTAAATCGAAGCTTTATTAATTGTTTACACTTCGTTTGAATATTGTAAAATTTTTGCATGTGTTAATCGTTTTGCATTGACTCTATGTTTCTTTAATGTTTGAAATTTTTTATTGACAAATTAATTTTTGCTTATGCATTATAATTTTTGTATTTTATATTACGGGAATAAAAGTTCCGTTGTTTCATTTTTGGTTGTGCAAAAATTGTTTAGACTCGTTTGTTTCATTTTTGTGCATATGCTAAAAATATTTTGCACGTTTAAGTCATTTTGTACTAACTATATTTTTTGTTAATTAATTCTGAAATTTTATATTGGCAAAAAATGAGCCATAAAATTAAGCAAATGACTTCATAAAAGTGTTGTAAATAAAGGTTATGACTATAATAGGCAGCATTTGAAAATCTTAATTAGAGAGAAAACTTAGGTTAATTTAAGTATGATATCTAATTGAAAGAATATTTTTAGGAAAGATTTAGTACCTTATCCAAATTAAATGCTTCAATATATCCTATTACTAAATTTATGAGTTGGTCAAAATTAGTTTCTTCCTTATCTAATAAGGACAAATACGTCTATACATCTAATTTTGAGAATTTTGAGAGTTTTGGCTATTTTGAAAAGTTCATGGAGTTTTTGAATAGGCATTTCATAAATTTTGGGTGTTTTAGTCGTTCTCCGAAAAAATAAATAATAATTGTGCAAAACCTGTTGGGGTTTATGCCCTAAAAAAATTTAAATTAACAACATTGATAAATTATATTTATTAATAAGCATGATATTATATTATTACTTTATTCATATGATGGGTTAAGGGTTGTTCACAAGATGATGTTGTAAATAATTATTTGTATGAAGTGTTCATACATGGAGAGATGTAATTTACTGGTTCCTCATATTCTTGTATAGTTCATAGTCAGTGATGAATCTGAACAATTCATCTGATAAGACTATAATACACTAGACTTCTATATTATAGGGTGATGTATCTCCATCACTAGAGTGGCGACTCTAAGTCAGTGTGTTGGTGTATTAAGAATACACTGAACAGGTCAGACAGAATACTTTTTATGTTATTGTCAGCACATAAAAAGATTCTGTAAAACTTGCTAATTGCAAATGTCCTAAATCCTGAGAGCAGAGTATACCCTACAAGTTGGTTTCTACTCACTTTGATCTACCAAACAGTGAGGTCAGACAACGCAAACGTGATCCAATATTCTGGGTAGGTTGGGTGGTCGAAATCACTTAGTGGGATTACTTTGTGTCAATAAGGAATCCACACCAAAATGATATTCCCTTGAGAGCCTAATCAAGAGTATTAATTATTCTAGACTGCGCAGTGATCCTATAAAATGTTTATTGGATTATTAGAATAATTATAATGGTATGATATGGCAGGCAAGGACTAAGATGTAATTACTCGAAAGGTGCTGACATTAATAGTTAATGTTACCTTGGTGTATATTACGAATATCAGTTAAGTGGAGGGACTATTTGCTGGTATAACGAGTGAAGGGCTTCTGAATAATATTCATTTACTTGAGAGTATTCAGTTGCAGTTATTTAGTGGACTTAACTGCAATTAGATTTATTATTTGAGAATTATATGAGATATATGGACCTCAAAGTAATAAATCAAAAGCTTAAGTAAGTGGGGCCCATATGGACCTAACTTGGAGCTAAAGATATGGGAAGAGAGTCTTTCTCTATAAATAGAGATAGGGTTCATAAGATAGCCCACCCTAACTTGTGTATCTAAAACTCTCTCCCAATTTAGAATTCAAGTTATGACCTTTATGGTTTTAGAAACCCAAAATTCGTAATATATTCCCGTCAGAATTTAAAATCGCGTTTTGAGGCTTTTCGGAGCAGAATTGGAGATTCGCTATTTCACGCAAAGTTGTAGAAAATTCGATTTCCTACAAAAAGCATATATCATCTAGGCGAATCGGATCAACCGTTAGAGAGTTATGGCCGAAATACAGTTGCTGTATCTTTTCGGGTTTTCGACGACTGATCCAGAACGTGGGAGGAAGATCTGGGATTACATGCAAGCGTTTAAACGGTATGTATCTGATCTTCAAGCTATTGTTTTAATTCATGCATCCTCATGTGATCCTGTGAAGGGAAAATAGTTATTTGTTTCCGCTGCACAATTTAATCTAGACCCTATTTTCCCCAACAGTGGTATCAGAGCAGGCTTGAGGCCCTGCATGAATTATTACATAGAATATTTTTATTTACTTAAGGTTGTTCTTAATTATTTAAGGGTTTGATTGATCCAAAATACTTAGGGATTAAATTTATATCAATGAGATTGATAAGGGTTGGATTAATTTTTGGTAAAAGGTCTGTACACAAAGATTAGATTGGGATCCAAGAAAAAGAAAATAGTTTTCTTGATTTTCTTAGTATTCTTATAATTCTTGACCAAAAGAAAAGGGTTTCTAAATTTTTCAAGAAAGAAAAGGATTAAAAGTGTGTTTTAATTGGTTTAACAAAAATTAGTAGTTCTTCTTTATTAATTTTATTTTATTCAAGAAAAGGTTTTAATAAAATAAAATTATAAAAAAATAGGCAAGGGGTCATGGGTTAGTTTTAGAGTTTCTTTAGTTAAATTGTTTAATTAAAGAAAATTTTAATTGGTTAAAGTGTTTAATTAATTAAAAGTAGTTTCTAATTAAAGGATTTATTAATTACACTAGATTTCATTACATGTAATGGTTCGACCATTACTGTTGGCTTTAGTGTTAGGGTCTGTTTGGTTTAGAAATTAAGAAAAGTGTTTTCTTAAATATCTGTTTGGTTGTAGGTTAAGGAATAACCCATTAACAGTTAAGGGGTGACCAATTGACAGTTAAGGGGTAACCTAGAATTGTTAAGGGGGTAACCTGCTAATTACTATGGGATAACCCATGAACTGTTATGGGGTAACCTGCTAATTACTATGAGGTAACCCAGAACTGCTAAGGGGTAACCTGTTGACTGTTATGGGGTAACCAGCTAATTGCTATGGGATAACCAGAACTATTAAGGGGTAACCTGCTGACTGTTATGGGGTAACCCACGAACTGTTATGGGGTAACCCATTGACTGTTATGGGGTAACCCATTGACTGTTAAGGAGAAATCCAGTAACTGTTAAGGGGTGACCCATTAGCAATTAAGTGCTGTTTGGTTTGACATACTAAGGAAAAAGTATTTTTTCTTAAGTGCTGTTTGGTTTGACATGTTAAGGAAAAAGTGTTTTTTTTAAAGTGTTGTTTGGCTAGGCATAATTAAGAAAAAGAGTTTTTTCTTAAGGAATGTTTGGATTGAGTTAAGATAAGTTATTTTGGGATAGGTTAAAGTATAAGGATTTGGGTTAGGAGGTGTTTGGATATGGACATAGTTAGGGACTGTTTGGTTGGTTCACTCCAACCAATAACCCTACCTAGTCGCCCATGTACAGACCCGTTCGCCCGATCCGAAAACCCGGTAACCTGACTAAAATTGCTGACCCGATAACCTAATATCCAAACTTGTTTACTCGGTCCGTGGACTCGCGGTCCAACCCGTGGTTCAACTCGCAGGCCAGATCGACCTAACCCATTCAACTCGCACATCAACCCGACTAGACCAGATCGGATAACACATGGTTCAACCTGTGAGTTAGCCCGTGGTCTAACAAGGTTGTGGCATATATGGAGCGCACGTGTGTGCATGTGTGTGGTGCATCTATGCATCATACGTGTGTGCGGTACACATGCTAGATATATGTGTGTGATGTTGTGTAGTGGGAGCTGGTGCGTGTGCAGTCCACACGTGTGCACGAGTGTAGTACTTTGTTGTGCCACATACGTGTGCTGTGAACGTGTGTACTATACAAGTATGATCCAGTGCTCCTCACAAAAGGTCATACCGATGTAGCTTAGCTAGACAAAGTCAAATAGAACCAAACGGGGTGAACCGGGTCAACCTGACCCAGATGGTTCAACCAGAAAATTGCCCACCAACCAGTAAGGGTTGACCCAGTTAATCGCTGACCTAACCGGTTTGTCAATTGACCAAGGGTTTACAATTGATCAGAGTTGACTCGTACGACTTAGACCGAGTCAGATTAGTCAGGCGACTCTATCCGAGTTAGACTAGTCAGGCGACTCAACCTAAGTCAGACTAGTCAAGCAACTCAAATCGATCCGAACCAGACCGACCCAGACCCTGAAAAACTGTTTTTCAACTTTTGACTCCGGCTTGTTAGACCAGAGTCGGTACTTGCCCTTGCCGGTCCATTCTATGTCAGTGTACAATCTGTTTTTGGCAGATATTGAGGAAAAATAGTTTTTCTTCAGGGTTTTATTTTTAAAAAGTATTTTAAAAGGTTTATTTTACTGAAATGGATAATCCAAGCACCCAATTAATCCCTAGATGTGATGAATCGTGTACAAGCTCTATGTGATAGAATTTTATGGTTACGAATCTATTGATCAATCAATTAAATAATTGAGAACTCCTTATACGATATACATGTGATGTATATGGACTTAGTTGATACATGTGATGTATGCAACACTTTAATGCTCTGAATTATATACATGAGATGTATAATTACATACAATAGATATATGCATTAAATGTATAGTTTGTATGTATTAGTTTTTAGAAATATGTGTTGAATTATTAACATTAGATGTTTATTAATGTGTAATTTTATATTGTACATTATATGTATAGAAATATAATAGACTTTACACAAATGCACATTTTTTCTAAAACTCTAAAATATATCTCTCATTTTAATTAATTAAGTGGGAGAGGGATTGTGTTCATGGAAACACAATCCCACGACCCTCCACCATCGGTCCAAGAATAAGGCTAGGGGTCTAATGCCCATAGGAATAGTACATCCTAGCAGCTTATTGGCTTGGATTGCTTTAATAAGCACGGTATTCGGACTAGAGTGTAGAAAGAGATCTCCCATAGGAGACTGTTTCTATATCTTCTAGCATTCTGAACTGAGATGGTGGACCACACTTAACTAAATGATGAATAAAGAACGCTTCCCATAGGAACGAGGATTTGTCATTAATTTAGGGGTCAGAACAAAATCGGATGTCAAAACAACTTTGACATGAGATGTCAGGATAGGTTCTTTTGATGAAATGGGATTTCAACTGTTTTGGTATACATACAGATATCCCATAGGATTGATGTCTGTATACACAATCAGTTATCCGATATTTATAGTAATTAGAGGGAACTACTATAAATTAAAATTTTTTCAAACTCATGTTGTTTTAGTATTTCATGCTTAGTAGTTCAATAGTTCTCACTTGTAACACATTTTAAATGTAAACCAATAAATTTGACATAAATCATGTGGACTAGATGCGAATTAGATAACTGTCATTAAATGCAGTAAAGTACTTTATGTACTTTAGACTGTGTATCCAGGATTTACGGAATCCTATTATTACCAGGAACTGATTGGAAAAATGTCATAAGTAGGTGAAAAGTTGATGTCTAAGTGTTATAACACTAACATCGGTACTTTACATTTACTAGTGACATTATAGGAAAGGTTGGGGATCAGAATCGTTCTGTTTGACAGATAACGAAAAGTTATATGAACACTATGAGGTGTAGGAACATCAATTAGTCAGCATATACCTGATATGCTGGGACATTGTAGTTCCTTAGAGCCTAACTAGATTTGTTTTCCGAGTAGATTCCTCTACACACTTTTCATGAAAAAGTGGAAAACATTCAAGTTGTATTCCGGTGATCATAAAACTAGATAATCATCTTTGTGTATGTCTTTATGACATGAAACCAAAGAAGAAGTACCCAGTAATTCCTAAGGTTGATCCTATCGAGATGGTAAGTATAGGAAAAGTAATATGATGCCAAATAGAAAGTGTTTCTAAATACGGCAAAATAGGATACTCGTAAAGTAGAAGTCTCAATGATTATCATCGTGTACGGAATAAAATATGAAAACATGATTGACTGTATTATATCTTTACAAGAATAGGTATACAGTCCATCTGTTCTCATTAAGTTTTATTAAGAATGCATTAGATGACATTCGTAGTTGTACATTGATAATAATCCTTAGCTTTTCTCATTACACTTGGATGAATTATTTTTCTTGGAATTCGTTGAATAAATTGTTTCTTCAGTTATTTCAAGTTATCGCTAAAATCTATAAACTTAGTCACTTTAATCTGAATACGATTCAGAGTTTAGTGATTAAGAGTTCCTTTGAAAGGAAGGTAGAAGGTTTTAGTGATTGACTTGTTTAGGTACTCATTGTTGTATGTGGAACCATAAAAAATTAAGAGGTAAGTTTCGTCATTCGATATGATCGTAAATGGCAAACACCCTTTTGACTTATATGGTACATACTAAGTTGAGAACCAATTTATTACACTTGGATTCTTCCAGTAGAATGGTGTAATAAGTGAAGATACAGAATCTGCACTGGATACGATGAAATCTATGGTGGATTATAATTCATTACTTTCTTCTGACATATACCTTGGGTAACAGTTAGTAGCCTTCCGTTTTTAACTTATGAATCGTCAGGTTCTTCGACAAGAAAATTGTAATTTGGGCCCAAGCCCATATGAACAATTTATCCTGTCTTAGAATGGATGACAAATCAGAGTCAAGAGCAGAAGCGTATCTGTTTATAGGTATGCAAAAGGAGTTTGTGTTTACAGAGAAAAGTTACATTCTTAAGAATACTGCATAAGTTGACACCAGGATATAAAGCTGAGACACAAGAATTACGTTATTCAATTTTAGAATACATAGGGACTTTATCGTAGTGGGAGGGTTTCACAAGAACCCAATTGATCTTATTCTTGGAGGATGAGAATTCAGTCCCTGAAACTATGAAAATGCTAATTTATTTCGAGACAATGGTTAACTGTTGTGATAAGAGAAGAATCTTTGGATTCTAATCGAGTCTGGGATCTTGTAAAACTTTCATCTAATATTAAAACTATTGGATGAAGAGTTTACAAGGAATAAGAAATTCTGATTGACCGTTAAAGAGACTTGCTGTGACCACATCATTGGCAGTCTTGATTAAATTAACAGAATTTTCTTAGATCGCAAATAATGTTGATATTATCCTCCCAAGAGGCATATTGACATTGGCATTTGCAATCAAGCCAGATAAAGTTCATTACAGTAGGCCATGAGTACTTTGTACATTTATTACAGAAGTAGATGTCTCGAAGTTGATGCATCCGATTTAATTAGAAAATCAAGTTAGTTGATTTTAATTAAATATGGATGGGCTATGTATAAGATGTGGATAGTAAGTAATAGTGTTTCCATAGCTATATAGTAATGACATAATGATCATTTATAATGATACCTGAAATGTTATTAAGGTTTGGTTATCTAATGGACGTTAATGTAAAAGAACTTTTTGAGAAATTCTTTCATTCTAGTGATCAAGCCTTGCTAGATCAGCTAACTAGAGTATTAGTCTATCTCAAAACTGTAAGGGTCAATAATATACCGATTTTGTTTGGAATGCACTGTTCCATAGAAAATGTTTCTGTGGTATTACTCTTTTGGAATCTTTGTCATATAGACATTGATAAAGGAAGTAAATTGAAAGGCAGTTCCCTATGCTTATGTAATAGGAAGCCTCTCACATAAAGTGCAAGTGACAAAAATCAGATATTTGTCTTACAGGTGGGCTTAGTCAGCTAACATTTGTCGAGTTTTGGTACTGAGATTTATAGAGCTGTAAAGCATGACTTAGATAATCTCAGTTGGATTCGGAGTTACAAAATAGTCCAAATGTTAGTGTTATAATTGGTTGCATTAATTCTGACCTTGTGTCAGATTCAGATCTGGAAATTCTATTTCTAGATATCTTGGTGGATATCATCGAGTGGGAGAGTGTCTACCACGGATGCCAAAGACTTTGTTTAGGCGAGATGGTTAGCCAAGGTTGTATTTGTAAGAAACTTAGTAGAACCTCTACTCTAAAGCTCTGCTTGGTAGTTTTGATTCTCATGCTGATGAGAATACTTACAGATGAAGGTTTCATGCTGATGAAACAAGTGTCACATACGAATCTTATTCTCAGAAGATAAGTAGCTATTGTGACATTAAATTCTTTTAGTGCAAGTGGGAGATTGTTGGGGTTTATGCCCTAAAACAATTTAAATTGATAACATTGATAAATTATATTTATTAATAAGCATGATACTATATTATTACTTTATTCATATGATGGATTAAGTGTTGTTCACAAGATGATGTTGTAAGTAAATTATTTGTATGAAGTGTTCATACATGGAGAGATGTAATTTACTGGTTCCTTATATTCTTGTATAGTTCATAGTCAGTGATGAATCTGAACAATTCATCTGATAAGACTATAATACACTAGACTTCTATATTATAGGGTGATGTATCTCCATCACTAGAGTGGCGACTCTAAGTCAGTGTGTTGGTGTATTAAGAATACACTGAACAGGTCAGACAGAATACTTTTTATGTTATTGTCAGCACATAAAAAGATTCTGTAAAACTTGCTAATTGCAAATGTCCTAAATCCTGAGAGCATAGTATACCTTACAAGTTGGTTTCTACTCACTTTGATCTACCAAACAGTGAGGTCAGACAACGCAAACGTGATCCAATATTCTGGGTAGGTTGGGTGATCGAAATCACTTAGTGGGATTACTTTGTGTCAATAAGGAATCCACACCGAAATGATATTCCCTTAAGAGCCTAATCAAAAGTATTAATTATTCTAGACTGCGCAGTGATCCTATAAAATGTTTATTGGATTATTAGAATAATTATAATGGTATGATATGGCAGGCAAGGACTAAGATGTAATTACTCGAAAGGTGCTGACATTAATAGTTAATGTTACCTTGGTGTATATTACGAATATCAGTTAAGTGGAGGGACTATTTGCTGGTATAACGAGTGAAGGGCTTCTGAATAATATTCATTTACTTGAGAGTATTCAGTTGCAGTTATTTAGTGGACTTAACTGCAATTAGATTTATTATTTGAGAATTATATGAGATATATGGACCTCAAAGTAATAAATCAAAAGCTTAAGTAAGTGGGGCCCATATGGACCTAACTTGGAGCTAAAGATATGGGAAGAGAGTCTTTCTCTATAAATAGAGATAGGGTTCATAAGATAGCCCACCCTAACTTGTGTATCTAAAACTCTCTCCCAATTTAGAATTCAAGTTATGACCTTTATGGTTTTAGAAACCCAAAATTCGTAATATATTCCCGTCAGAATTTAAAATCGCGTTTTGAGGCTTTTCGGAGCAGAATTGGAGATTCGCTATTTCACGCAAAGTTGTAGAAAATTCGATTTCCTACAAAAAGCATATATCATCTAGGCGAATCGGATCAACCGTTAGAGAGTTATGGCCGAAATACAGTTGCTGTATCTTTTCGGGTTTTCGACGATTGATCCAGAATGTGGGAGGAAGATCTGGGATTACATGTAAGCGTTTAAACGGTATGTATCTGATCTTCAAGCTATTGTTTTAATTCATGCATCCTAATGTGATCTTGTAAAGGGAAAATAGTTATTTGTTTCTGCTGCACAATTTAATCTAGACCCTATTTTCCCCAACAAAACCATCCACATCTATACTAGTGTTGGCTAAAATGCATTTTAGCCAAACAAAATTTAACTAGCAAAGGGTAGTGGGGACTGGACAAAATTTTAAAAACTAAAAATAAAGAAAAAAGTCAAACGGTGTAGGGGGAACCGTCTGACCCTTGGATGGGCTTCCCCAGCTCGTCTGACCCTAACTTCTATTATTTTTTTATTTTTTTTAAACTCTAAAGAAAAAAATTATTGTAACTTTAAAGTACGTTGGTTTATGTCTAAATAATACAGGTCCCACATGGTGATGATCCAAGAGTTGATTTTTGAGGAAGATATTTACCTTAACATTTAAATCATTCGTACAAATAATCAGTCGCATTCTAAAATCCTTAATACCGTAAAAAATTTAGTTGAAATCAACAATTTCTTATTCAATAAGGACGATCTTTTTACCGCTCATTTAAAATTAACTTTTGATACAGTTTTAAAGGTTTAAAAAAAGTCTGATTTTTTTGTACAGATGATATAAATGGCGAGGTGAACATCCTATTAAAAAAATTAAATCTTGGATCATCTTCGTGTAGGACCCATACTTTTTAGATATAAGCCACATACTTTAAACCTATACAACAAAATTTTTTCTTTAAGAGTTTTTAAATAAATATATATATATATATATATATATATATATATAGAGAGAGAGAGAGAGGAAGGATATTGTAACATACTATATTGCGACACTATTGCAATATACTTTTTATGGAGCCTACTTGAAGATGGTTGAGGGCTAAATTTTTTGTTGGGATATTCTCCTCATCATGTAGATCATCATATTCGAAAATCAGCCACTTCTAAAAGTTCTAACCCCATCAAAAGTTTATCGAAAATTAAAAGAAATCAATGGTCTAAAAAAATGTCTAAAATTTCTTAATTTTTCATAGGTTCATTTGAAGGTGTTAGAACTTTTAGAAGGGGATGATTTTTTTAATGTGATGATCTACATGATGAAGAGAACATCCTCACAAAAATATTAGCCCTCGAACCATCTTCATGTGGGTCCCATAAAAAGTATGTTGCAATAGTGTTGCAATAAGGTATAATATCCCTCCTCATATATATAATGAACAGTGTCCAAGGAAACCATCCAAGGAGCTGAACGGACTCCTTAGAGCCTGCCTGGACCAAGCAACCTCATTAGAGCCCACCCAAATCCTTGGGCGGTCTCCCTGGATACCGTCTAAGGCTGGGCAGTGCCCAAGGTGACGATCCTGCTAAATCTCCACATGAGAATGGCTCTTGGCTAAATTTGGCCGCCTTCCTCCCCTCGTAGGCTATATTTGCAGAATCTCCAACCCCACTGTGCAATACTTTTTTGTAAATTTGGCAAAGAATTCCAACCAATGTGGATGCTCTGAGTATGTTGTGTTAAAAATATTAATGTTTTTTTGTTGAAATAATAGTTGTTCCTAAAAGAGTAATGCTGCAGAGAGATTTTTCCAGATATTTTTCTTGTTGGGCCCACATGGAATGATCCAAAGCCTGATTTTTAGTAAGGATGATTTCCTCATCATTTAGATCATAGTCACCAAAAATCATATCATTCTATGACATCTAAACTCATCATTTAGTTGGTAAAATTTTGAGCTTTCAATTTCACCGTTAAATAAATTTAGATGGTAATTTTAAGGGGGTTATATGTTTTAGAACGGTATAATTTTTAGTGAGGACAATTTGTATAGTGATGAGATATCTTCACAAAAATAAGCCTTAGATGATCTCTATGTGAGCCCTTACAAAAAATCTCCATGAAAATCTCCTGGGACCGTTATCTTTTTAAAAACAGAAAATTGGGGTTTAGACCATTATATAGTAATTAATTAGTGTTTAGTATTTGACAATTTTAAAATATGTGTTTCATCTTAAATGGTAGTTAGTCAAATATTTGTATTGTAAGTAACAATAATACCCTTATTTTGTAACCAAACTAAATATTCTCGACTACAATTCCTATTTTTTCTCTCATATTCTCTTAACGGAACAAAATATTCTTTTACTACAATTTTTAATTTTACTTAATTTTGTAAAATTATATATTAAAACTAGATGGACGCTTCGGATGTCATATTAAAACTAGGGACTGAGATTCATATCACGTGGGTAATAATCATACGCGTGTAAATTAGTATAAAAATTTGTAATAACTTATCTACAATTATGAAGAAGATAAGGATGATTAGAATTCTTAAAAATAAGGAATTTATAGTTATTACATTGACTTTTTAAACTGTTTCAGAAGTGTTGAGACAGTTACAAAAGGGTAAAAAAAGAAATTTAACTTATAAAAAATGGTTCACGGTGGACTAAATCAATATTTTAAAAAGTTTAAAAACTAACAACTATTTTTTAAAATGATCACGAGATCTTTTATGTATTTTCAAAATATCAAATACTAAACACTAATTATTTTTTTTCTATGGGATTTTTAACCAATTTTATGTTTTAAAAATTAAAACACCCTGACGTGGGTGCCAATTTGGAAATTTTGAAGTGACCCCACCTTAAAATCTCAATCCCCTGTCCACTTTAATCATATATGAAAGAAAGAAGTGATAGAGAACCCTAAAAAAATAATCAAGAACTAGGGGTTTCAACGGGTCGGTTCCGGATCGGAACTTAAAGGTTCCAGATTCGGTTCCGTTAATATGAAGCGGTTCCGGATCCTTTCGGTTCCGATTCCAGAACCTCAATTGGTGGTTTCGGATCCGGTACCGCTAGGATCCGCGGGTACCCGATACCCGTTTTAAGTTATAATTTTTTTATTTTTTTCACACAAAACCTATTTGTATTTTGTATTTTCGTATTCTATTCAATTATAAAATTTGTTAAATAATAGTCATTGGTTTCTTTTTTTTAATTAAAAAAAGTTAAAAAAATTAAAAAATATTATATAATAGTAAATTAAGCTATAAAATTATAGAATTTATACGGAACCGGGTACCCGCGGGTACCTGTTGGGTGGATCCGAAATGGATCAGAAAAATTTGGATCCAAAACGGGCAGATCCGAAATGGATCCGAAATTTATCGGATCCACAAAGTGAGGTCCCGGAACCGCAAAAATAGTTCCGGTACCGGTTCGGTTCCGAGTTTTTGGGTACCAATTGACACCCCTATCAAGAACCCACCACCACCTCCACCAGCACGCTAACACATCCACGCGTCCACTACTAATACACCACTAGAGTTGAAAATGCAAAATAGGAAGACAAAGCAACCAAAACCCTAATCAGAAACAAAGAAGATGAAGATAATGAAGACGTAGACGACGATAAAAATTTGACATTATGAAATTTCAAAAAACTTTGAAAGGTTAATGTCAAAATTCAAAAAAATTCGACAGATTCCTATCAAATTTTTAAAAAACTTCGGAGTCTATATTGTCAAAAATCAACTAGCGCTCTCTCTATCTCTTCTCTCTCTTTGGTTTTTTCTCTAAACCAAATCTGGTTTTGATGGTTGTAGTAAGGTGGTGTAAGCGGTGATGATGGTGGAGGCAGTAAAATGGTGGTTTTGGTGTGGTGGTGGAGATGGCTATGGCAAGGTGGTGGTGATGATGATGGTGGTGAGGTATATTTTGTTGGAGGTGGTGGGTGTTTGTCAATTTCTTATGGTCTTTGGTACTCTCATCATGATCAATGAATCGAAGCAAAATATCGAATACATACCTACGCATTGAATAAGAAAACTTGATATGGTAGTGGCTTAACCCATACAGGTACTGAACCGACCAAAACATCACTTAGGTGGCTAAAAATTATACTGAAATAATCAAATCTTTGCCCTATAAGTGTGTCGAAACCTTGGGACCTGCAACAGTAGAATCGAGCGAAGTTATGTTTAGAATAGGTGCTTCGAAGGCACCTGCCATCAGTACAAAAGTTATTCACAACAACTGGTTTCACCTAGAACTAAGCTCGGTAGCCTTCGGTGGCTGTCGACCAACGTGTCACCGAAGGTCACTGACAGTTTAAATTTTAATGCTCTTTTTGTGAGAGTTCGACGTGTATAGGTGGGTAGCTTCGGTGGGATTCAACAACTGCCGAAGGACCCACGGAAGGCCCAGCAACGACTATTTTTTTGATCGTTCTATAGTCGTTGGGATTTTGTGACTGTTGTGGTCGATGGGTGTTGGTAGTTGTTGAAGACCCATCGACAGTACATGATTTCTGCCATGTTTTTCTATAAATACAAGCCTCTCTTTTGCCATTCCTTTGGTGATTTTAGTCCAAGCTTTCCCTTAGGTATTGATAAACCTTTTGAGAGTATTGGAGGTGTTTGATTTCCATTGGAGAGTGATTCATCACTCATCTTGAGATTCAAACTTTAGTTCCATGGAAATCAAATTTCTTTCACTGAACTTCTAGACAAACAAAGTAAGAAGTTTATAGTTAGTGAACGAAACTTTAGGAGATTCGTAGAGAAGCCCATAAACCAATTGAACTTAGAGGATTCCAGAAAAACTCAAGAGGAGTTGATTTCCGAAGAGTAGATGTAGACAATTGGTCGAACCACTTTAAATTGTGTATTTGTACTATTTATATTTACATTAGTATTTTACACTTGAATCCATAATTTTCATGATTAGGAGAGGGATTTCGGTTAGATCAACCCGACCAACCTGAACCCGACCTGGTATTCGGGCAAACATGGGCTAAGGTTGTTGGAAATTTGTGCAACTATGAGAATTATTTTGCCAACCCAAAGTTAAATTTGAGCAAGCATGGGTAGAAATAATTGTAAATCAAAGCAACCCACCTAACCCAAAAAACTTTTTTATATATATATATATAGTGTTGGACATATTTTCAAAATATATATATTTAATTATATTTATTTTAGTTTTGCACAAGTCTCAATATTAGGGATGGGACTCAGGCGGGTTGGGCGGGTTAGAGGCTTTGGACATGCCACGTCCACACTATACCTCTATGTGTCCAGAATGCCCATAGAACCCATAAAACTCAGAAAGAGTCTACCCACGCATGGCCCGTGTAAGTTTCTCGAGTTCTTCGGGTTTCTCGGGATCTTTGAGTTACCCAAATTTCAATAAATTTAGGTGAGTAGATGAGCTTATTAATACAAAAAATAATAAAAAATAAATTTAATTAAACAAAAAATCCTCCATGGTTTCAAAAGATAAACAAGCTAACAATCGATCTGCTCACGTGATAAATAAATTAAAGATGATTTTAAAATCTTTCGAGTTTTATTTATTAAGTGATGAAATTTTTTTTGACTTTACATAAAATCAGACACGGCGAAATTTTATTTTATTTTGGTCTTAATACCTCTACCTTATATTGGTAATTCAATACATTTATCTATTTATATCTTTCAAAATATTTTTCACATGTTAGAAATTAATTAAAATCTTTATATATTTATCTATATATAAATTTCTTGGGTTGGGCAGGTTATCCGGATTGACAATTATTTCTGCCCACACTTGCCCAAATTCAACTTTGGGTTGGCAACATAATACTCATAGTTGCCCAAATGCCCAACAAATCTTTGCCCATGCTTGTCCAAATACCAGGTCAGGTTCGCGTTGGTCGAGTTGACCCAATCCAAGTCCCACCACTCAATATAGCCTTAATTCTCTTAAATGCTTTGATATATTATAATTAATTAATAGTTGATGGGATGGGTAGCCTACACATCCATTACGTTGAGTGGTAAATGGAATAATATGTTGCAACCCAAAATGGAATTTGAATAATTTAATTGTTCAAACTAAATAAAGCACCGTTTGGGCAATAATGGGATTTGAATAATTTAACTGTCACTGATTGGGCAATTGGTTCTTGTTCGGTCGGTCAGACACTAATTCCTGAATTTGTGTCGTTTGGGTTGTAACGTACGAACCTCTTGGAATTGAGTCATTGATGGTCATGTCTTTTGGGATCAGATGTCATACATCTATAAATAGAAACCCAAATGACTTCAACGTACTGAAGAAGCACGAGAGAATTAATGTATTATTAGAGTGTGTGTGGCATTATCAGTGTTAAATTAACTAGAGTGTTGGGGTTGTGATCAGACTGTGCATAATCTGCTTTACAACGATCGGAGGGATTAATTGTATCCTGAAGGTAATTTCTCTATAGTCATTGTGCACTCGCGATCAACGATCGAGAGGAGAGAAATAATGTCTAAAAGAAATTGACATCGAGCCTTGAAATTCTACTGATCATCAATTTGTTTTCTTGTTCCTCCATTTTTATATTACTATTTTCCCAATAGATAGATAGATAGATAGATAACTATATAAATATTTTAATTAATTTTTAACATGAAAATATTCTGTGGCCTGAAAAATATTTTAAAAGTAGAAATAGATAAATATATTAAATTACTAATATAGAGTGGATGTTAAAGGCCTAAAAAGAAAACTTTCACTGTGTCTTATTATATGTAAAGTCAAAAAGATTTTTATTAATTACTTAATAAGTAAAAGTCGAAAGATTATAAAATCATCTTTAATTTATTTATCACATGAGAAGATTGTTAGCTTATTTATCTTTTGAAACTATGAAGTATATTTTGTTTAATTAAATTTTTTATTTATTTGTTATTATTTTTGTATTAATAAGCCCATCTAATCACTTAAATTTATTAAAACTTGGGCAACCCGAAGACCCCGAGAAACCCGAATAACCCGAGAAACTCACACTATCCATGCGTGAGTAGACCCCTTGCTGGTTTTGTGGATTCTTTGGGTATTCTGGGCGAACGAAGGTATAGTGTAGGTGTGGCATGTCCAAAGCCTCTAACCCGCCCAACCCGCCTGAGTCCCACTCCTATCCATGATGTCTAATCATGCATGCTAGATATATAATTATCATCTTATTGGTAATCATCATCTAGATGGATTGTGTTTAGGATTGATTCACTTGATATCTTAGTATTGCTTGAATTGTTTGAATTTCATTTCAATTGATTTTAAATCGACCATAATTTCCACTCTTTTGCCATAATTCCAAATATATCCTTTAATTTAGTTTTTTGGTTTTGAGTTAAATTCACCTCCGTTTTACATTAACTCATAGATGATCCAAGCAAGGCGGAGTTTTTCTTTTAAGATGATCTTATCATCATGTGGGTCTTACATATTAAAGTTAAAAATGTGTAAGTGTAGTATTAATAAATGAAAAAATAGGGTGTTGCCTTCTAATGCATGTACTTCTACATGTTCCACCCATCTTATTTTCATACTATGATTACACATATTTTGTGAGTATGTGTGAGTTTACTATCCCACAAGCGTGTAGTGAGGGGGCAAAGTGGGTTTGTCGGGATTTGTCAACTCGTACACATGCATATCGTGTAGGAGGGGGATCATTAATCATAAAGAATAGGGTCCTGCATCTAGATTGAAGGGATGTTTTTTATTTTGTTAGGATGATCTCCTTCTAATGTTGATAACTCTTAAAAATAAAATTTAAAAGTTACTTCTCTCTAAAACTTTTAGGGTGTTTAGCAACCAGAAGTAAAAATGCTTCTACTTCCACTTATGAAAAGTAAAAAGTTAGGTAAAGTTAGTCTGGAAAAGTACTGATTTATAAGTTAATAAGTAAAAAAAATAGTGTAGTAACATAACATGATTAATAGTCGATATCACAATATGGTGATAGTGAGGTGTGGATATTGGTGGTAGTGAGGTGATGATGGTGAGGCGGAGGTGGTGGTAACGATGGTAGTGGTGAGGGAGAAACAATGATGGAGGTGGACCAGGTGGTGGCATGGCAGCGATGGTTAGGTGGCAATGTTTGAGGTGGCCACATGAGGTGGTGGTGGTAGTGAGGTGGTGGGTGGCGATGGTTGTGTGGTTACAGTGGTGACTGGAGGTGGAGAATAAGAGAGAAAAAAAAAACGAAGAACTTATACGGGAGTCAAGAAGTAGTAACTTATATGAGAAGTCAAAAGCAAAACCTTTTTGCTTTAAATATATACTTAGATCAAAGTAGCATTGGTGGTAGGGTGGGGTGTACTTTTGATGGGGGGTTGTTTAAAAAAAATCAAGGTGGTGGTGATGATAGAGGAAATCAAGGTGGTGGTGATGGTGCAAGTGACTGTGGAGTAATGATGGACTATTGATGGTAAGGGTGGGGTGTACTGTTGATGGGGGGTTGTTTAAAAAAAAATTATTATTTTATTAAATTAGGATGGTTCATTGTGTAGGATGGCTCATAGTTTTTGTTAAGATGCTCAATATCATCACTCTTTTTTAATGAGATCAGTAATTCGATGCGGGCGGGATTTGAACCCAAGCCTATAATATAAACAACAACAGACTTTACAAGCTAAACTTGCTGATACCTACATAATTTTAAAATAGCTTGTTGAATTTATAGAACTGATAGACTATGCATTTGTGTTAAATCTATTAGGTGCCTAAATAGAGAATGAAATGGACAAGCCGCTATTGCTGCTTGCAAATGGGCGTTGGAGTTCAGGATACAAATCTCTGTTTTGAATGTAATGTCAGAAAAGTTTTGAATTACATCGAAGGCCTAAAAAATGCAGCATGATGAAGAAATTAGGAGCTACTGACAGATATGAAGGCTCTTTTTGCTAAAATTTGTCAAGGGTTAATTTAGTTTACCCCCCAGAATAATTGATCAATTGGACTTACCCCCCTCAAAGATTAGATATTACCCCCTCAAACTCACGGTTTCCGTGATTCTACCATTAGAAGGCACACGTGCATCTCGCACACTCTATTTTTTGAGGGGGGTAAGTTCGATTAGCCAATTATTCTGGGGGGGGTAAACTAAATTATCCCAAAAAAATGGTG
>MVGT01001338.1:234428-324122 GCA_002174775.1 Macleaya cordata | reverse complement strand
CTTAGATAATCTCCATATGGTCCCTACATTGACCTTGTCAATAACATGTATATTTAAGCATGTCCCACGATCCTCACTATATATAGATAGTATAGATAAGTAGTATAAATACGTAAGAGAAAACTTATATTTTTAATATAGTATATCTCTTCATTTATATTTGGGAGTGAGAAACCGTGGAGGAACTTGAAATTTTTTCTTTAATTTTTTGTGAAAGAGAGAATTTTTTTATTATAATGACGAAAAAGGAAAATTTGATATATGTTATAGATAAGTCAATAAAAATATAATAGTAATAATTCTCAATCCTATAGATACGTAGACTATTTTGTGCTAGATGATTAAAAGATCATCTTATCCTTATAAAAATAGCTTCGGAGTCATTCTATGTGGGCCCATAATTAAATATAGTATTATAGATAATTAATGTAATTTAAATATAATTAAAGAGAATTAATAAGAATAAGACTATTTATGGTGCTTTAATTAGTAAGAAGGTGCTTTAATTAGTATTTTTAATAATTTTGTCATATTAATTTGCAATGCCTACAGATAATCTGTAAATACAGATTAATTGATGAAATAGAAAAAAATAAATTAAAATAAAATAATTCAACTAAACAAACACCCGTCCATTTTTTTTTATAAGTATAAACACCCATATAGTACTGCAACAATAAAATTTTACACATAATTTGATGAATTTTTTTGTGAAGCTAATGGAATTCATTATTTTTTTTCACTCCTCAATAATCTGTGAGGTAAATTAGAATCAAATGCTAAAAAAACAAAAAAAAATACGCTAAGTCAAAGAATGTGTAACTAAAGAAAAATATACATAAAAGTTGATAGTAGGAGCACCAAGTACCAAATAAAGAAAGTGTAATAGAATAAGGAGTACAATACATAAAGTTACTCTCAAAGATCGAACTCTCTTACATCTTAATTTTTTAATTCATAATACATAAATTTAAAACTGACAAAAAAAAGGTAAATGTAAACCAAAGAAGTAATGTGATAAAAAAAATAGACCATGTAAAGAAAGTATAATAGAATAAGTAGTACAATACACAAAGTTCTCTCCACAAACTCTCTTACATCTCAATTTTTTCATTCATGATACATAAATTTACAACGGACCAAAAAAAAATGAACGTAACCAAAGAAGTAACATATGATAAAGAAAGAGAACAAAGAGAAAAATAAATTGATGTTTATTTCTAAAATAAATAAAAGGACTTGGCCAATGCAGACCTGCGTTGGTAGATCTTGTCTCCTGTCTTCAAACTCAACTATTTCTGTAGACGCCAAATTTTCGCACACACCAGAAAATACTCATTTTGGTCACATCTCGGTTTACGTGCGAAATTTAACGAAAAATTAGTTTAATGTGACTAAGTAGACTTCACTCCATTGGTCCAAAATTCGGCTCACAGCCCCCAAATCTCGGGGAACCCCGAGCTCGGAATGGAACCGTAGGATTTTTATCCCCGGGCGTCGCCATGTGTCACGCCGGGGTCGGTCCACCCCAATTTTTTCCCAAACCATTTGTTTTTTGTCTAACAAATCAATTTTTGAGGAATTTTTGTTAAAAAATTTCAAATTTCAAAATGGTGGGACCCATTCTCATTTTATTTTAAAAAAAATAATCACAAAAAGATTTGAAAAAATAATAAAGAAAAAAAATAATAAAAAAATAGGGATGGAAGGTGCGTGCCGTGGTGGCCACGCACCCCCCATCCTCCTCCTTGTTTTCTTCCCCAAAACAGGGAGGAATGGGAGAGATGGAGGACAGTCGTGAGAGGGATAAGAGGGGGGATCGAGAGATCAGAGGAAGGAAGAGAAAAAAAGTCGAGGAGGAGACTAGCAAGAAATAACTGAGAGAGAGAGAGGGAGAGCAGGGGGAGAGAGAGAGTTGGAAAGGAAAAACGGTCGAGAGAGTTCAGCGGAGAGACAGAGATTGAGATCGAGAAGAAGAGGGAGGAAGAAGAGAGAGCAGAGAGAGGGACAGCGGCAAAAAAAAAGAAAGCAGCAGCGGAAGCTGCTGCTTCTGCCGTCTGAGATCAAGGGAGAACAGAGTAGAGAGAGAGCAGGGAGAGAGTGATCGTGAGGGAGAGAGAACAGAAGAAGAGAAGGAGAAGGAGAAGAAAGAAGAAAAAAGAAGGAGGAGAGAAAAAAAAGGTTTTTTTTTACGTCTGTAACAGAAGTGTAGAGGAAGGAGAAGGAGAAGAAAGAAGAAAGAAGAAGAAGAAGAGAAGAAGAAAGGAAGAAAAGGAAGGAAAGAAGAAGAAAAGAAAGAAAAAAAAAAAGAAAAACTCGTCTGCTAACAGACGTTTGGAGAAGGGGGGAGGAAGAGAGAGAAAAAGAAAAAAAAAGGAAAAACAGTAAAAAAAAAATGTTTTTCTTTTGTTCAAAAAAAAAACAAAAAACAGGAAAAAAGAAAAGGAAGTTTTGCAAAAAAAAAAAATAGTTTTAGTTCATTTTTGTTTTTCCATTCCTTTTTCTCTCACGTGTTATTTGTAAAAACAGTTTTGCAAAGCATCCCTAGAGTTTTGGTAATCTCTACTTGGACTTTAAGTGGGGCTCGCTTGTCACCCCCATCGCACATCGCTTGTCACCCCCATCGCACATCGACACGGGGAGAGATTTCTTGCAATCGGGTCGACGGGCTCGTGCCGACTAGGTAATAGTCCCTGTCTCATCTTTTGTTCTCTTCCATTGTTGAGTTTATATTCCATGTGATGAACTGATGATGTAACGGTGCTTTGATGATTCAATAAAATTTTGCATGCAATTTTGACGGTAAAAATATCGTAAATGTAAGCCTCATTTCATGCGATTTTTAGCATGTATTACGTGCTATATGTTAGTTTTGCATAAAATAATTAATGACATGCATGCATGCAACATGATGTTTACGTGAAAATGGGTTGAAATCATTACATTGAATGTTTTGCATGACAAATGTTCCATAAAATTAATGCATGTATGAAATAAGCAAGCATGTGATATCGGAGTATATTTCATGTAGAGCATGGTACATCTTTTTCAACATGAGTCAGTATCACCACCTTTCCCATGCTTAACATGATTAACATCGTGCCTGTGGCTTCATCATTTTTGCAAATACATTTTTGCGTAATGAACATTGTTTGCACTCTCGTCTTCGAGTTTAAAGTTGTGAATCATAAGTTGCTTTAATTCGCTTGTTTACTGATTTCAAGTAATTAGTGACTTATATCGGTATTTTAATTACTTTGCTAGTTTTAGATCAAAACATTCAATAAGCCCCTGAATAAGATATTTTGGGCCTGCGGGCCCATCCCTTCGTGGTGGGCCCACGGGCCCATCCCTTCGTGGTGGGCTCACGGGCCCTCCTTCCTTTCCCCAATTTTCAGCCTTCGGGCTCTCTACCTGTTTCGATGAGCTTAAGGGCTCATTTCTCGGGCTTGGGCCTAAGGGCACGCATCCCTGCTAGGCTCACGGGCTCAGATCCATTTTTCCAGGGCCCAAAGCCCATCACCATCACTCGGGCCATTGGAGCCTATCCTCTTCCTTGTAGGTCTAAGAACCCTTATCCTCTCATGTCGGGCCTAAGGGCCCAAAAACTTGCCAAACTCTAAAAACAAACAATAATAGAGATTAAGGTCTCTAGCTAGTTGACCCTAGGGTTAGGCTCTACGTGCTTGTAGCTTTAGGTTACATTAGCCTAGGATTGTGTGTTGTTTTCGAGGGTATGTAGGGTTTCATTCAATGTAAAATTCCTATTGTACCCTCACCTTTATTTTACATGTCTTTTTTCAGATGCATCACATTTAGCTTAGAGATTTTCATGCATATAGGGTCAGAACATCCTTAATCAGATTAGGAATCTTTAGATACTTTCGTGCGGTACTAGACCATAGGACATGCATCATCCGCGTCTCATCGACGCTCGCATTTCTCAGGCACACGTACATTGTGTGATCCCCTTTCGTCTCTGGGTACATCCTATGTTGGACGTGATCCCCATTTCAGATTCACGCCTAAGGGCTGAATCTACCTTTCATCGTCTTTGAGATTCATCCCTACGGGCTGAATCTGCTATCATCCTCTTTGACTCTCAGCTTTCGTCGTCTTTGAGAGTCCCAACATTCGTCGTCTTTTAGATCCACGCCCAAGAGCGTCTATGGATCTGTCTTTGAGATTCTTCACTTTCGTCGTCTTGGAGATTCTCTACTATCATCGTCTTTGAGGTTCACGCCTAAGGGCTGAACCTGCCTGTCGTCATCTTCGGGACACTCAGCTTTCGTCATCTTTAAGAGTCCCAACACTCATCGTCTTTCAGATCCACGCCCAAGAGCGTCCATGGATCTGTCTTTGAGATTCTCCGCTTTCGTCACCTTGGAGATTCTCTACTATCGACGTCTTTCAGATCCACGCCCAAGAGCGTCCACGGATCTATCTTTGAGATTCTCCGCTTTCGTCATCTTGGAGACTCTCTACTATCGTCATCTTTGAGGTTCACGCCTAAGGGCTGAACCTGCCTATCGTCATCTTCGGGACACTCAGCTTTCGTCGTTTTTTAGAGTCCCAACATTCGTCGTCTTTCAGATCCACGCCCAAGAGCATCCATGGATTTGTCTTTGAGATTTTCCGCTTTCGTCGTCTTGGAGATTCTCTATTATCGTCGTCTTTGAGGTTCACGCCTAAGGGATGAACCTGCCTACTGTCATCTTCGGGACACTCTACTTTCGTCGTCTTTGAGTGTCCCAACACTCTTCGTCTTTCAGATTCACGCCCCGTAGCGTCAATGAATCTGCTTATTGTCCTCTTACAGATTCACGCCTAAGAGCGTCCATGAATCTGTTTCCTTCATCTTTGTTGGTGCGTGGATACAAAGTACGTCCACGTCACTTACTTCTCGTCGTCTTTGTATGTGCGTGATACAAAGTACGTCCACTTCACTTGCTTCTCGTCATCTTTGGGCGCATCCTATGTTGGATGTGACCCCTCAGCGTATGGTGCATACAATACCATATCACATGTTTGAGTGTACGTGTACACATTGCATGTATCACACCCCTTATTTGCGCGTGGATACAAAGTACGTCTACGTCACTGTATGCTTAGCACGCAGGCCTACCGATAGCACGCGTCGCTTCCTTTTGATGCATTCAGATAGATGGATGTATGCATCTTTCGCCCCAGAACTATCTGATCATGACACGTAGATTTAGGGGGCTTACTTACTGTAGTGCAGTTGTATTTGTGCATGTAGCATAACTTAGTATTGATCATATATTTCCCTAAAAGTCTTTAATCGCGAAGTAGGGGTCGTCCTCACGGACGGGCGGTTGTTGGGTGCCTAACACCTTCCCAACCCGTACCTAGATCCCCTTATCCGTTATCTCTGTACCGCAGACCATCTACTTTGGACTATCGCCATGGTTTTCTCGGAAAACTAGATTTAGGTCGATTTTCCAAAATCTTGGGTCCTGATTCCCATAAATGAGGTGGCGACTCCTTACATGTCACATTCATACCCCTTCTGAGGTGGGCGAATCCAACTTATGCGTCTCCCACACGCGTTTCTTCTCACAGTGTGGTGCGCCGGATTCTGGCTCCACAGACTGGCGACTCCACTGGGGATTTTAGGGATCTAACTTGAAAAGTGATTAAAGAATTTTACGGATAATATGATCATACACTTCTCGGGCTTGCATACACACAATGCACGCACCCATTCATTTGCATTTGCATTTGCATTTGCATCTCATATTCTTTGTGATCCTATAGGAAACAAAATCCATGGTTGCGGTAGGTCTCGTCCCGACTGGGTGGTTATATAGGAATAACGACCGAAACTCCACACCCTCCGCCTTATACTAATGACCAGTCTTCGGACTGCGAGGTATATAATGTCGAGGTGACCCGAACCTTCACCCGAATACAGAGTCTAGTTGAGCCCTGCATGCATGTAGTAGCGGTAGATGTATCCTTAGGATTAACCCAAAAGATTGCATTCATGTCGCACAATTTTCGAGGCATAATTCACTGTAGAAGCTTTTTGCTATTGACTAGTTTTCTCTGTGTTTGCAAAAAAAAACAAAAAATCTTTTTGCTAGGGGTAGATGTTTGAGAGTCCTTCTTCATAGATTTACTCTCTTTGAACCCCTGAGAGCTCTACTCTTCCAAGAGCAAGAGAAATAAAAACTTTGAGGGGAATCCGAGGGATCTTCTTTCTAGATTAGCCCTCCTCACCCTCAAAGCAACAGCTCATCTAAAAGCAGAAAATGAAAAGAGGAAGAAAAGAGAATGAGATACTCATAAAGGGTTCTTCTTTTTAGATTGACCCTCTCGACCATCTTCCAACAGAGAAAAGTTCATTCCAGAGCGACATGATGAAGGGAAAGAAATAATCATCTTTACCAAGAGAGGGAAGGGTTCATCTCCCTAGATTTACCCTCCTACATCCCTAAAACTATTTAGCCTATTCAGGAGCAAAAGATGAATATTCTTTGAGAGAACTATCCTGAAGATTCTTCTGCTATAGAATTACTCGTTCAGGTCCCTCAAAAATTTACCGCTCAACTAGGAGCAAAATATTCCACAACCACTGTGCGAATAAAATTTCAAAATCGGTCTGAGATCCCAAAGAACTAAGTCAGTTCCTACACTCTCCCAATTTCAAAAAAAATGTACCCACTAGATCGTTCACGTGCGCCAGACGCAAGTGTCCAATTTCCAAATATGGCATTTAAAAAAAAACAGAAACTCATAGGTCGTTCACGTACGCCAGATGCATGTGTCCAATTTCCAAACAATGGAATTTCAAAAAAAGTACCCTCTAGGTCGTTCACGTGCATCAAATATGTACGTGTCCAATTTCGTAAAGGAACCTCATAGGTCGTTCACGTGCGCCAGATGCATGTGTCCAATTTCTAAACATGGCATTTAAAAAAAAGGAACTCACAGGTCGTTCACGTACGCCAAATGCATGTGTTTAATTTTCAAACAATGGAATTTCAAAAAATCTACCCCCTAGGTCGTACACGCACACAAGAGTATGTCGTGTCCATATTTTTTTTTAAAAAGGGGTGATTGTATTTCAAAAGAAGTACCTTCCAGGTTACACGTATGTAAGAGTATGCACGTGTCCCTAAGGGGTTGTGTGAGCTGAAATTCACCTGAAACCTAAACTCTATTTTTGGGGCATGCGAGGTAATCAAGGACCACATGAAATTTATTCAAGAACAAATCGGATTACATACTGCTGATAGGGATCAACCAGCTATACACAGAATCCTATCTCGAACAGCAAATTGATCCAGGTGTCTACATGATCTCCGAAGAATCAGAGTTGGATGAGACGACAACCTCAAGCTTGAGAAGGATGACTGCCGAGGAGTACATAGCATCGAAGACCCAATGGGCAAATGCAAAAGAATATCGTGCAGCCTTCAAACCTCTGAGCAAGAAGAGGACAGGTGAAGAATACCGCAAATATCTCCCTCCAAGCAAGAAGAGAATGACAGCAGTGCAATTTCGAGCGCGCCTTCAGCCGGTTTGAAAGAAAGAGATCACATCCAGATTAGAGTGCCTTATCACACAGGTAACATAAGCGTCTCCTCAAACAATCAATAACCAGGCAGGCACTGACCCCGAAAGGTCAAAAGGAGAATCGCTTGAAAGCCTCGCACATACGTAATGGGTCCATATGATCTCTGAAGATATGGACCTCCAACCTCACCTCTTTATCCGTTCAGTTAACGATAATCTTGCTATCGATACTAACCATTTTGCAGGTGAGCCTTCTGGTGCCACAGCCTCTGGCACCCAAAAAAAAACAACCTGATTCAATTGGAAAAAGGGGCATCCTCATCTGAAGAGGAAGAAGTGTGGTCCCCAACAGATTTTGTTTCTGCTTTGAGTTTTCTATTATGTTCAAAAAACCAAAAAAATCAAAATATTTTAAAAAACTACAAAAAAATTGAAAATTCAAAAAACCAAAAAGATGTTTTGTGCATAAATGATTTTGAAGAAGCAATATGTGACCTCAAAATTGGCAATGAATATGAGTACGGGCTCGAAGAGGACGACTGGGTCGCTATCCGGGAAGAAATGCCCGAGGAGATTCAAGAGTTGCTGGATCGGCATGAAGACAGGTCGCCGTCAACTGAAGAAGACTCTGAATTGATAAACCTGAACTCTGAAGACCAACCTTAGTTGGTGAAGATTGGTACTACCTTGTCTCCAGATGAACGTGAGGCTATGATTGAGTTGCTAAAGGAATACAAAGATATCTTTGCTTGGTCATATGAGGACATACCAGGGCTAGACGCTGAAATGGTGGTTCACAGGTTGCCTACTTATCCAGATGCTAAACCAGTTAAACAAAAGATCAGAAGATTGAGACCGGAATGGACAGTGAAGATAAAAGAAGAAATCTCCAAGCAGTTGGATGCCAAGTTCCTAGTCCCAATAACATATACAGATTGGTTAGCTAATATTGTGCTAGTACCCAAAAAGGATGGAAAAGTTCGAATGTGCATTGATTACAGGAATCTCAACAAGGCGAGTCCGAAAGATGATTTCCCATTACCACATATTGACATACTAGTCGACAATGCCGCTGGCCACGTTTTGTTATCTTTTATGGATGGGTTATCTGGATATAATCAAATCAAGATGGTAGAAGAGGACATGGCGAAGACATTGTTCATTACACCTTGGGGAATATATTGCTACAGAGTAATGCCGTTCGGACTTAAGAATGCTGTAGCCACTTACCAAAGGGCTATGACCACTCTCTTCCACGACATGATCCACAAGGAATTGGAGGTTTACGTGGATGACATGTTTGCCAAATCAGAAAGAAGAAAGGATCACATCAAGGACCTGACCAAGCTCTTCAAGCGTCTAAGGAAATTCAAGCTAAGGCTCAACCCTAGTAAGTATGTATTCGAGGTTAAATCAAGAAAATTATTAGGATTCATCGTCAGCCACAGAGGTATCGAAGTTGATCCTGCCAAAGTGAAGGCCATTGCAGACATACCTCTACCTCGCAACGAAAAAGAGATTCGAGGGTTTCTAGGAAGGATTCAGTACATCAACAGATTCATAGCTCAGCTCACGCGCATTTGTGAGCCCATCTTCAAATTGCTAAGAAAAGATGTTCCCAAGAAATGGAATGAAGATTGCCAGAAGACATTCGACATAATTAAAGATTATATGCTGAGCCCTCCAGTACTAGTCCCGAATGTCCCGGAAAAACCTTTGATCCTATACATCTCTGTTACCGACACTGCAGTGGGAGCAGCTCTAGGGCAATATCATGAAGATAGCGGTAAAGAAAGAGCCATTTACTACATCAGCAAGACTTTATCCGGATATGAGATAAAATACACACCTTTAGAGAAGACTTGCTTCGCGTTGGTATGGGCCGCGAAAAGGCTCAGACATTACATACTGTCACACTCAATCCAGCTGCTCGCACGGATGGATCTAATCAAATATTTGTTTGAGAAGCCAGCGTTATCTGGGAGGACTGCTAGATGGCATCTGCTTTTATCAGAATTCGACATAACTTATGTCACACAAAAGTCTATAAAAGGGAGAGCAGTAGCTGACCATCTTGCCGCACATCCACTTTCAGATAAAACAATAGTGGAAACAGAGTTCCCTGATGAGTACATATTGGCAACAGAACCAGAAGAGTTAGAAGAAAATGCACCTTGGAAAATGTACTTCGACGGAGCCCACAACAAGATAGGTAGAGGAATAGGGGCCATACTAGTGTCCCCCAAAGGAGTCAGAACACCAATTGCTATCAAATTGGGGTTTCATTGCACAAACGACATATCAGAGTACGAGGCTTGCATCGCCGGTCTGAAAGCAGCTCTTACCCTCTCAGTTAAAAGGTTGATGATTTATGGTGATTCTCTACTAATCATCAAACAGGTTCAGGGTGAGTGGAAGTTGAAAAACGAACAGTTGATTCCTTATCATGAATATCTGCTAAAATTGGTCGAGGAGTTCGATGAGGTCGAGTTCCATCATATATTCAGAAACAAGAACTACTGCGCCAATGCCTTAGCAGTATTATCATCCTGGCTTACCATTCCTGAAGGAGCTACGGTTCGACCAATTGAGGTGATTCAGAGGGACGAGCCTGCACATTATTATCAAGTGAATGAGTTCGAAGAAGAGGAGCCTAGTGAGCCTTGGTATGCAGATATTAAAAGATTCTTGGAGACCCAAGAATATCCAGAAGGCGCAACCAGGAGAGATCGACGGTCCTTTAGATCTTGGGCCTCAGGGTTTGCTCTATGTGGAGGTCATATATTCAAGAGATCCTTTGATAATACACTGCTAAGATGCGTAGACAAAGATGAAGCACTGAACATTTTGGAAGAAGTCCATGCTGGAGTATGTGGTCCACACATGAGTGGTCGAATGTTGGCTAAAAAGATCCACTGGTATAGGTACTACTGGCGAACAATGGATACTGACTGTGAAAAGTTCGTTAGAAAATGTCATGAATGCCAGATACACAGAGATCTGATCCATGTTCCTCCGGTAAACCTAAACTGTCTAACGTCACCTTGGCCTTTTTCAACATGGGGGATCGATGTGATAGGCAAGATACGCCCATCTTCATCAAATGGACATGACCACATCATCGTCGCAATCGACTATTTTAGAAAATGGGTAGAAGCGATCTCATGTAAAAGTATCAAGTCGGCCCCCACCGCGAAGTTCATCCAAAATCACATCATCTGCAGATATGGAGTGCCTCACGAAATCATCTCAGATAATGGTCCAAACTTCATCAGTTCTGAGGTATGCCATTTGTTTGACAAATATAGGATCCAGTACCACAACTCGTCACCTCATAGGCCACAAACTAATGGTGTGGTGGAGGCTGCCAACAAAACATTAGTCAAGATCCTGAAAAAGATGACTGTGACTTATAAGGACTGGAGCGACAAGTTGCCCTATGCGTTATGGGCCTATCGCACCTCAATTTGAACGCCAACAGGGGCGACACCATTCTCTCTTGTATATGGAATGGAGGCAGTACTTCTAATCGAAATTGAAATTCTAACTCTTAGAGTTCTAATGGAAGGAACCGAGGATGAAGCCGATTGGATCCAGTCCAGGGTGGACGCTTTGAACTGCATCGATGAGAAAAGGAAGGACGCAGCATGTCATGCACAGTCTTACCAACAAAGGATAGCTCGTAGCTTTAACAAGAAAGTCCGACCAAGAAACTTGAGCGTAGGAGACCTTGTACTCAAAGAAATCAGGCCCGTAGATCATTCTGACGCAAGGGGCAAATTCAAACCCAATTGGGAAGGTCCCTACATCATTAAGAACATCCTTCCAGGGATGGCTGTCCGATTGACAGATCTGGATGGGATTGAGCATCAAAGGCCTGCGAATGCGGACCAACTCAAGAAGTACTACGCTTGAGGTGACCACTCGACTCTTAGGCTAGGGGCAAGTGAAGCCGACAGAGGTTAAAAAATGAGGCATTTCTTTAGTCGATATCCAAATTTTCAAAGAACCTCGTTGAAACTTCATTGCCGCTAGAAAACAAGCTTGAGCCTAAGCCTTTCCTTTGTATATAGCAAATAATCCCCTCTCTAAATCGGAGAAATTTTATCTTCTCGTTTGTACTTGTGTTTCCGCCCTAAGGGCAACAATATCCAAAAATCCAAAAAAAAATCAAATATCGAAAAATAAAAAAAACCAAAAAGATCCAAAAATCTGAAAAATCGAAAAAAATTGAAAAAAAAATTGAAAAACCAAAAATAAAAAAAATAGAAAATTTAAAGCAACAAAAAGTTCAAAAGCCCTAAGTTAAGCAAGGGGCAGTAGTAAAAAGAGGGGAAACCTTGGAAAGTCAGACTCATCAATTTTTCGAGCCTTTATCCTTTCCTTCTAGCCGACCTAAGCCACGCTACAACCTAGAAGACCTCATTGACCCTGTGAGCGACACGAGTCTTTGGTCAACGGGAAGGGTGGTGGACCTCCAAAATGAAGAAGAGAAAAAATTCAAGAATAGAATTCGTAGTCTGAAAAATAAAGACTTGAGAAAATTTGATCCGTATTTGTGAGCTTTGAAGTGCCAATACCCGCAGAGTCAAAGGACTAGTCGGCGGACACATCTGAAAGAACAAGCTACAAAACAGGTAAACGGGGAGACAACCCTCATTCAGAAGGAGCGTCATTTCCTAATGGCAACGATATCCGTGCCGAACTCGAATCTCTAGATAAGTTGGTACCCGTCGGATCCAATGAGCGAAGTCAGAGGATAAAGGGTGAAGCAATATAAGGTCAACTAAAGAAATTGGCGACATGTCGACGTGACTATTGCTATTCGGACGAGTATTCATAATCGTATCCAAGCTAAGGGGTCTAATTACCCTGTTTCTGCACCTTTTCAAGAAAAAAAACCCTTGTCTGGCAGGGAGCCTATGAGGATAAATCTAGGACGCTAGGGGCATGTTTTACATGGCTCTAGTTTAGGCATCTGAGGCAAAAATCCCCAAAAGATAAGAGGGGTTTACAAAATATCGCGTGTTTGTCGTATCTGCTTCAGAAAATATTTTTAAAAGACGCGTTTGTTTCGTTTTCAAAACCTTGTCTGGCAGGAAGCCTATGAGGAAGAATCTAGGATGCTAGGGGCATGTTTTACATGACTCTAGTTTAGGCATCTGAGGCAAATTTTCCAAAAGACAAGCGCATTTTGTTTTAAACAAAAAAAAATGCATAAAGGGTCACAATAGTTGGCATTTGGAAGTTGTCGGTTATGGCGCAATTGATAGATTCATCGAACACAAAACGGTGAATAAACTGCAAAGGTGCACACATTCCAAACTCTCTTTATTTAACTTACCTTGCTCATATGGCAACTAACAAGTTTTGCAGGCAACAGAGCCTAAAAAAACGAGGATAAAAGAGGCCCATCGCTAAAGGAGTTCCTTTGTTTTCATTTTCAGGCATACGAGGAAGCCACGATCAATCCTCTTCGTTTCCTCCTTGTGTGTCAGCAGCATCATTTGCAGGTGCTAAAGTGAGGAAAGATGCACGCCATGGACGATAGTCCTCCACCCGTATGGAATTCTCCACCGGAAGGATTGGTGGCTCAATTAAAGGTCGCAAATGCCAAGAACGAGCAGTGGCAATAATGATGCGAGAGGTGACAGGAGCAGAACCAAAGAAATGACCGGAAAGATCTGGTACAGGCTGATTAATCCCATATTGCCTAAGGATGAGAAGCGGGCAATAAAAGGTCCTCTGTGTAAAGCTCAAGATCGACACGATGTTGTGACCATATGTGCTCAGAAACTCCAGACGCACAAGCCAATAGTGAAGATGCCAGTGAACAGCCCTGTTGGACAGATGCTGCAGCCAACCTACTGTGTCTTCTTGTTGATGCTCATGATAGCCACGCTCCCGGTGAACTCGGATCACATTCAAGGTCAATACCCGATTCCCGATTGCGCCATTGAGTCGTAGGTGTTCCACAAGCTATATCTACAAAAGAATCAGGAAGGATTAATACCTCAGCAGTGATGAGAAGGCCAATGAAAAGAGCTTAAAAAGGAGAATACCTAAAGTAAGTAGAGACTACCCCGGATCTGCCTCGTCTCGGTATAAGAGTCTAAGCTGTCGAAAAGCTCCCCTAAAATGGCAGGCACATAAGCCCGACCCACTTTAGCCTGCTGCAAGACAACAATCACCGTGGGAGAACACCTCCGTCCATCTATGTAGAATAGGTACTTTTCCAGAAGCGCAATGCACAATGCCTGACAACGAAAATTAAGATCCTCACATGGGCGGAAATGGCGAATAAGTTTTTTGATATGAACCCCATTTGGAAGAAAGATATGGTCAAAGGAGTGGCGATAGCGCCCGCCCAAGAAGCGGCTAAAATCCAGACGGGAAACTCCGCCAGGAGGAGGAGTAAAGAGAGGACCATCTGAAGAAATGCCAAGAATTTTGCTAAATTCCTCAATGGTGGGGCACATGTCGTAGAAACCGAAACGGAAGGTATGAAGATCACGGACCCAACAGGTGGCTGCCGCCCTCAAGAGGTCCATGTCTAATTGGAATCCCACAAGGCTAGAAACATGTCCGAGGCGGTGAGCTCGGATGAAGGAATTCTCGAAGTCATCCAGACTGTGCACCCAAGCATGAAAAGCCTCCATTCTCTCAAAAGAGGGGTTGCAGAAAAAAGAAGAACGAGATAGAAAAGGATTGGTGTAGATGTCATACCTTGAAACACCGGGTATATATAGAACTTGGAGGAACGAAGAATGGGTTTGCTCAAATCCTCACATGGAAGCACGTGAAAGGTTTGAAGAAGCACGTGATGGGTTGGAAAGAGAGCCTACCTCCACTACCCCCATTTATGATGGAGCGAAAAGCACGCATAAGCATGTGATGATTGTTTTCTCTCGAGGAAAAGTGAGGGGAGGAGTGCATGGGGTGTAAAAGCATATTCAATGGGGGAAATGATACAGCCAGTTCATCTCTCAGTTTTACGTCAGTCAAATAAGATTAATGAATAAGATGAAGTGTTGATATAATTGAGTGGTGTAAAAACCCTAGCACGACGCACGAGTCCCTCGGCAACAATCAAGCAAGAGATCTCCCCTCTCCATCTGGGTAAATTAAAAATTGCTAAAATAGATCTTTCAAAAGGAAAAATGATCTGGTTTTCAAAATCATCTTTCAAAATCATCCACACACAACCCGACAAAATGCCAAAAAAATTGCGGACTACTCCTCGCCATGGAAAAGTTGGCAGGAGTATGCATGTCCAGCGACCGTCCGACCAAAGACAACAACAACAAACATAAATCTACACACAATCGTAAGAGCCAAACTAGCACGGAAGCAGACCGACGAACTTCGTGCCCGGCTCCGGCTGACTACGAACGGTTAGCCGAATTCACAACCTAGATCATTGGACTTTTATACTTGACAATTTCATTGGTGCATGAAAATCAGGCATCGTCGGCCTCGCCATTCGACCGCAACCGGTCTCTAGCGAAGAGGGGCATCTGTAGACGCCAAATTTTCGCACACCCCAGAAAATACCCATTTTGGTCGCATCTCGGTTTACATGCGAAATTTAACGAAAAATTGATTTAATGTGACTAAGCAGGCTTCACTCCATTGGTCTAAAATTCAGCTCAAAGCCGGAACGAGAAGAGAACCAAATCTCGAGGAACCCCGAGCTCGGAATGGAACCTTAGGATTTTTAACCCCGAGTGTCGCCACGTGTCGCGCCAGGGTCGGTCCACCCCAAGTTTTTCCCAAACCATTTGTTTTTGTCTAACAAATCAATTTTTGAGGAATTTTTGTTAAAAAATTTCAAATTTCAAAATGGTGGGACCCATTCTCATTGTATTTAAAAAAATAATAAAAAATAGGGATGGGAGGTGCGTGTCGTGGTGGCCACACACCCCCATCCTCCTCCCTGTTTTCTTCCCCAAAACAGGGAGGAATGGGAGAGATGGAAGACAGTCGTGAGAGGGATAAGAGGGGGGATCGAGAGATCAGAGGAAGGAGGAGAAAAAAAGTCGAGGAGGAGACTAGCAAGAAATAACTGAGAGAGAGAGGGAGAGCAGTGGGGAGAGAGAGAGCTGGGAAGGAAAACCAGTCGAGAGAGTTTAGCGGAGAGACAGAGATTGAAATCGAGAAGAAGAGGGAGGAAGAAGAGAGAGCAGAGAGAGGGACATCGGCAAAAAAAAAAGCAGCAGCGGCAGCAGCTGCTGCTTCCTTCTGAGATCGAGGGAGAACAGAGTAGAGAGAGAGCAGGGAGAGAGTGATCTTGAGGGAGAAAGAACAGAAGAAGAGAAGGAGAAGGAGAAGAAAGAAGAAAGAAGAAGAAAGAGGAGAGAAAAAAAGGGTTTTTTTTGACGTCTGTAACAGATGTGTAGAGGAAGGAGAAGGAGAAAAAAGAAGAAAGAAGAAGAAGAAGAGAAGAAGAAAGGAAGAAAAGGAAGGAAAGAAGAAGAAAAGAAAGAAAAATCTGCTAGCAGACGTTTGGAGAAGAAGGAGGGAGGAAGAGAGAGAAAAAGAAAAAAAAAGAAGGAAAAACAGTAAAAATAAAAAGAAAAAACATTTTTCTTTTGTTAAAAAAAAAACAAAAATCAGAAAAAAAAAAGTGTTTTAAAAAAAACAAAAAATAGGAAAAAAGAAAAGGAAGCTTTGCAAAAACAGTTTTGCAAAAAAAATAGTTTTAGTTCATTTTTGTTTTTCCATTCCTTTTTCTCTTACGTGTTATTTGTAAAAACAGTTTTGCAAAGCATCCCTAAAGTTTTGGTTCTCTCTACTTGGACATTAAGTAGGGCCCGCTTGTCACCCCCATCGCACATCGCTTGTCACCCATCGCACATCGACACGGGGAGAGATTTCTTGCAATTGGGTCGAAGGGCTCGTGCCGACTAGGTAATAGTCCCTGTCTCATCTTTTGTTTTCTTCCATTATTGAGTTTATATTCCATGTGATGAACTGATGATGTAACAGTGCTTTGATGATTCAATAAAATTTTGCATGCAATTTTGACGGTAAAAATATCGTAAATGTAAGCCTCATTTCATGCAATTTTTAGCATGTATTACGTGATATATGTTAGTTTTGCATGAAATAATTAATGACATGCATGCATGCAACATGATGTTTACGTGAAAATGGGTTGAGATCTTTACATTGAATGTTTTGCATGACAAATGTTCCATAAAATTAATGCATGCATAAAATAAGGAAGCATGTGATATCGGAGTATATTTTATGTAGAGCATGGTACATCTTTTTCAACATGAGTCAGTATCACCACCTTTCCCATGCTTAACATGATTAACATCGTGCCTGTGGCTTCATCATTTTTGCAAATACATTTTTGCGTAATGAACATTGTTTGCACTCTCGTCTTCGAGTTTAAAGTTGTGAATCATAAGTTGCTTTAATTCGCTTGTTTACTGATTTCAAGTAATTAGTGACTTATATCGGTGTTTTAACTACTTTGCTAGTTTTAGATCAAAACATTAAATAAGCCCCTGAATAAGATATTTTGGGCCTGCGGGCCCATCCCTTCGTGGTGGGCCCACGGGCCCATCCCTTCGTGGTGGGCTCACGGGCCCTCCTTCCTTTCCCCAATTTTCAGCCTTCGGGCTCTCTACCTGTTTCGATGAGCTTAAGGGCTCATTTCTCGGGCTTGGGCCTAAGGGCACGCATCCCTGCTAGGCTCACGGGCTCAGATCCATTTTTCCAGGGCCCAAAGCCCATCACCATCACTCGGGCCATTGGAGCCTATCCTCTTCCTTGTAGGTCTAAGAACCCTTATCCTCTCATGTCGGGCCTAAGGGCCCAAAAACTTGCCAAACTCTAAAAACAAACAATAATAGAGATTAAGGTCTCTAGCTAGTTGACCCTAGGGTTAGGCTCTACGTGCTTGTAGCTTTAGGTTACATTAGCCTAGGATTGTGTGTTGTTTTCGAGGGTATGTAGGGTTTCATTCAATGTAAAATTCCTATTGTACCCTCACCTTTATTTTACATGTCTTTTTTCAGATGCATCACATTTAGCTTAGAGATTTTCATGCATATAGGGTCAGAACATCCTTAATCAGATTAGGAATCTTTAAATACTTTCGTGCGGTACTAGACCATAGGACATGCATCATCCGCGTCTCATCGACGCTCGCATTTCTCAGGCACACGTACATTGTGTGATCCCCTTTCGTCTCTGGGTACATCCTATGTTGGACGTGATCCCCATTTCAGATTCACGCCTAAGGGCTGAATCTACCTTTCATCGTCTTTGAGATTCATCCCTACGGGCTGAATCTGCTATCATCCTCTTTGACTCTCAGCTTTCGTCGTCTTTGAGAGTCCCAACATTCGTCGTCTTTTAGATCCACGCCCAAGAGCGTCTATGGATCTGTCTTTGAGATTCTTCACTTTCGTCGTCTTGGAGATTCTCTACTATCATCGTCTTTGAGGTTCACGCCTAAGGGCTGAACCTGCCTGTCGTCATCTTCGGGACACTCAGCTTTCGTCATCTTTAAGAGTCCCAACACTCATCGTCTTTCAGATCCACGCCCAAGAGCGTCCAAGGATCTATCTTTGAGATTCTACGCTTTCGTCGACTTAGAGATTCTCAACAATCGTCGTCTTTCAGATCCAAGCACAAGAGCGTCCATGGATCTGTCTTTGAGATTCTCCGCTTTCGTCGTCTTGGAGATTCTCTACTATCGTCGTCTTTGAGGTTCACGCCTAAGGGCTGAACCTACCTACCGTCATCTTCGGGACACTCTGCTTTCGTCGTCTTTGAATGTCCCAATACTCTTCGTCTTTTCAGATTCACGCCCCGTAGCGTCAATGAATCTGCTTATCGTCCTCTTACAGATTCACGCCCAAGAGCATCTATGAATCTATTTTCGTCATCTTTGTTGTTGCGTAGATTCAAAGTACGTCCACGTCACTTGCTTCACGTCGTCTTTGTCTGTGCGTGGATGCAAAGTACGTCCACGTCACTTGCTTCTCCTCGTCTTTGGGCACATCCTATGTTGGATGTGACCCCTCAGTGTATGGTGCATACAACACCATATCACATATTTGAGTGTACGTGTACACATTTCACGTATCACACCCTTTGTTTGCGCATGGATACAAAGTACGTCCACGTCATTGTGCTCTTAGCACGCAGGCCTACCGATAGCACGCGTCGCTTTCTTTGCTGCATTCAGACAGATGGATGATGCATCTTTCGCCCCAGAACTATTTGATCATGACACGTAGATTTAAGGGGCTTACTTACTGTAGTGCAGTTGTATTTGTGTATATAGTATAACTTAGTATTGATTATATATTTCCCTAAAAGTCTTTAATCGCGAAGTAGAGGTTGTCCTCACGGACGGGCGATTGTTGGGTGCCTAACACCTTCCCAACCCGTACCTAGATCCCCTTATTCGTTATCTCTGTACCGCATACCATCTACTTTGGACTATCGCCATGGTTTTCTCGAAAAACTAGATTTAGGTCGATTTTCCAAAATCTCGGGTCCTAATTCCCATAAATCAGGTGGCGACTCCTTGCATATCACATTCATACCCCTTCTGAGGTGGGCGAATCCAACTTATGCGTCTCCCACACGCGTTTCTTCTCGTAGCGTGGTGCGCCGGATTCTGGCTCCATAATTTTTATGTATTTTTTTTACAATAAACGACTATCTATCAACAAAATTGGTAATGGACATTTTGAAATAATTTGGACAAAATAGAAAAATAAAATCATACCATAACAAAAAGATGGCTTGGGTGGAAGGTCTTTCAAGTTTTGTCGGATCTAAAAATAGATCAATGACGCTTTCGATGAAAATGGATTTTCTTAAACTAATAGCTCGTCCAAATTTTAATCTTTTGTGGTGAATGAGACCTACATTGGTAGAAAAAAATTAGATTAGTAAATATAGCATAAGAAAAATTTTGTAGCTCAAAAAACAAAGAAATCTTAGCTAGAAAAATATGTCTACTTATATGATGAACTATAAAAAGAGGGAATAACAATGTAATTTATGTGCATGAGTTACAATTCTAATTTTTAATGAGTAATTAGTGGCCAATTAAAAGGAATCAATAAAAAAGAGAGAATAAATTTTAGAGAGATAATTTAGGAGAAATTTAAGTAGATGGAGATTTTATTTGATTAGCATAATAAACATGATAAATGACTAATTAAAGAGAATTCGGATGTTAGGAGAGAAACTTTGAGTATGACACATCAGCCTTGAAAGCCTCAATGAGTGAGACATCAACGTTAGAGGTCTCAGAGCATGACACATGGCATTTGAAGGAGGAGATTAGAAAAAAAATTAGACTAGCAAATACAGCATAAGAAAAATGAAACTTTGTAGCTCGAAAGACAAAGTAATCTTAGCTAGAAAAATATGTCAATGTAATTTATGTGCATGAGTTACAATTCTAATTTTTAATGAGTAATTAGTGGCCAATTAAAAGGAATCAATAAAAAAAGAGAATAAATTCTAGAGAGATAATTTAGGAGAAATTTAAGTGGCTAACGATTTTATTTGATTGATTTAATTAATATGATAAATGACTAATTAAAGAGAATTAATGAGAATTAGGATGTGAGGAGGTCTCAGAGTATGACAAGTGGCATTTGAAGGAGGAGATTGGAAAGGAGCTTGGAAGACAGGAGGGGAGGAGTTAAAAATATCATTACGTAATAGGATGGGTTTTGTTGACCATGAGCTGACGGTGAGGGTTTTTTTGACCCAGGGTTTCTGCTATATATATATATATATATATATACAAGTCTTAAAGCCCGTACTACGTACGGGCATTTGTTTTAAAAAATTATGTTAATAAATATAAATTGATTAGTTTAATTTGTAATATTGTTATATTAATCATTATTATGAAGAATTACAATAACCATTGAATTATAATTTGTATTAATAATTATTCTTTATTACTAATATGGTAGGACATAAATTTGAATGGAGAGATTATCGGACATAAATTTGAATGGAGAGATTATTGGACATGAACTTAAATGAGATAACAAATATGGCATTAGGGAGATTTTATTATATTTTAAATTACTTCTCATGAGGAGGCTTTTGTGTTTGTTATTTATTAATTAAAATTGATATAAAATTCAGAAATGCTTTTATTTGGAGTTTTTAGTAATTTTTTTTTCAGAAAATGATTTTACAATAATTGAAAAATAAAACCAATCATCAATTTTTTTTATTGGCTTGATTGATCAAGTCATACAATTACTTGCCCTTTCAGAGAGAAAGAGAAAAGAATAGAGAATAAAGAGAGAGAGAGAGAGAGAGAGAGAGAGAGAGTAATATTCGCTCTTGAATTATCTGTAATATAAAAATATAAAGACAAATACAAATCAAATATAGAGTGAAAGATTCTACTCAAAAAGAGACTTATAGAGAACCATTTGGATCTGGTAAAAGAAGAGAATAATCTAGCTTTATTTTGATAGGGTAGATGAAGCGAGATGAAATTTTCTTCAAGGATGTTGCAATAGAGATTGTCATGCAGCGGTCCCCGATTCCGATCACCAGCTATCACAATTAGCAGTGTGAAATGATAATTATTATTATTTTTTTCTAAATACATGATAGTTATTTCTCTTATTTGAGAGAAATAAGAGTACTATTAACTTATTCATTTTTCAATTTTTAATTAACTAACCAAGACTTTTAAACATACTTCATGGGAGACAATATACATATCAAATTGTTCATTCTTCAAAATTGGTTCTATAAAAAAAATTCTTAAAAATTGGTTTGATTGATCAAGTCATATAATTACATGCTCTTTTAGAGAGAAAGAGAAAATAATAGAGAATAGAGAGAGTGAGAGAGAGAGTAATATCCACTCTTCATTTATCTGTAATATAAAAAATATAAAGACAAATACAAATCAAATATGGAGTAAGAGATTCTACTCAAAAAGAAAGTTATAGAGAACCATTTGGATCTTGTAAAAGAAGAGAATAATCTAGCTTTACTTTGATCGGGTAGATGAAGCGAGGTCGAATTTTCTTCAAGGATGTTGCAATAGAGATTGCCATGCAGCGGCCGCCGATTCCGATCTCCACCTATCACAATGTTAATTAAATTATATGATAGAAAAATAAAAAAAATATAAAATACAAAATGACTTTTTTAGAACCGTGATTACTTTATACTGTGGAAGTGCCTATACATATGAGTAAGGAGAATCAAAAGGTATTTATATAGGAAGAGATAATTGTAGTAGAGGAAAACACTGAGTAATTAAGCAAAAGATTGTAACGTATTGAATAATTAAGAAAATAATTAATTAATATTTATAAAAAGTTTATAACCGATATCAGTGTAATTAGATTCTTATTATTATATTTATTATATTTTCTTCATTGGTATCTAATTAGCCTAATTTTAGGAGAGAAGAGATAAATTTTAGAAGTAAGCTATAAAAGTTTTTTTATGAGATATAAAAAAATCATCAGAAATTAAAAAACGTTTGTGGGCATTGTTATTTTTATTAAAGTTTTTAATAGCTAAAAAATCTTTTAGGAGAGAAGAGAGAAATTTTAGGAGTTTTAAAAATTAAAATACGTTTTAATTATTAGTATATTTGTGAAAGAGATTTAGGAGATATATTTTAGGAGGAATTTAAGGAGAGGAGTTTTTTTTAGTTAGCTTAATTAACATAATAAATGACTAATTAAAGAGAATTAATGAGTGACACATAAGGTGCTTGTGAGGGAGCTTGGAAGATGGGAGGGGAGGAGTTAAAAATACCATTGCGTAATAGGGTAGGTTTTTTTTACCATGAGCTGACAGAGAGGGTTTTTTTGACCCTGGGTTTTTGCTATCTATATATATATAATAGATAACAAGTCTTAAAGCCCGTACTAAGTACGGGCAGCTGTTTTAAAAAATTATGTTAATAAATATGAATTGATTAGTTTAATTTGTAATTTTATTATATTAGTTATTATTATGAAATTACAATAACCATTGAATTATAACTTGTATTAATAATTATTCGTTATTACTAATATAGTCAAGGAGGGTTATAAGAAATTATTGGACATAAATTTGAATGGAGAGATTATTGGACATAAACTTCAATGAGATAACAAATATGACATTAGGGAGACTTTATTATATTTTAAATTACTTCTCATTAGTAGGCTTTTGTGTTTGTTATTTATTAATTAAAATTGATATAAAAGTCTGGAATGCTTTTATTTGAAGTTTTATAGTAAATATTTTTTTTTCAGAAAATGATTCTACAATAATTGAAAAACAAAACTAATCATAAATTTTTTTTATTGGCTTGATTGATCAAGTCATACAATTACATGCTCTTTCAGAGAGAAAGAGAATAAAGAGAGAGAGAGAGTAATATCTGCTCTTGAATTATCTGTAATATAAAAAATATAAAGACAAATACAAATCAAATATGGAGTAAAAGATTCTACTCAAAAAGAAAGTTATAGAGAACCATTTAGATCTGGTAAAAGAAGAAAATAATCTAACTTTACTTTAATAGGGTAGATGAAGCGAGGTAGAATTTTCTTCAAGGATGTTACAATAGAAATTTTCATGCAGCGGTCGCCGATTTCGATCTCCACCTATCACAATGTTAACTAAATTAGATGATAGAAAAACGAAAAAAAATAAAAAATAAAAAATGACTTTTTTAGAACCGTGAAAAAAAGAAAGTGACTATACATGTGAGTAAGGAGAATCGAGAGGTATTTATATATGAAGAGATAATTGTAGCAGAGGAAAACATTGAGTAATTAAGGAGAAGATTGTAACGTATTAAATAATTAAGAAAATAATTAATTAATATTTATAAGGAGAGTGACACGTGGTATTTAAGGTTTTAGGGTTTCGTACTCAACCAAAAATTTGCTCTTTCCTACTCTTGAGAAAATTTTTGCAGTATAGTAAGAACTATAAAAACCTTTTTGTTTTATAATAATCTCAACTCTTTCACCACTTATGAACTCCATTGGTTAGTAATATGACTCTTTGCTGAACTCTTGGACGACTAACTCCTGCCACCATTTAAGTAAGATTAATATAATATAATAATAGTGCCAAAAATTAATTTCTAGAAATTCATATCAACATACTACAGTTAAGAAAATTTCAGAATGGAAAATATCATTGTTTTAAAAATGGTATTATATACTTTTTTCTACTATATTTTGATCAATTGATGGGATAGTTGTTCAATTTGGTGTGCACTCCATCACTGTAAGAAACAAACAGCTTTGTAGTAAGTCTATAATTTTAAATAAATTCTGAAATCAAAACAAATAATAATCTTATACAAATACCATTTTGTAAAGTTTGAGCATAAAGCACAATTCAAATAACAGGAAGAATAGAAGATATAGGTGGGGAGATTGGGATGTATAAGGAGGAGGTAAATATAGGGGGTGTGAAGAGAGAGATTCTGTACGTATTTAAGGAGAGAAGAGAGGAATTTAGTGGGTAAGGGACAGTTTTTTTAGATGTATGTAACTTTTTTATATTTTGGTGATAAGAGAGAGAAAGGGGGATAATTTAGGAGGTATGTAAGGAGAGAAGATAGGGATTTAGTGGGTGAGTGACGCTTGAGAAGAGAGAGAGAAAGGAAGATAATATATTTAGAAGGTATTTAAGGAGAACAGAGAGGGATTTAGTGGGAAATAGACGTTTTGTTTTAACTCTTATCTGGTAAAAATTAATAAGGGAAAGGGTATAAGGGTTGTTTTAACCCACGCATGTTTTAGAAAGATATAATGGTCATTTGCACAGCATAATGGTTTATAAGAGGTGGATTTTTTTTACGGTGAACTGACGGTCATTTGCACAGCATAATGGTTTATAGATTTATGGTTCATTTAAAAAAAGTGTTAAATCTGTACCGTCAAATTTACAGAACCAATCAGTTGGTTGGACGAATTAGTATAATAGTGGGCTAATTGCGAATTCAAACAGCTGATTATTGCCAAAAAAATAAAATAAATAGAAACATGGATGACTGCTAAACAAAAAAGAGTCTTGTTAAGGGGACACAATAAAGTTAGATTTGAAGGAATTTATTTGCACTTTAGAGGTCTTCAAATTAACTGATTTTTTGTTGATATAATATTATCATCACTTATGTGATGTCTACAAAAAATCAACTCAATCATAAATCTCTAACCATCTAAAAAAATTACTTTGAATTTCAACCGTTCATTCATACTATTAAATTCTAGATTAAAGGTTCGTGGTGTTAGAGGTCTTCGATTGAACTAATATTTTTGTAGATATGATCCAAATAATGAAAATAACATACATTTAAAAAATTAACCTATTTAAATAACATTAGAAGACTAAACAATATACTAACCTTTTGACTTTGACATGTGCTCTAAGGGCACACGTTAACAAAATCCAATTACCCCAGAAGTCTAGAACACCAAACAAGTGCCTAAAGATGGCATTTTGTTGAGTGCCATTGTGCTACAAGAAAACTTTGGTGCTTAGCTTAGGGATTTAATTCGAGTCACACACCTAAATGCATTTAAATTTTAATACATTGCATAATTTTTAATACAAGCAATGCCCAAGTGATCATACCCGAGTAACTAAAATCTTTGTAACAAAGTGATGCTCCCCGCTCGAGAACTTGAAGACTTCTTTTCTAAGAATTTGAGATATTTTTTAATTTATTTCGCACTTTAATTATTTAGATTCATACGCGAGTGGTGTGGATTAAATCATTCAACTATACACCAAATTTTCTTGTAGCAAAATTGAACTCCATTTTGTTTGTGAAGTCACTGAGTCATGACATCGTTTTCCATATAAAAAAGGCCAATGTTGTTTATTAGTTGAATATAATTAATATAATATAATGTCTTCATAGATATCAAGAAGATGTTTCCTTCAAAAAAAAAAAAATATGAAGAAGATGTGGATTTGGCGATGGGTGAATGAGAACTTTTTCCATTGCATCTTTTTTTTTGTAGTGGAGTTGACTGGCAATGCCGAAAAAATTGTTAAATAATAAGAACTAAAGCTGAGATGTTAATCAATAATACATATACCCCATATTCATCACCCTAAAATCACCACGTGGCAAAGATATAGGTAGTCTGTAAAGCATGCCACATGTACATCTCGACATGGGTAACACGTGGGGCAGGTATTAAAAAGCAAAAGCTCAGATTTGCTCTTACTGGATTTTTTTTTCTATCAAATGTTCTTTTGATACTATATAATTCGGTGGGAAATGTTTTTAAGAAAAAAATAAAAAATTAATGTAGAATAAAAATAAAGAATTTGAAGTAAATAAGAGGTGGTGGTGGTGGTGGGATGAGCTGTACTTGAGTTTTAGATGCTTAATCTGACCCACATCTGACCCACACCTGCACTTTTTCTGGGACAGTCATCAAAGTGACCACATTTTACCTGCCCTACCATTGTAGACCACTGACCAGTCTTCAGCCCTCTACTCTTCTCACTTCTGAAATTTTCAGCAACAAATAAAGAAAAAAAGCAAGTACATAAGTGTCACTCTCTTTCTCTCTCTCTGTAACTCACACTCACTCACATACAAACACATTACTTTAGGGCTAAATTGTTGATTGGTGAAAACTAGAGTTTATGTTAGGTAGAAAATTAAATTGTTAATGAGGGAATGAGTGAGCTAGTTTCATGGGGTTTTAGAGTTATGGGTTTTAGGGTTTAGGTGAGTACTGGTTGTAAGAACAAGGAGGTCTGAGAGAATATATACACACATATCCTCCTAAAATTTTGAAATTAGTTATGGGTCCCTGAAATTATACTTGTAACATTTTAGAATCCTATTTATTTCTTACTTTTTAAATACTCTATTAGCTTATGTTTTCTCAAATTACCATTACAGAAATTCTTGGTTCTTATAAAGTTAAAACTAGTTTGAATTCAAGTGTTTGTACCAAAAATTACTTTGGACTTTACATATGGTGTTGATTATAAGGACTGTATCCACTAATGATACAATCTTTACAGGTATGTCTATTACTATTAGGTGATCTGGCTTAGCGAAGATTTTTTTTTTTTTTGGAAAGTACGGTTATTAGAACATAACTTTTTTTTTTTAATGTTGGGGCCAAACATAAATACTGTGGGGCTCATATGACTACGATCCAAATGATAATTTTTTGTGAATATGTTCTTCCAATCATATAGATCATCTTCACAAAAAATCAATCAATTATAAAAATTCTAACATGCATCATCAAAAATTGATTGGAAGTTGATTAAAAATCAATGGTGAAAAATAAACAGTAAGGAATTACATCCAATTTTTTATGAGGTTATAAGTTTTAGAATATGATGATTTTTTATGGAAATGATCTACATAGCAAGAAGAACATGCTCACAAAATATCAGCTTAGATCGTAGCCATGGGCAATATTTAAGTTTGGCCTAAACATAAAAAATTTATGTTCAAATGACGAGAAGAAAATGCTCATCAAATATCAGCCGTAGGATCGTAGTCATGTGGGCCCCATAATGTTTATGTTTGGCCTAAACATAAGAAATTTATGTTCAAATGGTTTTATTTATTATTTTTTTTGCAACAAAAAGTACATTTGTTTGTTTTGCATTTAGTTCTCCCAATATAGGTCTTGTTCTTCATAGAAGATGAGTGGAGTCTGGAGAACACTTTTTCTTATGTTCATATCAGTTGTATTTGAGTAACTAACAAACCCATTTGATATTAGTACAAGTCATAATCGACGTACACTACTATGGGTACATGGTTTTGTACACTATTTTTTTGGGCTTGCATGGAGATGACTCAAAGACAAATTTTTTGGTGATGATGTTTTCCTTACTATGCATTCATCCTCACAAAAATATCCTATTCTAAAACTTTTAACACCCCATCATTCGTTGGTTGGAAATCAATGATAAAATGAATGTAAGTCAACCCTTAGATCATCTCCATATATGTGATCCCCAAAAAGTAGTATAAATAATCGTGTACCCAAATGCAATACGTGTATAATTCCGACAAAATGGTAAGGAAAGTTACTTCCCCTTACTTTATAGATTCAAGCAGGACACTAGGTTTTATTAAGTTTGTTGGGATCCAACTCAAATTCAATTGGCAATGAACCCCCTCTCTCAGGTGTGGCTTTCGAGCCTATCACGTGTGGACCTACTCTAATACGAGCTTAAGTTTGTAGGCATACATCTCAAAACTAATTAACCATAAATAGAGTGGGTAGGATCTTTATATATTGAGTTGTAAGACTTTTATCTTCTAATGTATTATTTTCAATAGGTTTTGGCAAAAGATTACAAACCTTTGATTTCCATCATTCTACAGATTTAAATCTGTTCATAAATGAACCTTATCACGTACAAAATTAAAGAACCAAACTTCAACAAATTAGTTACGAACCGTTGGATAATCGAAATCAAAGGTCGGGGATCGATTTTATTTTATTTTTTTGTCAAAATTTGACATTCTAGGACCCTAGTAACCATAAATTATATAATGGATAAGAAGATTTCAAGGCATCCATTGAGAATGAAGAAAGCTACTTCCTTTTGTAAAGAGAGTTCTTTTTTACCTAAATAATGATTAGACTACTCCGCTTGCTATTGAAGCGGAGATATGTATGACCTTTTAATTATGTGATGTAATTAATTTAGATTCTGATTATCCACAAATATGAAGAAAGTATAGTAAAATGGGACCCCATTGAATAATTAGTGATGCATATGGGTAATTAATTAAAGTCCAAAATGAATTAAAAGATAATTAAGAACAAAACACAATATCCTTTTGACTAAGCTCAAATTATTTGATAATACTGGCAAAGTAGAAAATATTATAAATCTATAAAAATGATTAAGTAATGAGTCTAGCAAAGGCGAAAAGACCCTGAGAATCCAAGAAGAAATCGTTATGAGATTGATTAAATAATATTAAATTTATTTTACCCATGGAAAAAAGAGTCATGCTATCTCATACAACTGCGTCGATGATAATAATCGTGCTAAAAAGTGGTGGACCGCACGATCCACCAACTAGAGTCTTGAATGGTGGAGATCGATATTTCAAAATAATTTGTAACTACCATTCTAAATTGATTGTATTTCTCTACTTAACATCTTGAACTTAGATCTCTTTGCATGGTTGTAATCCTACGCAAGTAAGTTTTTTTTTTTTTGAAAAACAAGCAAGATATTATTAATCAAGCAGATTGAAGGAAGATTGCACAGAAACAAGATCTCCCTTCATACAAGCTGGAGGAAAAATAACACACATACAGAGAAATAAAAATACAACAAAAAATACATATAAAATAAATAAAGCACAAGGAAAAATCTAAAGAAATTCGGAGCAAATGGTAAAGTACGGCGCAACGTCCGACCAAATTGAATGATTTATTTCCCAAAGAAGAGATTCTTTCATATATATAGAGAGGATAGATGAGCCCGGCCAACACCTTGTGTACCTAAAATAAAAGAAAAACTTCTGATCTATCGGCGCAACGTCGTAGAGGCGTGAAAGTCGCCGAAAAAGCGAGAAAAGACAAAGAAAAGAGAAAAATATGTGGATTCCCTCGCCGAAAGCTCATAAAGCTCCGACGAAGGGAATCAAAGCTCTCTCTCTCTATCTCTCTCTCTATCCCTCTCTTTGTTGCTGCTCTTCGGTTCGATAATAGTTTAGGATTCTAGTTGTTGGTGTTATCCCACGCAAGTATGCGAGGTCAACAATTTAAAAAAGAGATTTTTAGGGTTTAGTCCCAGTTTCATATTCTAATTAGGTGTTAGTCCCTTTTTTTTTAGACTTTTGAAATTGCTACCACTTCCGTTTACTAACCGTTAAATGGCGTGTGTGTGTGTGCAATTTGATAAATTTACCCCTCATGTATTAAGCATTTGAGGGACTTAAGTTCTTTTTTATTTTTGCCCAAACTACCCCTATTTTGATTGAACCGCTAAGGTATGGCTTCTTCATCAAATTGATCTAATGATCTGTGTTTTGTTGTGAGTGAAGTTGAGAGGTTTTTGACAGATTTGAAGGTGGTGAAGAAGATGGTGTAGGCTAATTTTAGTGATAACACAAGATTCCCGAGACCATACCCATGGGTGAAGGCGTCGATTTAAACTGGTAAGTTCACACAACCCTTGTGTTGTGCTCTATTTAGAGAAGATTAAGGCCTATAGAACTCTTTGGTGATGAGTTGCACCAAAAGCTTGAATATGTTGCAAGAAATTTTGATTCATGGTGCTTTTGATCATATTTCTGAAAAACAGAACCAAATTTTTTGGATTATTTATGTTTCTTGATGTTATACTGTTCTTTTGATTTTGTTTCTGACTTACCAACTTGACATTGAGAAAGGAAACAATCATAAAGCTTAGAAACAAGTTTAACATAGATTATATAATTCAACATAACTCCCTACTGTTAATACTATAATTTGATATAAGTCCCTTCTGTAAATAGTAGATTTAGAGTTAAGTTTCTCCTGCGTGCTCTACCTCTATTAATAGTGAAACGACTACAACCAACTAAAGGCTAGGGTAGACATGATGAAAAGAAATAACAACCCATTACATACCTCAGAGCATAACCTTGATTCTCTATCACCATCAATTCTTATTACTTTTGATCCTAGGTAGGGGTGTCAACGGGACGGTTCCAGATCGGATCCTAGAGGTTCCAGATCCGGTCCCTTTAATATGAAGGCAGTTCAGGATCCTACCGGTTCTGGCTCTGGAACCTCAATTGATGGTTTCGGTGCCAGTACCGCTAGGATCCGCAGGTACCCGCGGGTACCCAATACCTATTTTTTATTATTTTTTTTAACTTTTTTTCACATGAAAATTATTTGCATTTTGTATTTTCGTATTCTATTCAATTATAAAATTAATTTTATTACAAAATTTATGTATAATATTCATTGGTTTCTTTTATTTTTTTTTAATTAAAAAAGTTAAAAAAGTTAAAAATTTATTGTTTAATAGTAGATTAAACTATAAAATTATTAAAAATTATATGGAATCGGGTACCCGCAGGTACCCGATGGGTGGATCCGAAATTAAATGGATCCAAAACAGGTAGATCTGAATAGATCTGAAATTAACCGGATTCACAAAATGAGGTCCTAGAACCACAAGAAATGGTTCTGGTACCGATTCGGTTCTGGATATTTTGGTACCCATTGACACCCCTAATCCTAGGTCAAACAAGTAGTGAGAATAAGAAAGAAAACTTTGAGGAAAGTCCAAGAAGCTTTAATCTTCTTCAACCCTTGTACTGTTTTAGTTTGGTTTTATTGTTCTTTTGTATAAATTTGCATGAGGGTGGTGCATGTGAAAGTCTAAATGCCCTACGGTTAATGGATTTAACCGTATGTCAATGTGACTACTAGTTAAGGATCACACAATCACCTAATAAAAATTACTAAGGTGATAAACAGTCAAACAATAATCTCTAAAAGAGTATTAACTTATTCGATTCTTAATATGCGGAATTAAGAACAAGAATCGAATATTTCAATCTCACAACAAGTATGAAAATATGCACAAGAGATTTTGTTAACGAGGAAAACCTAAAATGGGAAAACCCCGGGACCTAGTCCAGCAAAAATCCAGTAAGAGTTATTGAAAACTTACAACCCGATTTACCACTCGATGGACACGATTTACGACTCCCTCTATGCTCCGATCAGCTAAGCTGTACAGTTCTTCCATAAATTCGAACTCCATGAATTTTCCTCTTAGTTGATTATCAATTCTCACGCATACAACTTAGAGTCCACCAAGCCAATGTGAACGAGCTGCACATACAATTCGAATCCACGAACTAACGCCTCCCACAAAATGATGCGTCTCCAACTTGAACTTCACAAGTCCTGCACCTTGAACCACTACTCGACTCCTCGAGTATATCACCACGAACTTGAATCTTCAAGCTCAACCACCGGAACTCCACCGGTAGACCTGGCAACGGGTCATCCGCAGGTCGACCCTAGGCGGGTTAGCGGATAGGCGGGTCAATATTATGAAACCCTAACCCTGACTAGTTAATAAAACGGGTCAGTTTTCCAAACCCTAACCCTAATAGGGTTGACCCTATCCGTGACCCTAATGACCCGTTGAACAGGGCATAACCAGAATGTTAAACGACAAGGATGGTCAATTTCTGATCTATAAGGAAAAAAGATTAAGTTTGAGAATCACAAGTTCATCCAAAACCACAAGTTCTTACAAAGAAAAAAAACAGTAGAGTTGTAATATTGATCTACAATTAACCTTATCATAGAGAAACTCCAAAATGGTACTCCTTAAACAAATGGCTTACAACAAACTAGAGGGATAAAATAAATACAAACAAAACTAGCTCAAAGAATGATGCACCTCACTATTAACTAACTCTCTCTTAAGACTAAAAAGTTACCCATTCAGGAAAAAAAAATCAAACAAAATCATCGATGAATAATAAGTTAGGATGATCTCTTCTAATATGATTAAGGTGTAAGAAAGTCGACTAGTCCCTGCTACCTCTACAAGCTCGGAACCTCTGGAACGGTATAGTTGGATAACACCACTGCCACTTTAATCGCCTGCCTCTTTGATAACAGAAGAAATGTGTAAGAGATGCTGTCAGATATAATAAAATGTTAGTTAGGTAAAATAACTCAACTAATACATTAACTACACTTTCAGACTAAGTTAGGAAAACAAAAAGGTAACAAAGCCAGCTGCATTTACCTTTCATAAAAGTTAAAAATTTATGGTTGTTGATGGTACATATGGATCTCTGTTAAGAAAGAAATAGAGAGACAAGATCACAGATCTGAAAAATTGAGATCTATAAACAAAATATCTCAGATCTAGAAGAAGAGATGAGATAAATAGAGAGATGAGAGATCAAAACGGAGAGAGAAAGCTTACCTAAGCGATAATGGCAGATCGGCTGCAACAAAAGAGAAAGGGGAGCAGCCGAGCAAAACCCTCTTCTCTATTTCCTCCTCTCAACCTCTTATACAACTACAGAAACTAAACATCAGTAAAACCTAATCTTAAACTCTTTATATGATAATATAACATTTGACAGGTCGCGGGTTATCCACGGATTTAGATGGGTTGACCCGTTTGCTAACGGGTCAAAAATGTCTAACCCTAACCCTATTCTTTTAACTGGCGGGTCGAGTTAGGGTAGGGTCAGGCGGGTCGGATTAGGGTAGGGTTGGCGGGTCGCGGGTCAAATTGCCACCTCTATCCACCGGCAACAAAACTCAGGTTTTGAGTTAAAATGGGAAGGATTAAACCATGTACAACAAGCTTGGAAGCTAAAGGATTAGAGTTGAAACTCTCCAAGAACTTGTTGATGAATAGGGTGAATGGTTGATAAAACATTGATGGTTCAATCCCTATTTATAACTCAAAATGTCCAGCACAAACCCAGAAATCTCTAGGTTATTTAAGGTCAAAAGTTAGATACAATAATGGAGATAAGGAGATATTCTATTGGTCCCTAATCCCACTTGGAGGTGTTCCCCACACCCCAATAATTTCCCTAAAACATGCTTAAGATGGAATGTGCAAAAAAGTGAAAAGGAATCACTTTACAGCTCACAAAACAGCTGAAATCGCACAGATCTGAGCGATGGTTTCGAAAATGACTTGTTGGTTTCGAAACCAAAAAAGGCCTGGAATGATTTAATAAATTTGGTTTCTAAACCAAAATGTTTGGTTTCGAAACTAACAAACCAAGAGCTAGATTACTATTCTTGCTAAGTATAGATCCCACTTGCACTCCAATCATAAGGTTTTAAGAATCTCTAACTATCGAGTACTGATTTGAACTCTAAAATTTGTTTTTAAAAGCTGGGAATCTTGCTATACTATGTTCTGAAAATTTGTGCCTTTGATATGCTAGATCAATGATATTGTAAAGGTCAACTCATTTATGCAATGGTTATTTTTCAAGGAATTGTGAGCTTAATTTTGAAAGTTTAAAATTTTGTGGGTACATTTACTGCAAACCCTCACGAGACTATAACTCGTCCACTAGGGGTAACCTAGGGGTTTAAAGGCTTATTGCATTTGTTAAATGCAATCGAGAATACCAGCGAAAGTGGTGTAGTTAGAAATTTGTGTGTTTGTTTTGCTCGAGGACTAGCAAAATATAAGTTTGGGGGTATTTGTTGAGTGCATAATTATTACATATTTATCCCTCAATTTATATTAGCTAGTATTCAATTGTATATTATTTTTAATGATTTTTATGTTTTTGCAGATAAATAGAATTCAAATGCTTCAATTGTAAAATTTGGTTCAATTAGCCAAATTTATTAAAAGCACCCCACAAATCTATCAGAGGCACCATGAGAGTACATGCAAATGGCACATGATGACCAAGTCAATTCAGTCAAAGGCAGTCAAAATTGGTCAAAGATTGGAGTTTAATCACTAATGAAACAAAGAAGGCAAAAATGATCTTAATGACATCATCATGATGTCAAACCACATAAGCCTTACAAATCATCCAATACCAAATTAATTATCAATATCCCCACCATCCAATACCTCCCACTTGCTAATTTTATTTATTTTACTTAAAGAATTTAAGTGGGAAGAAATCTATAAAAGGGGGAGAATGAAGAAGAGAAAGGGGGGAAGAAGGGAGGAATTGTAGAGAGTTAGAGAATTGTATGAAGAAAGATATTTTGGGAGTGTAGTAATTTTGTAAGTTCTTTAAGATTTTCATCAATGAATACTTATTTTGTTATTAATTTTAGAGTTATGTCTAGCTAAATTTCTTTTCTAGGATTAAAGAGGAAGCTAGTTATGTGCATGCCATGATATTTAATCTTAATCTTAATCTCCCTTAATAATTATTTTTAGCTAAAATGATTTGTCTTCTTGTAATATTATTTATTACACTTTTGCTTCTTAATGAAATTAGTACATACACCTTTATTAATTGTGCTTAGATTTGATATAATATGCTTAACTATTGTTTTGATATTATATGCTTAACTTTGACAATTAATTATTGGAGTTGTTATTTTTTAAAAGTGAAGAAAATCATATTATTTCCTTGGTTATTTTAAATATTAATGAAAATATTTTCCGAATCTATTACATAATTTGTATTGGGTTTGAGTTATAATTGAAGGGAGATTAGAGAGAGTTTAAATTGATGGTATGCATATAATTAGTGGAATCTTAAATCCTAGTTCTTCTAATTTTTGTGAAATTTTTATTTAGTTATTTCATTTGCTTCAAATCAATTAAAAATTGTTCAACCTTAATTAAGTTAATTTTACTTATTCCTTAATCCTTGTGGATCGACCCGTACTTGCCGTTGTCTCAATAGACAACCGTGCGATTGCGGTATAAATATTATTAAGTGATAAAATCACGACCAATCAGTAACAATGGTGACAAAGGAACCATACTCCAGTCCAAGGCCGCCTAAAACAAATAGAACAAGATCAACATTAGAAATAGGCTTCAAAACAGTAGCCAACCGATCAACCATAGAGGTGATTACACGAACCTTGGAAGCAGAGACGAAAGAATGCTCTAAGCGAAGCCAAGCATCACGAGAAGTAGGACAACGAACAATCTGAGCATGACCGCCCTCAGAAACCGATTCATAAATCTCACTCAAGATCAATTGATCTTGTTTTACCCACTCTTGAAATGCTAGGTTGATAGGGATAACTCCCTCTAAATCTTTCACAGCATAGGGTAAATGATGAGGAGGAAAGGGGTTGGAACCATCCACATATCCAAACAAATCATGTCCTTTGAGATACGCAGCAAAGAGTGAATGCCATCAAAATAATTAGCAGAAGTAAGTTTCACATAAATTATTTGGGAAAGAGTAACAAACGCCATTGCAAAAGATCAGACTAAACCAAGGAACGCAAAACCCAAGTCTAGTGATACCATATAAAGGCTTAAAATATGTTATACTTTTTTCTTAAAACAAAGGAGACTCGGAGGGCATATATTTATATTAAATATTGATTACAATTTGTGTGTAATACAAATACTTTTGATCAATACAAAGCGATAAAGCTTATCTAAACAATCTATCACTTATCGTATCATATGATGAGATGATACGATAATAACCATATCCTAGATAGAGTTATCACTTGTTCTTAGCTTTATACCCCAAATTATATACCCATTCTACCCCGATAAATTTAGAGTTACATATATTTCATATGCAACTTACTCTAACCCATAATAGCATTCCTTACATAATAGATTGTTGCATACAGAATCCATAATTTCAAATGTTGTTGTATGATCCCATACCAAGTGTATTTATCTCCATTGTTCATTATTGGTAAACGACACCACTTAAAAAACCTGTACGACTCACACGTGTTATCTATATTTCATATGCAACTTAATATTATATCTCATAATATCATTCCTTACACAATAGATAGTTGCACACGGAATCTATATTTCACGCTTTTAAAATTTTAAACATTGTTGTATGATCCCTTGACATGTGTATTAATCTCTGACCTTCATTATTAGTACACGAAACCACTTAAAAAATCCGTGCAACTCACATGTATGCAATTTATTATGTTCTATAATATTATTCATAGGCAAGAGATAGTTGCACATAGATACCTTGATCTACAACTCTTCTCTCTTCGATCTATAACCTTCGATCTTTGACCTTGGAGTGCTAAGTCGAGTGTTGTTTTAGAATTTCTCTGGTTTTGTTGAGGGTAGAAGGGATTAGAGAGAGTGATAAAAAGAAAGAAAATAAAGGAGAAAGTGAAGTAGTAACCATTAAGTAGTTAAATGGGTGGGTCGGATGTATGAGTATGGGTTAAGTGGGTATTCGGTTGAGGGGGGCGAGGGGGTCTACATACATGGGTAGAATTGGCAAAATTAGAGGGACCTGCCCTTCTATTACAATTGCTATTCTAGGCTGAGAGACGACACCTTTCACAATAGAAGTAGAATTTTTAGCTCCCTTTCCTTATCTAAATATTTAAAAGAACTATTATGAACCCTAAACTTACATCTAACAATTAAATACTACCAACGTAGTTTTAAATATCCCGATATGTCCCGATACAATACAGGATATGTATCGTATCGCTGGAAAAAAGATACGATACTCAACGATATTTACAATTTCAAAATATCGCAAGATTTTGCGATACGTATCGCGATATTTCAAAATATCGCAATATTTTGAGCATATCGTATCACGATATTTCTGCTTAACTAAAAAAATATACCCTCCTTTGTTTTAAAAAATTAAGAAACTGTTAGTTTGTTGATATTTAGTAAGACTTTAAATAAGAGTCCTACAAGGTTTTGGAAACTTCTTTTCTCTGATTTTTGGGGGAACTGCTATTTTAGGTGGGTTTCTTTTTTCATATTTAGTTAAGATTTCCTTTTCCTTCTAGGATTGGGATACCTATTGGAGGCTATAAATATAGGAGTAGGGCCTTAGCCTAAAGTATTCAGAAAACAACATTGAGAGTGTGAGATCTCTTGAAAGGGTTGTGAGTCTGAAGATAGAGAGAGAGGTGAGAGCAATATTTGTGAGAGCTTTCAACAAAGAGGATTTGAGAGAATCATTGTAAGGGTTGAGAGGCTTGAAGTTTGGGTTTCTTGTGAGGTAAGCCTTTATAACTGTTCTTCATTGTTTTCATTATAGTGGAAAGAGTTCATCGTCGTCCGTGGATGTAGGCAATCTTGCCGAACCACGTAAATCTTGTGCGTTGTGGTGCTTGCTTTATTTTCTATTTTACGTTCTCGGTTTGCTTGTTTGATTGTTTATCTCTAGTTTGTGGTTAATTTAATCCCTAAAATCCTAACAAACTGGTATCAGAGCTTTTAGGGATTTTTTAATTCTTTCTTGAGATGGCATCGAAACATGTGAAGGTTACGAACTCTAGGTTCGATGTGGAGAAGTTTGATGGGAAGACAAATTTTGGACTGTGGCAAGTCCAAGTGAAGGATTCGCTGATTCAACAAGGTTTGCACAAGGCCTTGAAGGGAAGACCAGCGGATATGAAAGACGATGAATGGGAAGAATATGATTTACAGGCTTGTAGTGCGATTCGATCGTGTTTGGCACGGGAGGTCACATACACAGTGATGCATGAGGAATCGGCTGCATCGTTATGGACAAAGTTGGAGAAATTGTACATGACGAAGTCTCTATCAAGTAGGTTGTTTCGGATGAAGCAATTGTATCGTTTTCGGTACAAGGAAGGTACGGCTATGAACGAGCACATTAATAATTTCAACAAATTGATTTGTGAGTTATTGAATGTGGGTGAAGTAGTGGCTGATGAGGCACAGGCTATGTTACTACTATGTTCTCTTCCCGACTCGTATGAACCGTTCGTTCAAGGAATCTTGGGTCCAAAGGAGAGGATCAAGTTAGAAGAGGCTACATCAGCTCTTTTATCAGATGAATTCAGAAAGATGGATGCAAGAGAGAACAATCAAGCGGCAGGCTTGTTTGTGAATGGTAACGAGAAGAAGTCCAAAAATAAGAAATTTGGAAAGGGAAAGGCCAAGAAAGAGATTGAATGCTATTGGTGTCATAAGAAAGGGCACATGAAGAGAGATTGTCCCAAGCTAAAACCTAAGGACGGAGAGGGACCAAGTTCGCAAGCAGCAGTAGCTGAGGATGAGTCAGATGCAGGAGAGGTGTTGGCGGTCACGACGGGTGATCATCGAAAGGTATAGATTCTTGATTCTGGTTGTTCTTATCATATGTTTCCCAATAGGGACTTGTTCACTTCTTACAGGGAGTTGGATGGTGGTTCAGTTTTGCTTGGCAACAACTATGCTTGCAAAACCGTTGGCATATGAACAGTTCAAATCAAGACCGATGAGGGTAAGGTGAAAACCTTATCTGAGATTAGGCACATTCCTGAATTGAAGAAGAACTTGATCTCACTCGATGCTTTAGAGTCCAAAGGCTACAAATTTGTGGCTAAAAGGGGATTTCTAAAGATTGTAGATTCAAGCTCAAGGTTGGTAATTCAAGTGGAGAGGAAGAGAAATCTGTATTTTCTTTTAGGATGTACGATAGTAGGTGGAGCTGCTGTAGGTACCGAAGATGATGAAGAATCTAGCCAAGCAAAGTTATGACATATGCGACTGGGGCATATGAGCGAGAAGGGGCTGGATGTGTTGTGCAAGTAAGGAGTGCTTGATAAATTAAAGGAGGTCAAACTTAGTTTCTGTGAGCATTGTGTTTATGGAAAACAACATGTGGTGAAGTTTGGCAAAGGTGTTCATCGTACCAAAAGTACTTTGGACTACATTCATTCGGATGTATGGGGGCCTTCTAAAGAAGTGTCCAAGGGAGGTATGAGGTATTTTGTCACTTTCATTAATGATTTTTCCAGGAGAGTGTGGTTGTACGCCATGAAGACAAAAGATGAAGTCATCGAGAAGTTTAAAGTGTGGAAGACTATAATTGAGACCCAGACTGGCAAAAAGGTTAAAAGACTTAGGTCGGGTAATGGTGGGGAGTATAAAAATGACCCATTGATGGAGTATTGTCAGAGTGAAGGCATAGTAAGGCACTTTACAGTGAAAGTGACACCTCAACAAAATGGGGTAGCGGAAAGGATGAACCGGACCCTTATGGAAAGAGCACGGTGCATGTTATCCAATGCGGGTTTGGGTAATGAATTTTGGGCTGAGGTAGTAAATACGGCGTGCTATATCATCAACAGATCACCAAGTGCAGCCATAGAGTTGAAGACACCTATCGAGGTATGGTCCGATAAACCTGCTGTTTATGATTCCTTTAAAATATTTAGTTGTCCTGCTTATTATCATGTTAGGGAAAGTAAGTTGGATCCAAGGGCGAAGAAGGCCATTTTCATTGGCTATGAAGAAGGAGTCAAGGGACACAAATTGTGGTGTACACAAAACTACAAGGTTGTGATCAGTAGGGATGTGACATTTAATGAGTCAGCTTTTCTATACCCTAGCAAAGAGACTTCAACTCAGGTGGAGAAGAATGGTAGTGATACTGTGCAGGTGGAGATTACATCTAAAATTGATTCTAAGTCAGAAACAGATGTGGATGAGGAAGAGGTTCCTACCGAAGAACCTCGGCAACAACAAGTACAATCCTTGGTGGACGGAAGGGATAAAAGAACCATTAAGGCACCGGTTAGGTATGGCTATAAGGACATCGTAGCTTATGCATTGATGGCTTATGGAGATGAGCCAACCACTTTTCAAGAAGCATTGAAGGATGTGAACTATGATCAGTGGAAAGCAGCGATGGGTAAGGAAATGAATTCTCTTTACAAGAATCAAACTTGGGAACTTGTAAAGTTGCCTAAGGGAAGCAATGCAATTGGGTGTAAATGGGTGTTCACTATAAAGGATGAAGCTCCAAGTACAATTGGTGTACGATTTAAGGTGCGATTAGTAGCTAAGGGTAATGCACAAAGGGAAGGTGTTGATTACAATGAAGTTTACTCTCCGGTGGTAAGACACACTTCAATCCCATCCTTGTTAGCTATTGTGGCATTTTACGACTTAGAGTTGGTGCAACTCGACGTCAAAACAGCGTTCTTACATGGAACTTTGGAGGACGACATATACATGTCACAGCCCGAAGGTTTTGTTGTTGCAGGAAAGGAGGAATATGTGTGCAAGCTAAAGAAGTCATTGTACGGGCTCAAGCAATCGCCTAGGCAGTGGCATAAGAGGTTTGACACATTTATGATGGGCCAGAAGTTTACACATAGCTTGTATGACAATTGTGTGTATTTTAAGAAACTACCAAATGGATCTTTGATTTTCTTACTCTTATACGTGGATGATATGCTCATTGCTACTAGGATTATGTTAGAAATTGAGAAGCTGAAGTCTCAATTGAGTACGGAGTTTGAGATGAAGGATTTGGGTGCAGCTAAGAAGGTTCTTGGCATTGAGATTCTTAGAGACAGAAATAAGGGCAGGTTGTGTCTCTCACAGAGGAGATACGTGGAGAAGGTTCTTGCTAGGTTCGGAATACAAGATTCTAAACCGGTAAGTTTACCTTTGGAGGCGCATTTCAAATTGTCGGCGAAGATGGCTCCAAGCACTAAGGAAGAAGAGGAGTACATGGCTCGTGTTCCATATGCGAGTGCAGTTGGTAGTATGATGTATGCTATGGTTTGTACTCGACCAGACATTGCACAAGCAGTTGGTGTTGTTAGTCGGTTTATGGCAAATCCGAAGAAGCAACATTGGCAGGCAGTGAAGTGCATATTGAGGTACCTACATGGTACTATTGACGTAGGTGTGGTATACCAGCGAGATGGTGGTCTAGGACCATAGGTTTGTGGCTATATGGATGCGGACTATGCAGGTGATGTGGATCAATCTAGATCTACTACAGGATATGCTTTTACATTGGCTCGAGGTCCAGTGAGTTGGAGGTCAACATTACTGTCAATTGCTGCCCAATCAACAGCAGAGGCAGAATTGATCGTTGTAACAGAGGCCATGAAGGAAGCCATTTGGCTTAGAGGATTAACTGGAGACTTGGGTATTCAGCAAGATTGCATTCAGGTGCATTATGATAGTCAAAGTGCAATCGACTTAACAAAGCACGAAGACTTTCATGGGAGGTCGAAGCATATTAATGTTCGTTATCATTTAGTGCGGGATACTATAGAGGGTGGAGGATTTTTTTTGCTGAAGATTCACACAAAGAAGAACCCTGCAGATATGCTGACAAAGGTGGTACCATTGATTAAGTTCAAGCATTGCCTGGACTTGATCAATATCCTACGGGTGGAGGCGCTGTGAGGCGCAAGGTGGTGAGGATAATGAACGTGAAGAGAAGAACGGGTACGTGAAGTAGAGAATATCGTCAAAGGTGGAGAATTGTTAGTTTGTCGATATTTAGTAAGACTCTAAATAAGAGTCCTACAAGGTTTTGGAAACTTCTTTTCTCTGATTTTTAGGGGAACTGCTATTTTAGGTGGGTTTTCTTTTTCATATTTAGTTAAGATTTCCTTTTCCTTCTAGGATTGGGATACCTATTGGAGGCTATAAATATAGGAGTAGGGCCTTAGCCTAAAGTATTCAGAAAACAACATTGAGAGTGTGAGATCTCTTGAAAGGGTTGTGAGTCTGAAGATAGAGAGAGAGAGGTGAGAGCAATATTTGTGAGAGCTTTCAACAAAGAGGATTTGAGAGAATCCTTGTAAGGGTTGAGAGGCTTGAAGTTTGTGTTGCTTGTGAGGTAAGCCTTTGTAACTGTTCTTCATTGTTTTCATTATAGTGGAAAGAATTCATCGTCGTCCGTGGATGTAGGCAATCTTGACGAACCACGTAAATCTTGTGCGTTGTGGTGGTTGCTTTATTTTCTGTTTTATGTTCTCAGTTTGCTTATTTGATTGTTTATCTCTAGTTTGTGGTTAATTTAATCCCTAAAATCCTAACAGAAACCTCCCCTGAACACCAGTGTCTATAAAAAATTACATTAGTGTTATAAAAAGGAACTTACCCAACTTACTCACACTCCATATCTAGTATGCACCCAACTTACTCACACTCCATATTTAATTTTGCACCTTATATGCGTATCTTACGATACACGATATTCGATACGATATGCGAATCTTAAATTTGGGGTTTCGATACGCGATACCATATGCGATTTTAAAAGGGTTAATTTAGTTTACTCCCCCAGAATAATTGGCCAATCGGACTTACCCCCCTCAAAGATCAGATATTGAACTTACCCCCTCAAACTCACGGTTTCCGTGATTCTGCCGTTAGAAGGCACACGTGTGTCTCGCACGTTCTATTTTTTAGGGGGGTAAGTCCAATTAGCCAATTATTCTGGAGGGTAAATTAAATTATCCCAAAAAAATGGTGCAGAGTAGAAATTAACCCTGAGAGAGAAACTAAAATGGAGAGATGGGTGATGGTGTTTTGGAACCATTGTGGAAGAAAAGGGTTTATCCTCTTCTTAGTTTTTTGAATTAGCTTCTCTTCTTTACCTAAACTTCAGTGACAAGTTTAAATTTTCGATCGTATGGCTGCCTAAGATGAACTTCGTCAGTACAAATTCCACTCGGTTCGTCATCACCAGTGATGGTGGGGAGGAATCACCATTGTTTGTCGAACTTAGGCTTTTAGTGATGGAAATAGTTCAAATTCTCTTCAAATCTCACCTGGTGTCTTTGATGAGAGGGTCTTTCAGGTTCGTCCTTGTAAATTAGAACAATTGGTTAATATTTTTATCTTTTTTATGTGGTCAATTATAGTGAAGTTCTCTTAAATTTTAAAGCTTTTGTCTAGATTTAATCAATTCATTGATGTCATTGGAAAGAACCCAATACAGAGAAGGAAGAGCAGTAGATCTCATTCTCTAAAAATTTATGATGAATTTGAGGATGAAGAAGATGAAGTGGTGGTGAAGGAGTAGAAGTAATTAAGAATTCTGATAAAAAAGTAATTAAGAATTTTGATTAATTAAATCCCTAAACACCAACATCTATCTCTCCATTTTGGTTTCTCTCTTAGGATTAATTTCTATTCTGGTCCATTTTTTTGGGATAATTTAGTTTACCCCCAGAATAATTGGCTAATCGGACTTACCCCTCAAAAAATGGAGCGTGCGAGACGCACGTGTGCCTTCTAACGGCAGAATCACGGAAACCGTGAGTTTGAGGGGGTAAGTTCAATATCTGATCTTTGAGGGGTAAGTCCGATTGGCCAATTATTATGGGGGTAAACTAAATTAACCCATTTTAAAACTATGACTACCAATACTACGCCAGTCCCCGTGTGTTTACTGTTAAAAACCGTTATAACGAACAATTTTTTAAACTTTGAAGCATTGCATTTGATTTGTGTAAGGACTGGTCTTAAAAAAGTTTAAAGACATTGATTTTGCAAAGCAAATATAATAACAAGGATCTAAATATTATAAAAAGAAGACTACAAGGACCCCACTAAGAGTTTCAAAAAAAACTACAGTATTACAGACTACAGTGTACAGAGACTTCAGTCATCAGTGTACCAAAATATTAATTAAAAATTATAACAGGACTGTTTTATTTTCAGTTTTTTTTGTCTGTAACACCAAAACTCGTCTTCCCTTTTACAGCTCTTACTGCAAACAGTAGTAGAGAGAAAAAGATGAGGGAGAAAAAGAAAGAGGGAAAGTGATAGAGAGAGAGTGTGAATAGTTAGAGAGAGGGTCGTCCCTTTTTACAGCTCTAGTGCACTCACAGAACTGAGAGAAGTTCTAGAGAGAGAAACTCTAGAGAGAGAAACAGAGCTGTCAAGAAGAGAGGAGAAGTGGTAAAATTTGAAAGTTGATTTGGTTGTTTGATTTCTGGGTTTAAAGAGTTTTTAACATTCTTTACGAGGACCCACGAGTGGGGGCTACGGATGATACTTTTGAACAGGGCAATTAAACCACACAAAAACAGAGAGATGGACCATCCAACCAGAAATCAAAGCTCTGTTACTTTAGGTTTTCTAGGTTTTGTTTATAGGTTCTGAAGCCTATTCTCTCTACTATCTTATTCATCTCTCTCTCTCATCATCTACTAATTCATCTCCTACTTCTTTCTCTCTCTACTATCTTACCCAAACAAAAACTCTCACTCACAGTCACAGTAGTCTCTCTCTCTTTCTCTCTCTAGTCTCTACCCAGTACCCACACGCACGAACTCAACAGGGGAGACAAACAGTCTCTCTGTAACCCCACACAGAGAGACTGTTTTACACGCTTGGGTCTGCACGTGTGCTGTTGACGAAATCTCAACACCTCTCTCTCTTTCTCTCTCTAGAGAGAGAAGAAAGAAGGAAGATGAGATAATCAAATCAAAGGAAAGTTTGTTTTGTTGGTGGTGGGCAAGAGAAATAATTGTTGAAGAAAAAAAAAACCCTAGTTTCTGTTAGATGGAATCAACTGAGTCTCAGAAGATTAGTAGTAGTTCAGAACCCCACCAAACCCACCATCACCACCACCTCCACCACCTCCTCCAACAACAAAATCAAAGACAAAGACAACATCAACATCAGCAACAACAACAATCCTCTTCTTTACAGCTAGTCTCTTTTGATCAAGATCTGTCAGATCCTGGTCCAAGTCCAGGCCCAAGCCCAAGCCCATTCATGGGTTCCTTCTCCATTCAAGTTGCAGGTGGTGGTGGTGGTGGTAATGATGGCGGTGGCGGTGGTGGTGGAGGGAGAAATTCTTCTACATCTACATCAACCACTACAAGTACTACTACAACAACAACAACAACAACAAACCCACCACAGTTAATTGATGCTACACTTGCAATTTCAACCAAATCTGGTTCTTCACTTCTTGATCCAACCAAAAAACAACAACAAAATCAGTTAACAATTTCAACAACACCACCACCAACTACAGTAGCAAAAAGATCATCAAAAGACAGACACACAAAAGTTGACGGAAGAGGACGTCGAATCCGAATGCCAGCTACTTGTGCAGCTAGGGTTTTTCAATTAACAAGAGAATTAGGGCACAAATCTGATGGAGAAACAATTGAATGGTTATTACAACAAGCAGAACCAGCTATTATTGCTGCTACTGGTACTGGTACAATCCCTGCAAATTTCTCAACTCTCAATGTTTCACTTCGTAGTAGTGGCTCAACAATCTCTGCTCCACCTTCAAAATCTGTTTCTCACTCCTTTCATGGTGCTTTAGCTCTTGCTCATCATCATTATGATGAAGGGTCTGATCCAAATAGGAGACTTTTGGGTGAAACAGGGATTTCTCCCTCTGGTATGTTAGGGTTTCATCATCAACTTCTAACAGCAGATCAGATTGGAGATCATCAGATTGGTAGTGGTGGTGGTGGTGGTGAATCTGCTGATACCTATTTGAGAAAACGTTTCAGAGAAGATCTGTTTAAAGAAGAATCACAACAAAACCCAGACACAGGAAATGATTCTACTTCTCCTTCAGGTAATAAATCTTCAAGAACAGATATCCAATTACAAATATCACAACAGCAAGAATCTTCCACAAACCCATCAGGAGGAGGAGGATTAATTAGGCCTACTTCAAATCTAATGCCGGCAACAGCTATGTGGGCAGTGGCACCGGCACCAAGTAGCGGCGGAAATACTTTCTGGATGTTGCCAGTCACAGCAGGATCGGTGGCACAGACAACCGCAGCCGCCATGTGTGGTGGTGCAGGTCCATCTGAACCACCAGTATGGACATTTCCAACAGCCGGAGGACAGTACAGAACAACATCGATAAATTCTCCAAGTGGAAGTACGATTCAAGCGCCATTGCATTTTATGGCGCCGAGATTTAATATTTCAGGTGGGCTTGAATTTCAAGGTGGTCGGATGGGTCCGGTCCCACTTGGGTCCATGTTACTTCAACAGCCACCGGCTGGTGCTGCTGCTGCTTCTCAGCATCTAGGGCTTGGAATTTCTGATACTAATTTGGGTATGTTAGCCGCATTCAATGCTTATAATCGTGGAGTTGGATTGAATATGAATTCTGATCAGCAAAATCAACCATTGGATCATCATCATCAACAACAACAAGAGCAGCAAAGACAACATGTTCATCATCATCATCCTCATCAGCAGCAGCCTCAGGGTAGTAATAGTGAAGATGATGATGATGAAGACCCAAGTAATTCTCAGTAACCCAAAGTTCAAGGTAGTTTCTGTGTTCTTCACATCTCTCTCTCTCTCTCTCTCTCTCTCTCTCTCTCTCTCTCTCTCTCTCTTATTTGATGGCTGTTGTTCTTGAACTCTCCAACAGTCTAACAGTTGCATTCGTTTTGATGTATATTTTTAATTTTTTTTCTTTATTTTATTTCCGGGTGGTTTTCATTGTTGATGAGCAACACAAAAGTTGATTATTTGAGTGAGTTTGATTTTGAATTTGAGTTTGATCAGTTTTTTAGTGTTGTAAAATATCACATCCTTCTCAGTCCATCTGTGACCCATTGAAGAGCTTTTCACTTCTTCCATTTTTCATCACTTTGATTTTAAATTGATTGCAAGTTTGAAATCTTTATTATCTATTGGTTGAAAGGGACCAAAGTTTGAACATAAATTGAAAAGGATGAAAAGAAAAAACACAGAGATATGTAGTTGTGATTATTTTTTTCATTTTTGAATGAGAAGAGAACCAAAAACTAAAAACAAGAAGAAGAAAAAAAAAAAAAAAAAGAAAGAAACCCTAGAATATTTTGTGCCAATTGTTAAGTATTTCTGCTCCTGCCCTTTTACTTCTAAGAACCCAGTAAGTCACAAACAGAAATTCTCTCTCTTCTCTCTCTCTAAGAATAATTGCAATTTGGAGTAGCTAACAGCACATTCTCCACCTGCTTAATATTTTAAAGAACTTATATATGTTTTAAATTGCTTTATTCAATCTTATCTTGTTTACAGGTTTTAGGGTTTGTTGATTTTTTTGATTCCATGATCTTTGAAAAATCTTAAAAACAACAAGAAAGAAAAAACAAAGATAACACTGTAGAAAACAAAAGCAGAAAAAATATATGAAAAAGAAAAGAAGAAAGGAATCTGGGTAGTATGTTTTTTTCTTTTTCTTTTTTTACCAAAATTGGGAAAACAGGGTTTGTCACCTGGGGAGAAGTTTAACATGGATGAAACCAGATTGGATTTTTACCAATACCATGTATGTCTGTGGCTTCATTGGGGGGCGGGTATATTACTTGGTAACACCACCACCGTTTATTATTTATTTTTACGAGCCAACACACCGAGTTGACTCAGTATTCAGTCCGAGTCAGGTTTTTGTTTTCTTTATTTATTAAAGATAACAAAAGGCGAAATTGACCTTTTGACTTCTTGGGTCAAATACGATGACTTTCAACTCTTTTTAAATTGTTTAAATATGTGGACAGAATTATTGTCAGCAAGGCCTGACAGTTGTCCTTCTAGTCCAGTTTTGATGGTCCATGAGTTCCCAACAACGTAAAAAATAAAAAATTAATAATACCCCCTATTCAGAGAGCGCTTCTTTCTGGACCGACGCTTATACAAAACAGCGCTGCTGTTTGGCCCGACCATATTACAAAATAAATGCCAGATGCTTATGTGGCAGGGTGAGACCTACCAGGATCTCGAACTCAGGACCTCAATCATGGGGTCTACAGTAGTGGTGGCGATGGCGGTGGTGGTGGTGGTGGTAGTGGTAGTGGTGGTAGTAGTGAGGTGGTGGGAGTGGTCGTAGTGTGGTTGTAGTAAAAAAAACATTTAATAGTTTCTGTCAAAATAGAAAGGAAAAAAAAAGGTAAAATTGGTAAGGATAAAAAAAATAAAAAGATCAATTGAGTTAGTACAAAAGAAAAAATGGGTTGGTTTTCTCAACAAGAGATTGACCGTAACATTATGGTCCTACTTGGTACGCCGTGAATATTTGTAAATGCGAAAATTCACAATTTATCATGTTTTTATAGGTATTTAATGAAGACATCTAATAGAAAATATTTTGTGGGATTTGCAATGAGCCTACAAAGTAAGCAATAATTTTTTTTTCTAATTTATAGAATTTTAATTAACACCTACAAGAACAGTGAATTTTTGCATTTGCAAATATTTAATGTGTACCAATTATGGCCTAAAAGTTGTAGTATCACTATTAAAGCAACCAAGGAAAGAAACATAGATAATACACTAATTTTGCATCCTCACTTTGCAACCATTCTTCCTAACTAACTCTGGCCCATCTTTGTTTGGTTCACTCTTTGGCCAAAGATCGCCTTCATCCAGGGGTGCCTGGCAAGTCCTGAACTTCCCATATAACTTAATGATTCTCAATAAAAGGGTAATTAATAATTTTAAAGAGTTTCATATTTAAGATTCAGAATACATGCACAAATAATATTAGGGTAAGATGTAAGAATGTATTCTTATACCTGAAAATCAAAGCTAGTGTGCTCTGGACGAATTTGGGTAGTTGGCGTTACTGAAGAAGCATAATAAGGTTTAGTCGATCGTGTTGAATCAGTTGCTACACTAGGATAGGCCTCATCATGAGAATCAATGATGGTGTCGGCATGTTCGTCATCATCCCCATGATTATGATGATCAATCAAAAGATGATGATGTTGATGAAGAAGGAAGGGAATGACGGGTAGCTATTTGGGTAAAAACTGCTCGAATGAAAATGGTAAGGCGGAGGTGGGTATTGGCTATATTGATTGAGCCAGAGTCTGACTCTGATTAATCCAAGGGTGGAGAGGGGTGGGTGGTCGTGGGTATTGGTATGATGACTGAGCCTGAGTCTAACTCTAGCTAATTACTTTGAAGGTCTTGAAGGGATGGGGGGGTGGGTGGGGAGGGGAGGGGATCTATTTAGTTGGACCGTGTGATGTTTACGTCCTTTGCAATAACACCAACAAATAAAAATAATATTAACCAAATACTAAGACCACAAGCAATATAAATGCGAATAAATATGGAAAACTATTTATTAGAGTGGTTGGAAATATGGTATTGTCCAAATTGTAGGTTCTGGTTTCGAGTCCCACAAAGGGGATTCATCTTTAATTTAAATCTAATTCAATATATATATATATATAGTAAACATACGTATGGAATTTTCTTAAAAGATATCGGTATCATTAAAGAGAAATCTCATACTTAAGTTAGCTTGGATATTGCTCTTCTTTAGGCAATGTTGGACTATTCACACCATATAAAGTTCTTCAAATCCAACACACAAGTATTATAGGAGGTTCAACCCAACACACGAGTTTTTTGTCTTCACAACGGTGTAAGCAAGTAGCAGGTTTTGTGTGTGGATTTTATATGCTTCTAGATATTATTTTCTCCTTTTATAATGCAAACAAGACAATTATACATCAAACTAAAAAGAGAAAATAAATTAACCCGACCTAGCTATTAAGTCGGGTTACTGAACACAAATTGCATGTGGTGTATTTGGCAACGCTTTCTGCTACTAGATTAGTTGATTGATCTGTGAGTATATTTACAAACCCAAAAAATTATAGCAAGTAAGCATAGTATAAAAAAAAAGTCTTCCAAAAATATCATCTATCAATTATATGCTTTTTAATTCAATTAAGTGCAGAACTACAGATGGATGGTTTAGTATGTATGCATTTTGTAAATATTTAGTTTTGTATATGTAATGTATTTGGTCTTATTTTAGAAAGACTAAAGCCTACCAATCTAACCTAGCAATTTAGACATAAATAATACAGCCAAAAATAGCCTTCATCTATGGGTAGCTAGGAAAACGTGAACTCATGATCCACAGCATATGCACAAATAATATTAGGGTAAAACAGCATGACATATATTCATATTTTCTAATGTATTTTTATACCTGAGCATCAGAGCTACTATGCTCTGGACGCATTTAGGAAGTTGATGTTAATGAAAAAGCATAATATTGTTCAATTGATCACGATGAATTAGCAACTACACTAGTATGGGCCTCGTCGTGATAATCAATAATGTTGTCATCATTTTAGTCATCATCATCCCTATGATCATGATGACCGATCAAAAGATGATGCTGATGACGAACCAAGGAGATGATGAGTGGTTGTTGGGGTAGCACAATCACAAAATATGAAAAACTCTTTATACCGGTTCCAAATTAGTTAGTAACGCTTTCCTAACGTTCCAAACTCTTAAAAAATACTATGCATGTGTGACATTAAATTAAAGTTCTAGATATCAAAAAAATGTGTTACAAAATTAAGAATTTGGTGTAACGTAGCAACTGCTCATGTGAAAATTGTGGGAAGAGCGATGGTGGTTGTACATGAGCATGAGTCTTACACTGGTCAGTCTGAGCGTAGGGAGGGATCCAAGTGGTTGGACCTCTTACACTGGTCAGTCTGAGCGTAGGGAGGGATCCAAGTGGTTGGACCTCATGACGTTTTTGTCCTTTGCAACGACATAAAAAAATATCCAAATAATAAGACCACATGCAATATAAATTTGAATAATATCTACCATTTATCTTTATTTCGATTATATTAATTGATGTGACTCCCCAAGTCTTTCATTTCCAGTCAGTTTCAAAGAGAAAACTGCATTGAAATCTAAGTATTTTTCTAAGAAAAAAATTTAGACAAAAATTAGAACAAAAAATTACAAAAGGAGGAATCTCTTAAAAGAGAGATAAAAGATAAAAAGAAAAAACTAAAGCTTAATGGAACAAGCGAAATAACTTATTTTATCTTTATTATATTTAATGCAGTTCAAATCGGCTGAATATTGGCTGAATGTACACAAATCCTCTAAAGTGCCTTCTTTCAATATCCCAAAAATGCACTCCACTTACACCTACCCATTACGCTGATGCACACATGATCCAACGATTGATTTGTGAGGTGGTCTTCTCATTATGTAGATCAAAATTAGCCCTTTGATTATTTCTATATGAGCCCCATAAGTTAGTGTAAACAGATGTAAGAATAGGTTGGGTGTTAATAAAGATAAATGCAGTTGAAAAAGAAAATTTACTTTTGAAAATTACAAAAGTGTTTATATCTAAAGAAGGTAGTTGCTATATATATCTCGACAACCAATGTCATTATGGGGGTGCCTCATCCAAGTCAACACGGGACAAACTATGTTTGACACACACACAAAAACCGTAGCTTTTATATTAATTATCCACGGTTAAATAAACTTAAAAAGCTATTAAAGCAGTGAAAAAGATGAACACAAACAACGATCAAGAAAGTTTTTAAAAATATCATAATTATACTGTTATTTTAGGTCAACTCTAGCCTAATCAGATCCATTTCGAATATTTCATGGATAGCCCTTAACTAAACCCCTAACGAGTTGCGGCCAACATATAACATCGAAACTAAAGAAAATATCGATAATTCCCCTTTGATTCATGCACTTATTTGGTGCAGACCGAACGTAAAGAACACATGCAAAGCACATGCACAAACCCTTCTAGAAAGCCAATGGGATGAAGCTCAAACTGTATGCACTTCAAATGATTCAAATGTTTTGTTGTGTGGATCATAGTTTTAAATATCTCGATATATCCCGATACGATACAGGATACGTATCGTATCGCCAGAAAAAAGATACGATACTCAACGATATCTGCCATTTCAAAATATCGCGAGATTTTGCGATACGTATCGCGATATCTCAAAATATCATAATATTTTGAGCATATCGTATCACGATATTTCTGCTTAACTAAAAAAATACACCCTCCTTTGTTTTAAAAAATTAAGAAACCCCCCTAAACACCTGTGTCTATAAAAAAGTACATTAGTGTTATAAAAAGGAACATCATAATTGCACCCAACTTACTCACACCCCATATCTAATTTTGCACCTTATATGCGAATCTTACGATACACGATATTCGATACGATATGCGTATCTTAAATTTGGGGTTCCGATACACGACACCATATGTGATTTTAAAACTATGGTGTGGATCACAAGTGAAAGCTACTTTTTGTATACTTACTACGATTTTTTTTCAAACTCGCAACATTTGGTTGCAGGGGCGGAGCCAGGAATCTTACTCAGAGGTGGTTAAACTATAGAGTAAACATTCAAAACAAAATCACTAAAAAATTGAGCATAATTCAACCTTAACAAGATATTAAAAAAAAAACACAAAATAACTGTATCATAATACTTTTCAACTTAATAATTTATCAAAATATAACTTAATGGGTTCTTTTATTTAAGAGTAATGCTAGGTTGATTCCCAAAGTGACCTCCTTAATGACTCCCTTAATAGTGTCTCATTCGAATGTTGGGCTCACATGGAGATGATCTAAGGGATAATTTTTGTTGAAGATGCTCTCCTTATCATGGAGATCATCTAAGTAAAAAAATCATTTTCATTCTGAAACTTGTAATCTTTCATCGACATGGTGAAAAATTTAACACTAGGTTTTAATGCCTCAAAATTTTACCATTAAGATGACGGGATTACAAGTTTCAGAATGTACTAATTTTTATTAAAGATGATCTACATGGTGAGTAAAGCATTCTTATAAAATATTAACATTCGAATCATCTCCACATGGAATTGAGGGAGTCACTAAGAAGGTCAATTTGTAAGTCATCTAAACATTACTCTTTTTTTAATCAGTGGTGAGATTTAGTTGGAGGCGAGTTTTGCCAAGTGATTTTTTTTACATGGAATTAGTGTAGAACCCCATTTTTGGGTTGCCTTTCACTTCTCCCCCACCCAGCTTTAGTTTTTTAAATCTAACCTAAAAATTTTTTGTCTTATGTACACCTGTCATTTTCAACTCTTTGACTTGGTTTTATTTAATTTTTATTGACATATTATTATATTTAAAAGGGAAGTAATATAGAGAGAAATTTGAGAAAGAAAGAGATCGTGCGTAAGTTAACTTCGCCATTTTTTCCGGCGAGTCAGATCTGCCGGCGATCATGTTCATCATCATTTTCTTCATCGTCTTTATGTTTATCCTCATATACAAGTGATTTTAAAGAGAGAGAGTACTCTTTCACCATTTTTTTGGCGAGTCAGATCTGCTGATGAGTCAGATCTGCCGGCGATCAACTTCACCACCATTTTCTTCATCGTCTTCTTCTTATAATCTTCATATGCACGTGATTTTAGAGAGAGAGAAAAAAAAAGATAGATCGTAGGTAGATTGCCTTCACCATTTTTTCGGCGAGTCAGATCTGTCGGCGATCATCTTCATCATCATCTTCTTCATCGTCTTCTTCTTCATCTTTATATGCAAGTGACGTGCAACTGTGAAGTGTTATGTAACTGAGGTGCAACTGAAGTGCAACTGAGATGCAAGTGACGTGCAACTGTGAAGTGTTATGCAACTGAAGTGCAACTGAGATGCAATTGAGATGCAAGTGACGTGCAACTGTGAAGTGTTATGCAATTGAGGTGCAACTGAGATGCAAGTAACGTGCAACTGTGAAGTGTTGTGCAAGTAAGGTAAAACTGAGGTGTAAGGGAGATGCAAGCGAGGTGCAAATGAGATGCAAGTGAGGTGCAAGTGAGATGCAACTGAGATGCAAGTGAGGTGCAAGTGAGGTGCAAGTAAGATGCAAATGAGGTGCAAATGAGATGCAAGTGAGGTGCAAGTGAGATGCAAATGAGGTGCAACTGAGATGCAAGTGACGTGCAACTGTGTGAAGTGTTGTGCAACTAAGGTGCAAGTGAGATGCAAGTGAGGTGCAAGTGAGGTTCAAGTGAGATGCAACTGAGATGCAAGTGAGGTGCAAGTGAGATGCAAATGAGGTAAAACTGAGATACAAGTGAGGTGCAAATGAGATGCAAGTGAGGTGCAAGTGAGATGCAAGTGAGATGCAAGTGAGGTGCAAGTGACGTGCAACTGTGTGAAGTGTTGTGCAACTAAGGTTCAAGTGAGATGCAAGTATCGTGCAACTGTGTGAAGAGTTGTGCAACTGAGGTGCAACTGAGATGCAACTGTGTTCTTGTATGCAAATGTCGTGCAACTGTGTGAAGTGTTGTGCAACTGAGATGCAATTGTGTTCTTGTATGCAAGTGAGATGCAACTGTGTTCTTGCATGCAAGTGAGATGCAACTGTGTTATTGTGTTTTGAAAACCAAATCGATAACTAATCTAGATGATGATATCAGATCTGAAATTGAAAGCAGTAGAAAATTTAGATCAAAGTAAACATTCAGAAAAAAAAACTCTAGATCTCAAAATGAATAACGATCTAATCTTTGTCGATCGTCTTCTTGTTCTTCTTCCCTCTCTCTCTCTCTCTCTCTCTTTCTCTGATCTCAACGGCGTTTTCTTCTCGATTCTCTTCTCCGTTGAAATCCCATCTCCGAAAATCTGTTCATCTCATCTATTCTCGTCTCTCTCTTCTCTTTCTTCTCTTTCTTCTCTTTCTTCTCTTTTTATTTTTTAAGGGAGGGTATTATTGTCTTTCACTCTTTTTTGGGTTTTATTTAAAATGTTAATATTGGGTGGGGTAGAACCTAAATGTAAATGTGATTTTGGGTTTATTTCCCATTGCCCTTTTTTTTATCATTGAAATTTTATTAAGCATGATAATTGGCATAACCAAGATGATCAGCAAAAGAAATTTACAACCAAAGACTAAAAAACACCAAAAAGGCAAATTGCCAAACGGCAAGCACATCAACAAAACAAAGTACATATAGCATTTATCCCAAAAAAAAAAAAAAATAAGCCTAAAAAAAAAAGTTTAGTTGGAGGTGGCAACTAATAGCTTAAATTAAATTATAAGATATTATATTTATATATGAAGTTTTAAAATGTTGGGGGTGGCCATGCCCACCCATGGCCATAGCGTGGCTCCGCCCCTGCCTGGTTGAAGCAAGTTGCACCAGTTTACTACCTAGTAACACACAAGCCAAGGCACATCAAGTGTGCAAGGATTACATGAGTAAAACCTTGAACTATATATCAACCTAGCAAGGCTCGAACTCAAGACCTCCTCCTAAAGGGGGAGGGGTGCAACCACCAGGCAAGTCCGTGTTGGCTAAGTGAAACCTACTTAGTAAATACCTATTTCCGGTTTAAAATATTGGTCACAAAACAAAACATTCAATTTTAAAATTAAAAAAATAACCTTTTCTTACACAACAATTAGTTTTAAACTTACAAAAATTATGATCCTTGTTATATAAAGCAACTTATTTTAGAAATCAAAAAAAAAAAAAACCTATTTGATGAAAATTACGATAATACTCCCTTTTTTCCTTGGTAACCAAAAGAAGATGGGTAATTTAAAAAGCACCCCCCATACTGTTATTGGGATAATGTTAAACTTGGTCAATTAAGTCTGACAATCAAATTACTTGTAGTAGTCCCCACATTGGTGAAATTTTTCATTTTATAAAACTTCCTCCCACATTTCAAATTAGGTTTTCAAAACCGAATACCTTATACAACCTCTTTCAACTCGGAGTCAACTCTCCAAGTTGAGATTTTCGGCAATTCCGAGTCTAGAACAAAAAATCAGAGTCATCTTACCGAACTACTTAGGGTTGGAGACAAGCACTTGTTTCACCAAAATTCAGAAATGGAGGAAGAAATTGGAGAAACTTTCATGGAAGAGGGCATTGTCAATTGCAATCAGAAAAAGACCAGTTCCTTTAAAGGTATTTCTACAAGTTTCATTATCTATATTTTGTTGATTTGAAATGAAAAAATTTAATTTCGGACTGTTTTTTTTTCGTTCACGAACTTAGAATCGGCACTGGAAATAAGTTTTACCAAAAAAAAATCAGCATCATGACGCCAAAATAGGAAACAAAAAATCGGCATCACGACATCGAATTAAATTTTCCAACAAAACATTTAAAGAACCAAACCGGAGGTTGGGTGCCGATTTAAGTTAAATAAATCAATAGCAGGATGCATATTTAATAGAATCGCCACCCAACTGCTGATTCCTCCAATAGATTCTTACCAATTTTGACTTTTGTTGTTTCCTTTTCCTTTACGTTTTTATGTTATGTCATTGTTATTTGAATCATTTTGTATGTTGTTATAGGATGAAATAGATGAAATAGATACCGATACTCCGGATATGGTTCATAAGACTCAAGATTTGGACACGGACATGCACAAGTACGAAGAAGATGATTTTATGCCTGGCAAAGTTAAATTGGCACAGTATTTTGTAAACGACTAGGTAAAAAAATTTGGTTGAATTATAAGTTATATATATCTTCGTATTAATTGGATAAGGAAGTTTTGTTTTTCTTATGGATGCGTTTGTTTTTTATTGTAGGTTTCGCCTCACGAGATGCCCTTAGAGGTTGGTGTCAAAGGGTCGATAAAGATCATAAGCATGGTTCACCAACTCAGACTTGGTAGGCGACTCGGTGGTGACCGAGTCCAAGCCTGAGTCACCACCGAGTCAACCTGAGTGAGTGGCGAGAAAAAGGATATATAAAAAAGAAAGAAAAAAGAAATAGACTAAAGTCAACCAAGTCGAAACAATCGAGTCAAGGCTGGGTTACATGAGTTAGGCCCGAGTCCATCGAGTCGAAACAACCGAGTCGAGCTAGTCAAGCCTGAGTCGTACCGAGTCCATAACATGCCAAGCTTGGTAGTGGATAGTTAACTAGGTGGTGACTAAGTCGGCTGAGTCAAAGGCGACTCAGCCGAGTTGAAAAACCATGATCAAAAGTCAGATTAGAATTGGGATGTGAGAGAAGTGGGGTTTATCGGGACTATACGAAAAAGGGTGTTAAGCTACATGGCATAGGTGTTGTAATGAAAAGAAGAATTGGGACAAAAAAAATGCAATTGTCCATTTAAACTCAAAGGAGTTTGGTTTGAGGGAGTTAAATGGAAGTTGAAAGTGGTTTCTGGCGAGCAAAATCATGAGTTGTCTCATACTTTAATCGGGCATTCCTTGGTACATTGGGAGAGGGAGAAAAGCAAATGCTGATATTTGATTTGAACAAATCTAGAGTAAGGCCTCGTGATGTGCGCATCACAATAAAAAAAAATAGATCTCAAGATAATGCTTCCAGGATGAAGACAATTTACAATGTATAACCTACTCTAAAACTGAAGGAAATGGAAGGTAGCTCGGAAATGCAACTTGTGTTGAAATCACTGAGAAGATTGAGGTCGGTATATTTATTACACTATGAAGAACATCGAGACAAATGAGGTTACAGGCTTGTTTTGGGCTAACCCAGAATCTGTATAATTGCTCAGTTGTTTTCCAAAGTTGGTTATCCTTGATGCCACATACAAGACGAATAGGTTTAGAATGTCGTTGCTTCAAATAGCTGGACTTACATCGACCTAAAAAACTTTCACTACATACTGCAATGGTCTTCATGAATACGGAAACAGAAGAGCATTATATTTGGGCTCTTAGTCGGTTAAAGGCATTATTTTCTCCAAAGAACATGCCTTCCGTTTTTTAACAGATGTGGAGCTAGCATTGATCAATGCAATTAAAACCGTATTCCTCGAAGCCAAACGGTTGCTTTCAAGGTGGCATATAAACAAGTGCGTGATTACCAATACAAAAAAGTAATTCACAAAGAAGGATGATTTTGAGAGATTTATGAAGGAGTGGGAAAATGTAACCAAAGCAGAGACAGAATATGAGTTCAATGACCGTTTGCGTGATTTTGAAGAGACATTGGTTAGCCATCCTACTTGCCTCCTATTTGAGGGGAAAATTGGTATGGTATAAATGAATACTTTGTTTTCGCATGGACAACTGAGGTGAAGCACTTAGGCATTACAACTACCAATAGGGTTGAAAGTTCACATGTTAGGTTGAAGAGGAATCTAGGGACTTCGAAAGAGAACTTCACCACAATATGGGAAACTATTGACCACATATTAGTTACCGATATAACAGAAATCAAATCTACATTTGAAAGAAGCCTTACCTCAGTATTCTATGATAATCAGTTGCCATTTTGTAAGGATTTAAAAGGCTATGTATCACATAGTGCCTTAGATCATCTGGTTGTGGAGACGGACCGTTTGCATGTTGTTGGCATCAACATAATACACTCCCGCTCCGAACTATGAGGCATTTAGAACTTGAGATATTTTTTAATTATTAGGCGTTCCAGTGCTCTTACTCCCGTTCTCGTTTCTGCTTCTACTTCACACTTTGGTTACTTAGAGCATCTCCAATACGGTTGTAAATGTAGTAAAAAGGGAATGCCACGTAGGATAAATAGATATTTGCTCTAAAAAATTTATGCAATGCTAATGTGAGGAGAAACTTGAAAATTGACGTGACAGTGGTTAGGATAAACATTTTGAAGCCTAATGCCTTATTTCTAGACATTCTACTTCACAATGTCTTACTATCCACGTCAACAAAAAAATTTCCCTCCAAAAATTTTACATTTGAACAAATCAAGTTGGACCCACTCAAAAAATAAATGTCATATAAGTTAAAAATATCCCAAGACATTTGCATTGGAGATGCATTTGTTTCAACTTTCAACTATGTCTATTGTGAATAATTTCTTGCCACATAAACTTTTACATTGTCTAATGAAACATTCCACATAGAATAGACATTTGCATTGGAGATACTCTTAAGCTGGAATGCCATCGACCAATAGAAAACATACTTGGCTGCAGACGATTGGGCATTCACGTAAGTGTTAGGTCATAGGTGTCATTCTTTTGAAGACAAAATTTCTTCACTTACTAGTTGTGAGTTAGGATTTTTAGGAATATGGACGTATCAAAACATAACAAAATGCATTCCAAAGGTTGAAAATTTGTTTCTACCGAACAATACATTCCAAAACACAACATTCTAATACAAACTGAAGCAAATCGAAACAGAAATGACTTCGTTTCGTTATACTGAAACATTCGAAATTCTGAACCATGGATCTCCCATTACTTACAATATTTTGTGTTTTTCAGAAGAATAGCAAAGCAAGTACTAGTGTATTATTAATATCACAAAAGAAAAGAGGAAACAAAAATATGCATGATTACTTGCCATTAATAATATTTGGTCTTGGTTAGGGTGAGGAGGATTGATGGCTGTATATTTCATCCACTGCTGCTAGTAGGTACTAGTAGAAGTACATCTGAATTCATTCACCATTTGGCCTAATCGTATATCACCACCATCAGATCCTTTAGTGTCAGAGACGAAATGGTGTTTACTATTTACAGAAATTTTTCACGCCGTAGCTTTAGGAAGAGATTTACAAAGCAATTCATTACAATTTTAAGGCGGAGCACCTCATTCAAGAAAGTCTAGTAATGCTGTTGTCCGTTCATCCATTACGGGACTGGGGACTGCCTGATTGAGGAATCGGATCAATGGTAGGATGGCTACTCTGTCCTACTACAAATACAAATCTTCAGGTCAAGGACGGGTCAAACCAAAACAGAGATAGATCACTTTTATCTGCCGAGAGGATATTAGTAGGTCCTTCTGCATGGAAGGGATATCAATTTGAAGATTTATCAGCCCATGGCGTGTTTTGGTCAGTCGGTCCAACTGTGATCATCATTAAATTGAACAAGAATTGGGTGAGATATCGAATTCAAAGCAAAGAACTTGTCACTGTAAAAAAGTAACAAATGATCTTTTCTTAATTTGCTAACAATAATTTTACCTTGGCTTGTATAAGTTTGTTTATCAAGAAGGCGTTTAGTTGTTCGTCTGTTCTCTGCTCTTAGCCAACTTTGCTTGTATCAGTTTGTCCAAGATGGCAGGCTCCAGGGGAATCGGGTCCAGACACCTCTCAGCAGTGGCAACAGTTACCTGCATGCATATGTATCAAAAAAAAAAAGCCACTCGGTATTTCTCTACAATCCATCCAAATAGTACACTAGTATGATGGAAACTCAGACAGAATTTTCAGGAAGACTAAGCAACACCCAGTGGGTAGACCATAATATGGTGTATCAACGTATTAGCAGCATACTGGATGAACGACTGTCCAAACCCAATGGCATTCCCCTGCAGTTTTCATATTTTAATCCCCATCCAAAGGAATGTCAATTGGATATTTTAAAACAGCGAAGTCATTCTTGGCCCAAAGTAAAATCCTACACTACATAGGACTTGCTGAATGCTGGTCCCAAGTTCACAAAAAGCCTACTTGTTTTACCACTTGTACTGGTTAAGGCACTGAAAACAACCCTAAAATCTAGCCTATCCAAAAGTTCTGAAAATGCAGGTTAATCATATCTTTTTCACCTCATCCAGTAGGAAGTCAATGGCGGCTTCATCTTCAGCAATTTCTTTTAAAGGAGTTCTCAGGAACTGAAGATCCAACTGAATTTGCTGAAATCCACTCCGATTGAAGGTTTGGAGCCGGACAAATTCTTGCAAGCTCTTCAGACAAAGTTTCACCATAGTCGACACAACTGATTCCTGGGGATCATAAACAAACTCAAATATATTTATTTTTTAATCCATTTACCGCCACCAGCACCATAAAAGTTAATACCTGTGTATATTCAACTTTTGTGAAAATTTCCATTTTTTGCTTAAACAACTTGGCAAGATGTGTTTCCAGAAGTTGGCTCCTGGCACGCTGGGCATTTGATCGCACAATCTTATCTTCACGTATTGGGTTGCTGCGGGAAGAAGCAGTGCTCCCATTGCTTTCAGACCGATGATGTTTCCGGGTGTGTCCTCCAGGTAAAATCTGCTTTACTTCAGTCCTTATGGCTTCCAGCTAAAACATAGAAGAGAATGGAAAACAATTCACTTCGTTTAAGCTAAAAGAACCAACGATACTGGTGATAATTACAATAATCTTTACTGTTAACGTTCTTAACCATGGGGTTTAAAGAAACCAAAGAAAGCAGTCAACAAAAGAAAATTTGGCAAGAACTTTAACGTTTTATTCATTAGATTGAAAGCCTCCCATAGAAAAAAACAAAAAAGAAAAGAAAGATGTTCAGACCTCTTGAAGAAGTAAATCAACGAACATATGAACTTCTCTGGGCTCCTTGTGCTGTAAGATTATTCACAAGAAAGGTCAGCAAAGTCTATATCAACTCTTCCTGCTAAGTTTTGCGACTCAATGACTGGAGAAATAAAATTACAGGAAGTACTGACCTTGATCCAGTTAGGTGTTGTAAACCTTTTTCTCAAAAGAACTGATATTTTCTGAGTTTTCATATTTATGTACTGCAGAGAGAAAGAGTCGACTCAAAATTCTTGAATAAACTCCAGATGTAAAGCCTTCTAATTTCATCTGAAGCAGTGAATGAACTTAATAAAATATTTCTTTAGAATTATCCCTTATTATCGACGAGATAAGAGTTTACTGTACAGTTTCTATAAGAAGATACTGCAGTAGATACTTAAACGCTATGGTTAAAATACTGTTCATGTTCTGCATGGTGAAAACACTAACTCTTCCTAAGCTAGTGCTACGACCAGCTTCTTTCCCGCCATCAAACCCATCTAATGTTTTACCATCTTTGAATAGATTAACTTCTCTTCTAGGGCCAGCATTAATAGGTTTGCTGGCAAGAAAGTGCAAGAATAGATGAGTCAAAAAGTAACTATACCCCAGCCGTACAGGTGAGTGAGTAGAAATCTACAAAACAATTTAAAAGAAAAAAGAAAGAAAAGGCTCTATTCATACAAGATGGAGAAACTTTTCACCCGCTGCCCGAAAGATGCGACAGATCTCTCCAGGAACAAATGCAGGTCCATATTCATAACCTCGAACCCCACCACCAGAAAAAGAAGCAGCTATTTCCTAATAAACAGAAGATAGAAACTTCCATAGCAGGTCACAGAGAAATGGAACCAAGGATTCTTGTTTCTCATCAGCGTAGTAAAAAATAAATAAATAATAATTACTCATTACCTCAGTAATTCTAGGAATGGCACTTTGTTCTATGAAAACAGCAAGTTGGGCCAACACAAGAACGAGTCCGGCAAGCACTTTGTCCCCTTTTGTCACATCTAACGAACCTTGACCTTGACTGTTTGAAATATTTATTCCCGAAATAAGAAGGAAGTGATCATCAAGTGCCCTGAAGAACTGTTGGAAACCTTCTTGCACCCAATCGATAATCAAGCCCCTTAGCTTCACTAATAGCTCTAGGTTATCATCAAGAAGCTGGCGAAATCCCTGGAATGAACAATTAAGAAAGGAAAATGGGTGACCTTTAAGATCGTATGGTGTATGCCAGGTTCAGTTCAGCAGGTGCTACATGTGTGGCTTTCCCTTAAGCTTCCGGCAAAAGGGGAGAAACTTTGGCTATCCATTCCACATGCGGTATTTTGGTCGGTTTGGAAATCTAGGAACAACGTACTCTTCAAGGAGGAAAAGATGACAGTAGAAACTGTCATTTTGCTGCTAAAAGGGCTCTTATTCTCCTGGAGCAGGAATCTACAGTGGGTGAAGAATTATACGTTCGAAGACTTCGTCTTCAATTGGGATACGTGATTGAGGCATTAAACCTCTCTTCTTTTATGTCAACCCTTTGGGTTGTTTGTACTTTGTAGCTATATTCTTTTGCAATAAAATTATTCTTGCCTCTTCTCAAAAAAAAAGATTGTGTGAGGAGCATCTTCACAAAAAATAAATAAATAAATAAAAAATTGAGGGGAAATCCTCGCAAAAAATCAGCCCCATCTCCATGTAGGCCCCTAGGCCATGTGTCCAAGATTTGTTAGAATTCCATGAGTAAATGGATCCTAATCCTCTATATATATAGGCCCCATTTGTTAACTAATTAACTTTAGGCCCACAATTGATTATCTTAAATGTTACCAAACGGGGGATAGGGTCGGGAATCGATAATGGGCACCACTTTGGCGTACGTGTGTGCACACCAACCTGTGGATCCCATACGGATCTGTGCACACCAACCTGTGGATCCCATACGGAGATGATCCAAGTGCTAATTTTATGTGAGGATGAACTCCCCACCATGTAGATCATCCTCACAAAAAATCATCCCTAGTATAATCTCTATTTCGGCCCAAAAGGATGGTCTACAGAGTGTAAAAGTAAGTGGTGTAAACTGATCCTGATCCTAGATACATGTTATATATATAAGGTACTGCATGTTACCAGTAAGACATCCATGCTACCCTGAATCACTGCCTTTTTACTGCTCTCCAAGGCAACCTGCAAAGAAAACTCCTCCTCCATCCCTTCCTTTGGCTTGGTGTGTACTCTCATGAGGGCCTCTGCCAATATAAACAAAAACTCTACTCAGAACAATGAATTTATTCTAAATATGAATGGATCACATGCAAACACAAGTTGGCTGAGAAAATGGAAATGCCGTAAAAACTATCAATCAAGTGATTTTCTTCATGAAAATAATGTATCTTTAATCAAATCAACATCTTCGACATATATAACAACTGTTTAAAAGAGAATTAATTGCAGAAATGGGGACAGACAACATCACAAAAACTGTCTATATTGTACACATCCTTTTGCATTCCCTAATATGAAATTGGTTGGTTAGTCCTCACTATGTTGGGACTCAGTTTTGACAATGATGATGTGATGAATCAAATGGGTAAATCTATTCGAAATCATGCCACTGCTTCCAAAGATATCATGCACCTATAAATTATTTTTCAAGGACTACAGCTCAATAGGCATTTAAAATACTTCGTGAGATCCAATCACTAATGCACATTTGAAACTATAACTAGAAGAATCACCTGAGACATCCTGTAGAAGATTAGAGAACGCGCTTGCAACATATTGCTTGGTAACATCTTGGGCAGCCTGAAACAATATAAATTTGTTAGGATAGCAGTGTCCAAATTCAGATTTTTGACATGAATGTGCTGCATTGCAATAATTCATTCCAATTATGATGTATATATTTGATCAAATACTACTAGACTGAGTGACTGACCATGTCCAAGTAACAAAAATGTTTACTAACACGGAATGGAAAATATTGAAATTCGGATATGAAACGTGAATTCCTGATTGGACGGAAAGAAAAAACCATTGGCCTACAATGCCAACTTACACAAACCAGGAGTTAGGAAGTGGAAAGATTATCACCTAAAAGTATAAAGACAAACATAACTTTTTGTTTCTAGTTTCACAATGAAAGGAAATTTGCTATTGGAAAACATAGCCTAAATTTCCAACTAACACATAACAGAAGCTGGAATGGAAGGACAAACATTGAGCATGAATTGCAAAAATATAACTTTTGAAGATTCTGAAGCTTGTTATCACCAAAAACCATCAGTAGCAAATTATGTAGAAATATAGTAGTAGACCTCCAGGGAAAATTCTGGGAGAGCAGCCTCAGGCAACACCTCATCCATCATTGTAACATCCGTCCAAATAACTCCTGCAATCATCCATCAGGAGATTTCACTATTGAGATTTTAAACAACACCAAGATCAGTTAAAAAAATAATATGAGGACAAGACAATACTAATAACAAATTATAACTTATAAGTAATACCTACACAGTAAGATGTGCATTATAGAAACTGCAAAGAAAGAACTTTAAAGCCCTCAGAAATGAAAGTGAACTTTAATATATTTCACAAGTAAAATTCAAATGAAAATGCTATTGGTTTCACAAATGTCTTCACATGAAATTAACAAGCATGGATAAAGTACGTTCAGTTGGACATTCTTTTGGACATTCTTTTGTTCGACATTTTTTCTTTTTTGGGTTTAATTTCTACAGTGAGTGTTCCACTCAACTGTAGGCTGTAGCCATCATCAGTCATTTAGTTAATGTTATACTTCCTTCCATTAATCAGATTCCTTCTTATGAAAAGAGAAGAAACTCAACTGCCAAAATTCTGACGATACAAAGCATTTTCTCTCTTGCCCACACAATACAGCATTAGAGTCCCCTAACCTATTTTTGCTTCTGATCCAACCAAAACTAATGATTCCATACAGGGTAGGTTTTTTTATTAATTTTTTCTTTTCTTGTGTCTGCTGTGGGAAGGTAGGGATAGTTGGAAAGAGGACAAAAGAATTATGAAATATAGCCTTTAACATGACAAAAGTCATACAAGCTTATGTGTCAATAGATAATGAAAAGCAAGAAGAGTTGTTTTATGGCCAGCAGAGGTTCCATTAGACAACAGAAACTTGACCTGCGATTAGTTGGTGCAACACAAGCTTGAGCAACACCTTACCTCCCAGACAAGAGAAGTTATAGTCTCAATTCAATAGAAGCAAAGGAAAAAAGGAGCAAGTTGAACAATGCCTTGTGAATAGGAATATCAATCAAAGTACTGTAGTTGGCACATACACAGGCCAGTGAGAAGAAAGTCTGCCTTTACAACTGACAGAGATAATTGGTGGAAGAAAGAAAAAATTGAACAACATGAAACAGAAAAGAGCACACTTAGATCATTCTTTTTCTTTCCTCTTTTTCTTCTTTTTTTTTTTTCTTTCTCCTTTTTTTTTCACTATTAATCGGTGGTTAAATCATAAAAGAAAAGTAGGAAATGTAGTTACTAAATGAAACTAGTATCTATATGGATAACCATGATGTTCAAGTTCTAATGCAATAGCAAACGTATTATGATCCGATCAAAAAAAATAGTAAACAGATTATGAAACAAAGTACTTACGAAGCATTGCCAATAGATCTGCTGAAGTAACCTTTTTCTGTATTCGATGTTGAATGGTCTTTGAGTGCCTGTTAGAGCGAAAGTCAATCACAATGATTAGCACAAATATAGCTGCATTTAGCTATATAAGTGATGAAGAGATGAAACATCAAGAATTATTCTGTTAGCTGAGAAAAGAATATAACCAGCTACACCCATACTTGGTGAACAGTTCTCTTGCAAGTTCAGTGAGCTGCTTTTCTGAGTCGGGAAATATTACTCGATAAGCACGAACAGCCTCTGCAAACTCATGTATGGTGGCCTAAGTAGAAGAACAAATTAAATGTAAGATGGTTCATTAGTCTAATCAATAAGCTAGCTGCTTATGTGTGAGGATAAGCAACCAAAAGCAGTCTTCCTAGCACCGAATCCATTACAGGTGCAAGGACTATGCAGGAGTGGATGAAATGCTTTCAGGCTTAGAGTAGAATAACAGGAATCATTTGTTAAACGGAAATATAAAGCAGATAAGTTTTATTCCAATAGTAAATAATATTACCAAAAGATGCCACAATGCCCTGTGGGGATCATAGTCCCCTAGTATGGGCTTTTATACATAATGAATTTGAGTAAAGATGCCTGTTTAAAGGTCAATGGTTTGAGGAGCTTATAAACATCAAGATGGCACCAAAAGTGGATGAGGAGAAATTTGCAGAGGCACAAAAAGTTTAAAAGAAAAGCAACAGGGGCCCATATAAAAGAGGTGGCTTTAGAATAGGCATGGATCTACCTAGAGTCTGAATAGGCAAATTACAATGTCTTGAATGTCAAGAGACTTCCTGAGATTCTTCAAACCAGCAAACTATCCAGAATCTAAAAGTAATCTAATTTAAAAGAGATGAATTTAGAAACCTTTCCCAATTTAACAGGTTGTTCAGCATCCAATTCAGTAGTCTGTACCCCGTTAGCTTCAAGCTGAAGGTCCATGATGAAGTGCTCTAACTTCTCAAGTAGTTTTGTCTTTAAGCTGTCCACCTGTAAAGATAAGAAAATAAAAATCAATTTTATAGTCTGCATCAGAAATCATATGAAGAGAAAAGAAAGAAAGTTGAGAAATATGTTCTGTACAAGGACTTGAAGAGGGGAGAAAAAATTCCCAGTATGTATTGTAGCAGCAAGAAAATATAGGTACCTTCAAATTCAAACAATTTACTATGATACTTATATTTTGAAAAAGAGACTTACAACAGATGTTCAAGCATGTTATTATAATAGTATAATCTACTGCTATTCCAGTAGCTTCCTTTATGCGTTTGAGAATCAAATCCACCAGTTCCATAACAATCTATCAATCAGATATTTCCATATTTACCATGATGTAAATATGTACAAATAGCAAAAAAGATGTAGTACCAACCGGAAAGTCCAACTGCTTAAGAAGAAGTACAGCTTCGGATCTCACTTCAATAGGTTCAGAATCTGAGAAAAGTTTTGCCTGAGACAAACAAATTGGCAGACGTAAAATTTCTGAACAAATGAAACAAAGGTCTAATGATGCAAGAAGTCTTGGGAAAATATTGTATATCAAATATTTTTGGTTTGATTTGGATGCAAATTAAGCGCTTTTATCAATACACCAATGGGTAACATCATAACAACTTAATATGGTTTCGAAAAATATTTCCACATCAAAAGGGACAGCCACGAACTATCACTTAAAAATGTTTCCTGTCTCCAGAACACAATTCAAGCCTCCAGGCATTCCAATTCCACAGCTTCCAAGATGCTCATCAAACACCAAGCAGAGAAACTCCAAACTTCAAGCTACCAAAATAGAAAACTCTAAAAACGAAGTGACTCATTCTGTTACGACCAGTACCAGGGTCCTCCACTTCAAATACTTAGCCTCTGGATCAGGGGGAACAAGTGCTGCTATGAGCCTATGATCACCTCTTACTGGTAACTCTCCCAACTCCTTCCAGCAATTACTCCTCTTCAACTACATTTTCAACTGGTTTGAAGGAGCTTCAAGTGTATAGAGCTCATTAACTCGTACAAGTCACAACTATATATAACTATATAAGAGAGAGGCAGGCTCGAATTGCCCCCATTGTGTCCCTATACATGTTCGCCCACATGGAGATGATCTAAGGGTTGATTTTTGTTACAATGATCTATATGGTGATATGTTTTGGCAGCACTGAGAGCTTTAGCAGAAGAATCAACAGATGCAAAGTTCGTGCTAGGAACTTGTACAGCATATATAATACAGCCAGAAGTATGTGATCGCGGTGATCAGAAGATCTAAACTATTCGTATCGATATTATAGAAGGATACCTCTTGCAAGAAACACTTAATCCAAACATTGAAGTCACTCTAAAGCAGAAGATAGTGTACCTGAAGATTTTTTTTAATTATACCCATTGCTTCTTCAGATGCTCTCTTACAATCCTGGAAGGAAGAATCACCATATGCCTAGAAAGAACAGTAAAGCCACATCAAGTAAGAACCAGTGGCTTCATCTTAAACAAAACGTCAGCAAGATTCAAAATAAATAAATAAATAAATAAGCAATAAGCAAAAAGTAGATTCAACAGTGAAAGGACCAGGTAAAGAAATAACCTTAAAAATCGGCATGGCTCCAGTATAAAACCTAACTGCGTCCGCATAAGCTTCTGATTTGATACATTTTCCAAGTCGAGTAGGAAGATCATATATGAACTGTTCTTTTCCACAAAAAATGAAATCTCTCGTAACTATACATGGTCAACATTCTTGAACTTACATAAACTATAAGACATGAGTGAAATCGTGTCCATCCAACCAAGAGTCTGTTGATATTACTTTTATTTGCCTAACCAATTACTTTTCTTTAAATACGTTTTCAATTTGTCCACCTTATCTATATTAACAGAACTCTTTGACACCAAATACAACTCACATAACTAAGAAGTTTCATGAAAACATAAATCAAAGCCTCGTATTGGAAGCCTCTTTCAACTAACTTTTGATCTTTGAACCTTCATGGCATGAAAAGTGAAAACACTGTTTTAAACCACCTTAATCCTATCACTGATTCATTCCAAACCACCTCAAACCTTTCACATGCTTACACCCAAGATTCACTCAACTTTGTACAATTCCAAGTTCTTTGTTTTCATCTAATTAGTTAAAGTATTGCATCTCTTCTTCTTTTTTCAGTAAAAAGACTTAAATTATTGGTTCACCTTCTACATTTTAAGAACTTATCGTTGCTTCCTTTTTCTGGTCAGTGAACTTCTTGTAGAATTCAAAGGAGTGGAATGTCAGAATAGGATTTGGGTATTAATTCCAGGAACCGTCTATGTTCAGGCTCCCTCTACCATTTTGAAATTTCAATCCCACTCGGACTTCCTAAATAATGCACTTAAAAAAGGATTAGGAACATCTGTTCCCTGTTCTCGTACCTAAGTCCATTCTTTGCACCCTCTCCTGCTTCATACAACTCAGTTTTGTTCATCCAACCCCAAATATAGCTGGGATATTGCTTCATTTATTCACTGACTGTTTTTGTAATTATCTAGAAGACCACTCTGAAAAAAATGATTAGGTTCATTTGATACCTGAACTTTACGTAGAAGATTCCGGGTGCGATGCAATTTCTCTATATGTTCTCTCTTTTCAAAAAGAGATGTATTAACCACGCCACTTTTAGATTGCACAGACATAATCTGCAATGTTAGTAAAGAACTAGTAAATGCTTTTTGAATTAATAAAAAACCAATCATATAGGATGTGAAATGGAAAATATTCAATTACCTTCTCGAGGAGCTGCTCCATGTTGACCTCCATACCCACAATGTTATTTTTCATCCTGCAGAGAAAAAAACAAACTATTGTTTATGTTCATGTAACTAATAAACTATTTATGTAGTCTATGTATGTCAGTATCCCATCCAAGAACTTAAGCACCATAAGAATCAGAAGACACATGGTGTACATTACCCACTTGATAGAAAGCAATAACCACATATAAACAAGAAAACAATATAAGAAACTAATTGACCTACCAGGAAGCCAAGAGTAAAAATCCGTTCACGATGGTTCGTGATAAACAACTCATTCTACAAATTATTCATATCATGGATTCAGAACATTCAATCAACTTTGTATTGGACGTAGATCTTGATTCTGTTGGCAAATTGTGAGCACCATTTAGAGGGGAAGGAATACCCAAATCTTTAAAAGAACTTGTTTGGGACAGTATGGTGTGGGACCTGTGGGTTGTTTTTGAGTAACTGAGTAGACCATCCCTTAAGTCTACTATCTAGACCAATGGCCAAATCAGCATTCGTGCTTAGGCTACAACCACGAAAGAGGGAGATTTAAAAGTTACTGTATTCATAGGTTTGCTTAGCAGCTTCAATGTTGCTTGTCGTGCTTTAATATTTTAATTGAGGGTTAGCATAGGGAGTGCAAAGACAATGATGGCTTTGTGATTTTATTTCTGACTTTACCTTGCTTGGAGCCGATTGTTCCAGAACATCTGGAACTAGGGTACCTACGTAGGGACCTCAAATATGTACTCTATGAGAAGTCTCCCACACATAACACACCAGAGCAAAAAGATCCTATGTGAGTTGACTAGCAATCGTTCTTGCTCATTTTTTGATCGGTTTGGCTTTGTTTGACTCAAATGATATTGATCGCTCCTGATCATTCTAGATCTGGTTGATGTGGGCCAAATCCAATAATGATTATAGATCACTAACTTCACTAATTCTATCCCACGATGAAAAATTTTTGGACCATGCAAGTTTAAAGAGTAAGAGACTATCATAGCCATTTAATGTAATATATAATTAAAGAGACAAATAGATGTGTATGTTAATTTCATTAAAGAGATTGGCTTTAATAAGAAATCAAAAAGAAAGGCCGCAATAATTCTTGCAAAGGTTGCTTACTTTATCCAAGCAGAGATATCACTTATGACAATCCTCTTCTAAAAGATAAAGGATTAAGAATGATGACAAACAAAATAGAGAAAGTGAAAAGAAGAATCACACAAAGGATGCCTATTTACTTGGTTGAGCAATGAGCAGTGTCTTAACCACACCGGCAACAAAAAACAAGAGCTTTTCCACTATTGCAAATTGCATAAGTTATAAATAAGCTTAACACAAGTTATAACTAGGCCTCGGTCCTGTTCTGAAAAAGGACAAACAGAAAATTGTGTGGTTTTCCTAAAGCAATAAACCCCGAACAAGAGCTTTTTCACTATCGCAAATTGCATAAGTTATAAAATAAGCTTCAAACACAACTGATAACTAGGCCTCAGTTCTTTTCCGGAAAAGGACAAACATAAAACTGTGTGGTTTTCCTAAAGCAACAAACCCTAAAAGCTGGACAGCATGCCCCCTCCACAGATCCAACAATACTCCCCCTCAATGCTACGCTGGATACTTGAACCCACAACCTCCAGTGACATCTAGCATTGATACCATGTTAACTACCAATTATTCTAAATACAACTGTTAGAGAGAGGGTTAACAAAGTATGTGACAAGGGTCTGTGGGTCTAACAAGGAGTTGGAACAATAATAGTTTTCCATTGCATCAGTGATGTCGTGATCAAATCACATCTACAGTCGGGACTGGTCCAGGGCAATTCCAAAATAAGGGGCTTTTGATATGTTGGTTACCTTTTTAAAAAACAAAAAAGAAAAACAAAGAAGAAGAGGGGGGTGGGGCGGGGCGGCGGCCCTAAAAATATTGCAGATGACATCAAAATGCACATCATTTTAGCTGGCACAAGCATATGATGCTACACATACACCTTCAGAATCCTTTAAAGAAGAATAATATAGTTTGGATACACTGTACCTTTTAATTGTCTCTGTGGCACTAATAAACTTGTTATAGTTTTCGTATACCAGCATTTGCAAGTCAGTGTCCAGATTTTTTATTTCAGCAGCCATCTCAACATGCCTCTGAAGAAGTCCCTCCAAATTCGACTTTTGAATCTGCAGATAGGCAATGAAAAGTGAAAATCATTTTTTTTTTTTGGTAGAAAAAGTGAAAATCAATTATACACTAAGAAACTACTTGATAGAGGGACAAAGGATTTGGGAAACCAGGCTTCACAACCCACCTTCCTTTGATAGAAGGTATTAAAGAATACTAGGGTTTTGGTTCTCAGTTTACATCCCCCTTTTGCAATCAGCCAACTCACTGGAGAATACAGTGAAAACCTCTAACAAGTTCCATATTTTGATCAGACCATTCTAACCTATCTCACACAAGGTATTATATTTGACTTTGTTGTAATGGAAACATTTCAACCAATGAGGAAATCCTAAACTTCTTCATGGAAATATTGATGAAGTTCCTTTTAAATGACAATATCAGCAGAAAGAGGGCTCTCCCTAGCTAAAGCCTGGGGTAAAAAAAAAAATTTTAACGTAGATTTTTTATATAGAATTATGTCATAGTAAAAACATTTTCCTTTGTGAGACATATTTTAGCCCGGGGTAAAATCAGCAATTTCAAATTCTTGGTTCCACCCCTGGCAGAAAGACATACTTATGAGTCAGTGTATAAGTGATCAGAAAAAAATTAGCCATCAAACTATAAGAAACAATAATACAGTTTTGTGCAAGTAAAGATCCCTGGCATTCTCTTCAATACTAGTGCAGGCGTATGAGAGTCTAACAGCTAAAACAACTACAATTACACATTTAAATAATATTAATCATCAAATTCTATTATACTAAATGTATAAGCTCAATAGAAGAGTATAACATCACAGCCAGATAGTAGTGCTGCGCCAACTGAATCAATCCTTGCCAGGATCCTTCAAAAAACTAATATATTAGGTAATCTAGGCCCATGGAGGATGCTATTTTACCAGTTCTGATAATCCTACTATATCACTTAAGAGGAATACCCACATTAATCATGTTAGCTACCCCTAAGAAGACAAAGCTATCTAAAATACACACACAAAAAAAAAATTAAAAAACAAAGTTCAAAAAAGTGATTGTACGCACACTCACAACAAGCTTGATTGACATGTTACTCTGTTGTTGCATCTTTATATGTTTCTAACTTTAATATTTTAGTTAACAGAGTAAACATGTAAAGACTAGTTTTACAATTATTAAAAAAAAAAAAACTCCTTTTTGTTTCCACTTCCAAATTATTTCATCATCCTCTTCTAACTGATTAAGTATTTTACTAAGTATTGTGATCATCTCCCAAACATTATGTTGCCCTAGTACCAAGAAACCTTCTTATCTTCGTCCATAGCTAACACTTATTGATGAAAACTCCTTTGAGATCTTTAAGAGCAAATATTATATAAAAATTAGATTAATAAGAATACTATCGATGCCAAATATCTAATAATCTAATTGAATCACTACTCCCAACCTTGAATTCAATACCTTTCTTAACTCATTTTAGACACTGGTTGGTTTCTGAACTCACTTCTTACTCTCGTAGCAACTGTTACAATGAGATGTCATACATAAATTTCCAATTACTCCAGTAATCCATAACTTCTTTTAAAAAAACAAAATTCAGACATCCGATCCGGACCTAATAGGTTTTCTACATTCATCAACCTATATTGGTGATTCAAAACTGATCCTAAATTGAGAATTTCCACTAAAAGAGCTGTTCCAACTGTTACTAGAAACACTAACGAATCGCAATAAGAAAATTAAGAGTTAACCTAAACCACAAAAAAGAAAAAAATTAAATCTGGATGAAATTAAAGTGAACAAATTGGATGGACAATTACCAGAATGTTCATGTACTGATCTGGATCGAAGGAAGGAGAGTTGATGGCATCCAGTGAAGATTGTTTAGCAGAAGCAGAAGAAGAATTGGCAGCCATTGTAGAAGAAGAAGAGGAAGAAGGATCGGGAGAGTAGAAGCTTGACAACAGATCTCTCATTCTCTTCGCCTTGTCGTCTAAAGGTGGCACATCTTCGACCGCCATTTTCACAATTTCTTTCTTTCGATGTCACACTGCTGATAGCAGAATCAATCAGTAGATGCAAATGCAAATGCAAACGCAAATTCTTCTTCTTCTCGTCTTCTTTTCTTCTTCTCAGATCTGATAGAAATTCAGATACGAATGAGAAAAGTGAAAACATAAATGGATTTTGGGCCTTTTGGGGATGTAAGGATGTGTTGGGCTTCGGTTTAATGGTTTGTTTGGATATTTTGTTTGGAATCTTTGAAGGGGGGATTTTATGTTGGGATTTTGGGGTGGCAGGGATTTTGATGAAAAACTAGTTAGATTTATAACTAGTTTTCCACCAAATCTATGATCCCCACAAAATCCATACTTAAAATCCCTCACCCAAACAAACCAAAAGTGATTTTCTTGGCACCCTCCAAAATGTTGTTGGTGCAGGCCCGTTTAGTTGACCTTGGCCAATTGTGGTTGATTGCGCAATTACTGTTGGTAGGCCTCAAAGTGGTCAAATCCCTCTTAGAGAGGGATAGAGAAAGAGTGAGATGAAGAAAGGGAAAAATGAAAGAAATATATTAAGAGAGCTCGTCTAGTTCGAGTCCACCACTACTATCGGCACAGAAACGCTGAATTTGTAAGATAAAAACAACGTCATGACGCCAATTCCATAAACCAAAAACAACGTAAAATAGCCAAACGTTTTTTTTTTCTTTATATGTATTTTCTATTTGGCTAGAAGTTGTCAATTTACCACAGGATACTCGGAAACTAATAGCCAATTGACAATTAATATTTTGGCCAGTTCTTGTCATTTCTAGAAGAGTACTTTTGTTATCACCCCCAAAATTCTACTATTTACCCCATTTTTATGAGATTTCAGTTTGAGCTCAAAATTCTATATTCACCCCCAACTTGGGGGGTTTACTTTGGTCCAAAATTCTACTTTTCACCCCAAAGTAATTTCTATTTTTTAGTCGGTTTCTATTTTCTTTTTCTTTTTCTTTTTCTTTTTTCCTAAAACCTAGTGTGAAACACTATCTCCCATCTTTTTTCTCTATTTTTATGGTTTTGTAGTCATTCAATAGATCAAAACACCATCATTAAAGGGATTAGAAGAAAATCATAGTTTATTAACATCATCATTTTAATAGCATGTAAGCATCTTCTCTTCCTCTCTTGTTTTATTTTATAAACATATGTATACTGATGAGAGTAGAAAAAATATTATTTAAAAAAAAAATAACATCTAGAAAAACAGAAAAAAGAACCGATCAAAAAAAAAAGAAAAAAAAAAGAGAAGGGAATGAGAGAAGAAAGTTTTAATTTCCTTCCACTCTCTTCTATAATGGTGTTTTGATTTTATGAATGATTACAAAATCATAGAAATAAAAGAGAGAAAATAAGGAAGATAATATTTTACGTTAGGTTTTGGAAAAAAAAACATAGAGAAATTTTTGAGAATTACTTGGGGGTGAAAAGTAAAAATTTGAACCCAAAGTGAACCCCTGAAAATTGGAGGTGAATAGTAGAATTTTGAACCCAAACTGAAATTTTTTAAAAAAAGGGGTGAATTGTAGAATTTTGGGAGTGAGAACAAAAGTACCCTTTCTAGAATCAGCTTCTATAAGTAAAATTTGAAGTCCACTGTTTCGCATTGTGACATCGTTTTCCTCTTACAAACTCGACGTTTCAGTGCCAATCTTCTCTACGGAGTAAAGGAATAAATATGGGTCGAACTGAACGGATAATTTGGATTCGGAGTGTAAAGAAGAAGAAAATAAAGATGATTAGAGGGTGGGGTACCGTTTTGGGAATCGAGGATGGAAACATTTTTGCTATAGATGTCATGCAACATCCTCATAACGCCAAAGTCAACACTATTTTCCCACGGATCTGTTACTATTACACACCCATGATCATAAGAAGAAGATCTACTGTACTTAATGGGCTTCATCCTTGTTCCTTTTCTTCTTTTTATTGTAGATAAAAAGGGGAGAGAGAGAAAAAAAAAGAAGTGAGAAACCTAAGTTTTTATGGTTAAATCAGAAATTGGGAGACCGGTGAATATAATATTCGAAAAATATGGGTACACCCTTGCATGAAAAAAAAGTAAAGGGAGGACAACCATTTTATTTCTGGCACACCATGGCGCACGTTAGCGCGCACAAAAAGATGAAAAATCCTCTCTACTGATCTTCCTTTTGACACGTGGCGGAGAGAGAAATTCTTATTTTCAATGTTAAAATGGCTATAACTTCCAAAATATAAATCGGATTTCAGCAAAAGTTATATATTTGTAAAGCATTTTTCAAGATCTTTCAAACAAGATCAGTCATGGATACCAAATTCAGAAAAAAAAAATTTAAATACGAAGCGAATGCAAACCCATGCCTATATACAATTTCTAGTATACAAATTAATTTGCATACAATAGTTAAGTTTGCACATATGAGTTCCTACATTTAAATTTACTTACCATGAACTTCAATACTTTATTAAAATTTAAAATAAGCAAATGCATAATGCATATAAGCTAAAAAAAGTGCATAAATTAGAATTAAAAAAAAATATGCAAATTACAACTTGCATACTCACTATGTTTCTAATTATACATTACAAATTCAATAATATAACATTGAATATCAAAACATGTAAATGTATAGTGCATAGGCTAAAAAAAGTGCAGAAACTTAAAATTCAAAAAATAAGCGATGCAAATTACAACCTGCGTACTTACTAGGTTTTCAACTATGCATTTTAGGTTTAATAATATATCAATGAACATCAAAACAAGCAAGTTTGATATGCATATTGGCTTACAAAAGTGCAAATGCTCAAATTTGAGGGAAATAAACTACAAATTACAACTTGCATCTCACTTGGGTTTGCAATATGGGTTTGCACATTCGGATTATAATTTTTTTTTTGAATTTAGTATTGTTGTCTGATCTTATTTTGAAGATCTTGATAAAAACTTTTGAAAAATATAATTTTTATCTAAAACCGATTATTAGATTAAAAGTTGTAGCATTTTGAAATTAAAAACATTATTTTATCTCTCTCTGCCACGTCATTATTTACTAGAAACAAAACACTTAAGAATGTGTAGTTTGCATACACACAAGGTTAGTTTTATGCAAAATTAACACTTTTTTAAAAAAAAAACACCGCAAGCCCCATACTTACAAAACAAAAAAAATAAAATGACTTTACGCACAAACAGAACGACGCACGTCTTCTCCGTGACTTCTGAGAAAACGGGGGGTGTTCCCACCCTTTTCGTTTATAATATTTATATTTGAAAAATTTGTGTTAAGCACCATCTCTATATATAATGCGGCTTCATACACGGCTAAGTGAAGTCGTGTATGAAGTTGCGTGTTTGTCGTTTTGTTCTAATTTTTTTTAACTTTGGGTTACACTTGCTAATGTAGTCATATAGAATTGATCCAAGGGCTGACTTTTTTTTTTTTACGATGATCTACTTAACGTCTAGATCACATCTGCATATACACTGTCATCAGTGGGCCCACCTGCATCTTATTTTTTTCAATAATAACATGCAATATAATTTGTTGCGCGCGAAGTGCGTACGAGTTTAATGAACGTGCATAGTGCGTTTGGACATCACTTCACGCGCGCATAATGGACAACCAACTCTAAGAGAGGGGGGGGGTGGAGTTAAGAGACAAAATTTAGGGCTGACAATTGATGAAGCAACCTTTCATCGTATAATAACCTTTGGCCAACTTTTAGAATTACGGCTTCATTGCATTTCCATCATAGGGTCGTCCTATTTGAACACTAAAGCAAAATAGTATCATCAGCCTGGAGGCCTATTTGAATACAATTCAATTTTTGGTGAGTTGATATCCTTACTATGTAGATCATCTTCAAAAAAAAATAGATTTACTCTAAAATTTATAATTTCGTCAAAAGTTGAATTTTTTTTTGAGGAGAAAAGGAAATAAAATGCATTAAGAATGAAAGAATAGAAGGTTACAAATGTTCAGGGAGGAACAAAGAGGACCAGGGGTGCTGTTCAAAGGCCTACATCGTTACACAAATAAGCAATCCCAATTGAAAATACACGAGTCAAAATGTATCCTGAAGTCCTCGAAATTTGTGGATATCCAAAAGTGAATCAGGGATTTGATCTCTACACTTATAGAGAACGGGTCAAGAGCTTTGTTTTCAAAAGCCCTCCTATTTCGTTCAGTCCAGATTACCCAAAAAACCGCCGCTGGGATGAAACTCCAAAGTCGTTTTCCGTTCTTTGAGAAACCTTTTGACGACCAACAGTGTGCAAGATCCAAGATTTCATTGGGGAAGCACCAACTCCACCCGTTATTTGGGAGGATGAGTGACCAAATTTTCCTGGAGATGTGACAATGGAGGAGGAGGTGCTTGGGGGTTTCGAGGTCGTGTTGGCATAGATAGCAGCAGTTTGCGAGGTGGTGGTTTCTTTTCTGAAGGTTATCTAGGGTAAGGATTTTGTTTAGAGATGCCAACCAGAAAAAGAAGCAAGTCTTGTATGGAATTTTGGGGTTCCACACCACCTGATATGGATATTCTTGTTGGGGAGGACCCCCTAACTGGTCGTAGAAAGATTTGACTGTATAGGATCCTTTTGGAGTGAGGGTCCATGAGAGTGAGTCTGCTGCACCATTGAGAGTTGGTGGAGGATTGCCAATTTGATGCAATAAAGATGATACCATAGGGATCTCTGCTTCTCGGATCTCCCTGCTGAAGCTTAGAACCCAACTTTCATCTGAGGGCGAAGTAACAATGAAGTCTTTGATGGAGCCGAACTTTTTTGATGAAAACCTGTATAGTACTGGGAAGGCTGATTTGAGAGAGCATGGACCAGACCACACATCCCATCAAAAGTTGAATTTTTATTTTTGTTTGTTATCACTCATTTTTGGTTGTTAGTTTTTAATCAACTTCTGATCAAAATTTCATTGAATTAGAAATTTTATAATGGACTCATTTTTTGGGATGATGATGTACATAATGTGTAGAACATCCACAAAAAAAAAAAAAAAATGTAACTCTTGGATTCTATCGAAGTAGGCGACCAAGCTGCTGTTAGTATTTGAAGACCCTCCATCGTGATTCACTGATTCCTTCCTTGGGTCCGACATGAAATCCGAGAATACGTAAATGTTGCCTGCCACACAGGTCTCTCATAGCCCCACCCAGCCTGACCAAAATCAAAAGCTCAAAAAATATACTGGTAGATCACATTCCCTCTTTTTGAGTCCTACTTACATACACCACGCCTACCCTAGAAAATCTTTGTCCGCCACGTGGCACACGAATTTCGCCTATGAACTAGAAACCAAGCTGATCACTTTGAGTAGTGGGGTCCCTAAGCAATGGCAAATGGTAACATAAGTAAGATAGCTAATCTACGTCCGGAAGTATAAGATCAGTACTCTCATCCCCGGTTTTTGGTGTCTTCTCTTATTGACTCCTCTCAGTATCTTGGTCCTTTCAAAACCCTAAAACCCCATTTCAAAACCCTACTTTTTGAGAAAAATCGACTTTTCATCTCCTCCCGCTCAAACCTAGTTTTTCTGTTTTTAGTGAGAGAAAGATGAAGTAGAAGAAGAAGAGACATCAAAGAAATAATCGAAGGAGTAGTGTTTTGTGAAATGCTTAGTGATGCAAAAGCTGTTTCGACGAAGCCCTTCAGGCCCTATTATTTGCACAGCAGTCCCCAGTCCTCCTTGGGGAATCAATTTTAACAAGCAGAAGAAGAAGAAAAACTTCAATTTCCCCCCTGTTTTCAACTTACCGTCACCACCATCACCGACGATGTCCGCCACCACCTTCGTTGGAGGCCTTACAGCCACCACAACCACAACCGACACAGTTTCTCTCTCTAAAAAACTTGCTTCTGCTCGCTTTGTTTCATCTAACTGCGGCATTTGTCGTTGTTTGCTTGATAATGGAGTTTCCCCTTTACGAGCATGGGTGGTTTTAAAAGAAGGACAGTCTGCAGTTTCTAGGTCTGCTTGGCTTCATACTAAAACTTCTGATGGGTTTCAAGTGGTTTCGGCTAAGGAAAGTTCATCATCTTCTTCGTCGCCAACTTCGTCAGATTGTGAGGAGAAACCATTGAGGTTGCATAGAAGACAGAGAGGTTCGTCTCTTGGTGGTGGTGGTCCGACAAATTTGCCTGGGAGTCCTGACCTTTTAACGATTCCTGGTGTTGGTCCTCGGAATTTGAGGAAGTTAGTGGATAAGGGTATAGGAGGAGTTGCTGAACTCAAACAACTTTACAGAGATAAGGTAATCTACCCCTCTCTCTCTCTCTCTCTCTATCTCTCTCTCTCTCTCTCTCTCTCTCTCTCTCTCTCTCTCTCTCTTAATTTCTCACTGTAAAATGCACATAAGCAAATATTGGCATAATTGTAGTCTAATTTATGTTGTGTTAGGAAAAGTTGATATTTCTTATCTTGTTATTTCTGTGATGAACGAAAGTGTAATTCATGATTTACTTATCCTCTGTAATAGTGCCACTTGAAGGAAAACAAAAAACAAAGAAACTTGGGTTTGCTTATCTTTAGGTATACAAATCAGGGCTTCTGGCTACATTGTGTAAATCGGTACACCACGTATGATAATCCCACATTGGAAGTATGGGATTGGTGGTGGATATATGATACGGGGTTAAGGGTAGAATTTGCCCTTCAAAGCCAGCTGACAAGGGAAGGGTGCCCAAGACCAGGAGCTCATATACCCACCACCAATCCTGTACTTGATCGATGTGGGATCATAACACCTCAAACATTTTCCCTAGCGTGGTTCTTTGCTGGTCATCCCTTCCTATAAGCTGGTTCCATGAGCTAGGAGATGATTGAATGGCTGCATTTGTAGAATGACATTTAAATTGTTGTCCCTCTTATTCAAAACTGACAATTGGGTTCTGGGTTTCGGCAGACAAAATGCTACACTTCACCTAGTTAATCTGATGTTACATCTTTGTATTATCAGGTACTCAAGAAGTATTTCTCAGTATTGTTTTGTATTTTCCATTATCCTTCCCTTACTCATTAAATATGAGTTATTTGGTGCACATCCCATATATGATGCCCAAGATAGCTATGTTGCTCCCCTGATAAGTTCTCTGATATTTTCTTCTGCAGTTTTTCGGAAAGTCTAGTCAGACAATGGTTGAATACTTGCAAAGTTCTGTAGGCATCATTCACAGAAATCATGCCGAGAGTATAACCTCGTTCATCAAAGAGAGTGTGGATGAAGAGATAAAAGAGGAAAGCCCAAACTCAGATGCGAAGCCCTCAAAAAACAAACGGCTTACCTTCTGTGTCGAGGGAAACATTAGTGTTGGAAAGACCACTTTCCTTCAGAGAATAGCTAATGAAACGCTTGAGCTACGTGATCTTGTTGAGGTGGTTCCTGAACCTATTTCCAAGTGGCAGGATGTTGGTCCTGATCACTTCAATATTTTGGATGCGTTCTATGCTGAGCCACAGAGGTACGCCTATACATTCCAAAATTATGTGTTTGTGACAAGGGTCATGCAGGAAAGAGAATCCTCTGGTGGAGTTAAACCGCTCAGGCTGATGGAAAGGAGTGTTTTCAGTGATAGAATGGTAAGCACTAGTTCTATAGTAACTTTGAGTAACTGGACTTGAAGTTAATTATAATATACTTTTGAATTTCCATCTCTTCTGGGAAAATCTAATCTGTTTTTGAGGGTCCATGGGCTTACACTTGTTTATTTCTACACTGTTACATGATAAAGGTTTTTGTACGAGCTGTACATGAAGCAAATTGGATGAATGAGATGGAGATTAGCATCTATGATTCATGGTTTGATCCAGTTGTTTCAACTCTACCTGGACTCATCCCTGATGGATTCATCTATCTTAGAGCAAGCCCTGATACCTGCCACAAGCGAATGATGCTACGCAAGAGAACAGAGGAGGGTGGTGTTTCCCTCGATTATCTGCGTGGTCTACATGAAAAGCATGAGAGTTGGTTGTTCCCATTCCAAAGTGGAAATCATGGTGTATTGTCTGTCAGTCAGCTACCCCTTCATTTGGATAGCTCCTTACACCCTGATATAAGAGATCGTGTTTTCTATTTGGAGGGAGATCATATGCATTCAAGTATTCAAAAGGTTTTACTTGTTAACTTCGTATAGAACAATTTGATCATCAACTTCTCCTTTAAGATTGTCTGAACTGTCCGTGTTTATCACCAGGTTCCTGCTTTGGTTCTGGACTGCGAACCTAACATTGATTTCAGCAAAGACATTGACGCAAAGAGACAGTAAGATCACATTCACTTTCATAAACATTTTGACAAGTTCATATTTTATTGACATTTGTTTGCCACTAAACGCGATAGCTTAAAACTTGTGTTTTCTGTTGAGTGTTATAGTTTTCTCTTTTAGTATTACTCATGAACTATAATGGCGATCGATATGTATGTATTGGCATCGTTATGTATTGAGTTTGTGTTGGAGGCCCGATGCAAGGAGAGTTTTCCCCAAAATTCCCTACCCGGTATTAGATGTGTAAAATTTCCTCAGCTGTGAGATTTATCAGTTTACTCAAAAGTAGACATTCACGTACCCTTCAGCTTCATAGCAGTTTAACCTAACTCTGTTGACTAGTAACTTTTTTTTGGGTCTTCTGATTTGATGATTCTTTGTATGTTGCACTTCATCTCCGAGAAGTGAATGAAGCCCTTAACATGCCATTTTTTTGTAGGCTACATGTGCTTTTCATTCTTAATGTTCATTTCATCTGTCCTTATTGTATGCCGTCTCTCTTGAACTGTGCACTGCATTACTTAAAAAAAAAGTCCCTTACCTTCATATTTGCTCTTTGATAACTGAGACTAACAAAAGAAAATTTTTTTTTTGATAAAGAAGTTTTTGTTTGAATCTATTTGACAATGCAAGTATGCAGCCAAACCATAAATCCATTTATTGTTTTCATCTCTTCAATAAAATATTTCACACTGTTTACCTGTACATTAATGCAAATCTATTGTGCTTCTTTGAAGGTATGCTCGACAAGTGGCAGAGTTCTTTGAGTTTGTAAAGAAAAAGAAAGAAATTCCCTCTCCAAAAGCTGGCGATAATGGGAACAAATCAAGCCAACCTGTACTAATGCCTCGTAAAGGATTGTGGGTACCGGATGGGAAGCATTTTCCGGAGTCGGCCCTGAGTTCTCTAGATTTTAGACGAGCAATGTCATTCCTTTCTGGCTAGCTGCTCTTGCTTTGCCATGAAGTCTTTTTTGCCGCTACCAAGTTCTTGGGAAGAGTTCCAGGAATTGTATTCGACTGTAAGTTCGTTGTGTTCCTCTATATGTGCTTGTAAAAATTGCCTCACCGTCACATGTAGTTTGGTTTATATTGTAAAAGCCAAAACCCGGATCGGTTATTAACCTTTTTTTTTAGAACTCTTTTGATGTCTAGATGTTATTTAGTGGTACTTAAGTGTTCTGCCTTGTTAACATTTGCCTTGTTTTTGATCAACTATGTTGCTGTCTAAGGTGAATTGAAACAAGATTTATCTTTCGCGTTATGCTGACTGGTCCATTGTATTTGTTCTTAAATGCTGCTGGTGTTTTTCCGTTTGTATTTGGTTAATCCGGAGATCGTGTAAACCTCCAGAAAACCTAATATTTATTCTTGGTTGCGGATGAATTACAAAATTACTTCCTCTTCTCTCTCTCTGAACAGGGTTGGCGGTTAGCGTGGTTCACATGAAGAAATGAACCGACTAGAAGCTTGTTTGCAGTCTTTGATTATGGATAATTGCAGTTTTGAATCAATCAGGGGAAAGTTGAATAGGCCCGTGGGGCTCTATGTCTGCGAATGTACAAAAACATGTATAGATAACTGCATTAAAATAAAGAGGAGGATATTGCAACATACCTTATTGCAACACACTCTTTATAGGGTCCACATTGAGATGATTTAAGGTCAAAATGTTCTCTTTACCATTTAGATCATCATATCTGAAAATCGACTTATTCCGGCAATTCTAATTGTTCAACCCCAATAAAAAATTTACCGAAAGTCCACGGTTTTTAAAAAAGACTAAAATTTGCCAATTTTTAATGGTTTGGTTTGATGGTGTTATATGTTTTAGAATGAGTTGATTTTTAAATATGATGATCAACATGGTGAATAGAATATGTCCATCGAAAATCAGCCTTTAAATCATCTTTAGATGGGCCCTACAAAAAAATATGTTGCAATAGTGTTGTAATAAGTTATGTTGCAAAATCCCTCCTTTAAAATAAAATGTTTAATAAGAGGACCGATCATTTTACATAGTTCTTGCACAGTCGTGTGGGGCTCACATGGTGACGATCAGAGGGCTAATTTTTGTTAATGATGTTCTCTTTACAACATAGGTCATCTTCACTGAAAATCAACTCCTTCTAATCTTCTAATTGAAAATCAAAGTGAATGAAATCATTTTTTTTGAAAAGAATGAAATCATTTTAAAACTTGTAATCTTCTAAAATTTCTAACTCCTTCACAATGTAAATGAGCAGTCTAGAAGTTTTAGAATGGATTGATTTTTAGTAAGGTCGATATACATGGAAATGAGATTATCTGTACTGAAAATCAACTCTTGGATTGTCCTCATGTGGGCTCCACATGGATGTGTAAGAGCTGTGTAAAAAGATCTGTCCTCAATAAGTAATAAGGTCCTGTATGTGTATGGGTTTCTTAGAATACTGACTAATTCTCTTAGTAACCAGAACCGTGGTATAGAGGTGAAACTCCCGCTCCGATGCTTCCGCTCCGAATGCATTCTAGAACTAGAGACATTTTTAATTGGCCGCTTCGAAGCTCTTGTTCCGACTCCCACTCCACATTCTGGTTACTTAGCTAATAAAATATTTTCTCATGTTTTTGGTTCTATCTCTAGTAATTTATAAAGAAAAAGACCGTTAATAAATCTACATAATTTTTTACTAAATCAACACAATTTTATGTGGGTTCTGTGAAATTGAAAGTACAAAAAACTCTCCTTTCTCTCCGCCCATTAGAGGCTATCTCGTAATCAGGGCCGGATTTGAAAAACGGCAGCGAAGGCGACTACGACCCCAAATTTCTAAGTACCTAACTTATATATTTTCTCTATTTTCTTTTCTAGTTCTTTATTACCATGAGAGTATTTAGAGGGTGTTTGGTAACACAATAATAAGTAACTTTTCTATTTATATAAGTCAAAAAGTAGAAAAGCTTATATGGAATGCAAAAACAAAATGACTTATATAAGTACAAAAGTTTTTTTATCCAAAGTCAATTTTTTTTTCTATTGACTTGTGAAAAGTTACTTTTGCCTCAAGTTGCGTATTAAGTTTGTCTTTTTCTATCTTAAACAATTAATGGTTTCCAAAAAACTACTAACTTATTTACTTATAAGTTAATACTTTGCCATATAAACTTCTCATAACTTTTAACTTCTCAAAAGTAGAAGTGCTTCTATGAGAAGCATAATGTCACACCCATATTTTCTGACCAAGAAAATCCGGCTCAATTGTAATACCCAGAAAAAGAAAATAATGTAAAACACACATGACTCAAATAGTCAAGTAAATCAAGTTTTGTATGTGCGCCCAATAATACTAAAATACTTGCATGGATGATTAGTATCGTATATATGGATAGTGTCTAATTAACAATATTATACAAAATATTCTATAATAAATATTTGATGAATAGTACCGTACAAATAGTACCTTATGAATAGTGTTTTATACAAGTTGTATACTAATTGTGTTATATGCGTAGAATTTGATGAATAGTACATATATTTGAATAGTATAGTATACGTAAACAATTTGTTGGGTATAGAAAATACTAAATTGTACTACATGAAATAGATTTACAAAACGAAGTAAATCAAGTGTTTTTATGTAAATAGTACATATGAACAATATCATATATACGAACAATATTCGTATTGGTATGCTAATAGCCATTACTACAGTAAAAATGGGTTACACATGTTACTAAGCCGCCGCTACATTAACACGTGTTTTAATTCATTTGATTACTATTTAGAACACAATCTATACAGTGTCTACCTACCACATTGCTATAGTAACCATGGCTGAAAATCTATAAATACCTCTTCATTTTAGTTTTAAAATCACTCCAAAATCATTTCTCACTCCCTCTCTCTCTCTCTCAAATTAGTTTTTCTTTTCTCCTATATTCTCTTTACATCTTAATTATTATTATGTTGGTAGATTTTCAAATCAAATATTGAAAGGAGGAATTTCTACAATAAGGTGATGATCAAAAAAATAAGTTTTGGAATCAAACTAAAGTAGGGGTATAACCCTATGTAAAAACCTATATTTAAGTTATTGCTTATAAGGATGTTTTTGAATCGTAATTTTGATTATTGAGACATTAATTTATTTATTATTGTAAATAAATAATTATGAGATTGTTTTGATTTAAAAGAAAATCAAAAGATATGATATAGAAGGAAATCTGAGTTATGGGAATGAAAAAGAATTAAAAGATGTGATACAAAACATGATAATAAAGATAATGACAGTTCCCACGAAAATGTGGTTTCCCGCGGATGACGGTTCTTGATAACTGTGGTTGGCTCACCGGAACAAACCCTGACAACCTTAAAATAAATAATTTTTGATAGTTTTCATAACCTTGGTTGGCTCACCGGAACAAGCTCAAACAAAAGGACAATCTTAAAAACAAGGATTAAATATGTGGCGCTACTGTTTCAGTAATAACATAATAAAATACTACACTACTTACCAGAAAAGCGTTGCCGAAAATCTTTGCAACAGAAGAAATAACATTTGTTTAAAACAATAGCGCCACAAATTTAATCTTTGTTTTTAAGATTGTCCTTTTGTTTGGGCTTGTTCCGGTGAGCCAACCACGGTTATCAAGAACCGTCATCCGCGGGAAACTACATTTTCATGGGAACTGATATCATCTTGATTATCATATTTTGTATCATATCTTTTGATTCTCTTTCATTCCCATAACTTAGATTTCCTTCCATATCACATCTTTTAATTTTCTTTTAAATCAAAATAGCTTCGTAATTATTTATTTATAATAATAAAGAAATTAATATCTCAATAATCGAAATTACGATTCAAAAACATCATAAGCAATAACTTAAACATAGGTTTAGACCCCTACCTCAGTTTGATTCCAAAACTTATTTTTTTGATCATCACCTTGTTGTAGAAATTCCTCCTTTTAATATTTAATTTGAAAATCTACCAACATAATAATAATTAAGATGTAAAGAGAATATAGGATAAAAAAAAATCAATTTCAGAGAGAGAGGGAGAGAAATGGTTTTGGTGTAAGTTTTAAAACTAAAATGAAGGGGTTTATATAGATTTTCAACCATGGTTACTGTAGCAGTGTGGTAGGTAGACACTGTAGAGATTGTGTTCCAAATAGTTATCAGATGAATTAAAACATGTGGTACTGTAGCGGTGACTTACTGTAGCGACGGCTGCATAGTAACATGTGTAACATATTTTTACTGTAGCGACACTATTATTATACCAATACGTATACTGTTCGTATATATGATACTGTCCATATATACTATTTACATAAAAATATTTGATTTGCTTCGTTTTGTAAATCTAGTTCACGTAGTACAATTTGATATTTTCATACCCAACGAATTGTTTACATATACAATACTATTCAAATATATGTTACTTTTCATTAAAACACTATTTATCAATTCTACGCATATAACACAATTCGTATACAACTTGTATAAAATACTATTCATTTAGTATATTCGTACGGTACTATTCATCAAATATTTATTATAGAATATTTTGTATAATATTGTCAATTAGACGTTATCCATACGATACTAATCATATGTGCAAGTATTTTAGCATTATTGGGCGCACATACAAAACTTGTGTATTTACTTGACTATTCGAGTCAGGTGTGTTTTACACTATTTTCTTTTTCTGGGGTTGTGAAAACCCCGTTAATGATATTATTAATAATAAAAAAGGAAATAAAAGCAAAACAAACAAAAAAAAAGTAGCAGCAAAAAAAAAGGAAAGAAAGAAGAAACTGAGAAAGAAAAGAGAGAAAAAGCTAAGAGAGGGATAGAGAACCGAGAGAGAGACTGAAGTGAAAGAGAGACTGTGAGAGAGAGACCGTGAGAGAGTGAGCAGAGAGAGGGAGGAACTGAGCGTGAGAGAGAGGGAGGAACTGAGATCGAGAGAGAGCTGAGGGAGAGAAGGAAGAAGGAAGAAGAAGGAGACAGCAACAGCAGCAGCAGCTGCTGCTGTCCACGCCAGAGGAGGAGCAGCTGCTGCCGGCGGCAGCAGCTGCCATCCAGCTGAAGGAGAAGAAGAAGGAAGAAGGAGGAAGAAGGAGGAGAAAGGAGAAGAAGAAGAAGGAAGGAGGAGGAAGAAGGAGGAGAAAGGAGAAGAAGAAAAGGGGTTGCTCCTTGGGTAAGATTTTCTAACCCATTTCACCCCCATTTCAGCTGAATTTTTGAATTAATAACCTAGGGTTTTTGTTTAACATGCATGCTAGTGTAGATCTTGTTATTTTAGAGCTTAATGGTGGAAGAGGGGATGAGATGGGCTAATATTTTTGTGTTAAGATGAGAAATCAACACCCTAGTATTGTAGATCTTGAAATTTTTGTGATGTAAATTGAGGTTTTTTGAAGAAAATGAAATTTTGTTATGCATTAGAAATTGTTAGATGGATGGGTTAAAGATTTGATATGAATATATGGATTTTTATGATCTTATTTTCCCCCATTTTGATGCATGCAAGTAAAGACTTGAAAATGATGAGGTCAGGTGATGTAAAATCCAAAGGGATCTTCCTTACCCTTAGTGTTAATGGTTTCTATAAGTTAAATGGGACCTCATAGACCATTTTAGACATTTTGGGACTGTTTTGTGTAGCAAAATTTTTTATGGAATGCAATAGTAAAGATGACCATGGTTTTGGCCTTTAGTTGATGTTTTGGAAACAATATAAAGTTGTAGATAATAATAGAAAAGAAATTTTATGTTCAAGATAAATAAATTAGATGGTGGAATCTATAGTATTGAGATGATTTCCTTTAGGTTCATACTAAAGATGGTGCTTGGTTGTGATGAATGTAAAAATCTTACATTATTTTGGTGGATAATGATTTTTAAAACTAGGATGAAGTTGGGGATTGTTTTAAGTATTCGTGGGACCATTAATGATGGTTAGAGTTGAAGTTTAACCTTACTTAGAGTTTGGGGATTTTGATGGTTCCAATGGAACCTTGAGTTGGGTCTAGAAATTTGATGATGATGGTGTGTGTGAAATTTTGAAGATTCATATGAAATTTAGCTTGATGATAGTGGATTATGAATCTAAGTTATTTTAGATGGAACTAGTATGTTGAAGACTACAGGGATCAATCTTAAACTAAAGATAAGATTTATGGGATAGGTTGTCTTTTTGTGCTATTTTGAGGAATTCTATTTCATTTGAGAGCAACGATGAAGTTCGCCTTATTTGAGGCTTTAAGTGAAAATCCCATCTTGTCTTTCGGTGGAAGTGGGTTGATTAGAGACACTGAAGTAGGAGTAGTACTAATCCTACTAACTGTTGAGGTTTAGAGTAGTACTCTAAGTCGTTGGTGTGTCTTGATTTTAAATTCTTATTGTTCCTCTTTTATCTATTCGACTTTTGGTTCTAAGTACTAGAACCTAATTCTGTCTTTTGTTTTTTTGTCTAGCTGGTGAGCTGGGCGTTGCTGACTCTCTGGGTGAAGAGAATCAGTTCCTGTAACACTAGAGGTAGGTGGTCAATTCATCTTAATAGCACCCAATCATTTTAAATGCATGTTTCGAACTATTATGTATGTATTTTGTATGCAAGGCATGGCATGTGTAGACACCCTAATTTTGCCCACCTTCATTTATGGAATACTTTGAGATTCTCATTAATCACCCACAAAAATAACCCTAAATGGAGTCCAAAGTCAAGCCAAAAATAGCCCAAAACCAAAGCTCAAAACCTTGCTCAAAACTAGCTTAAAACCTCACCCAAATTAAGCCCAAAAATGG
>MVGT01001338.1:199540-220112 GCA_002174775.1 Macleaya cordata | reverse complement strand
CTGATGCTATATTATTGAAATTCATCATCTTGTACTCTAGTAGGCTAGTAGCTAGTAGAAAGAAGAGAGAGAGATGGACCTCGTATTTTTTCTAATTTGGAGTGGGCTTCATCATCGCTTTTGTTGGAAAAACAGGATCTGGAGATCATAAAGATGATGATGAAGAGGGGGATTTCAATGGCGTCTCTGCCTAGTCCCTTCAGAGTATTGTTTGAGTTTCGAAGATATTTCACGTTTAGGGTTTAATTGGTATTGAAAGTGAGTGTTTTAAAATTCAGTTTCACAGTTTTACCCTTAGCTTTTCTAATAAATTACACAAACATATATAGATTGGTTGGATTGGTTGCTCAATGGTTTCGACCAAGGCAATCCACCAACTGATCCGCCCACATTGGTTTTAAAAAGATCACAACCGATCCTAATCCAACCTTTAATTGGATTGGTTTAGATCCAATGAACATTGGTTGGATTGGGTCGGTTTGGTTTGAAAATGCACAGCCCTATTTTTAACTCAATAATTTTATACTTATACCAAACCCCTACATAATTTGCTACAGAATGTAATCTGACGATGGTGTGCGAATCCCACACACCCTCGTGATTTGAATCCGCTTGATATGCCCCACAGTGGATTGTCGTGTTCTGTAGAAGGATTTGTTGTAAGTTTAACAAGATCCTTTTTAATTGGGGTGATGCTACACTTACTGCAAAATGTACTGTTAATCTTACTGCAAAAGCTATTTAGGAAGGTATTTGCGTCAATTTAGAAATGACGCAAATTATGAGGGGTGTGAGATTATTTGAGACCTGTGGGATGACTTTGTAGTAAGAATTACAATAAGAAAATGCAGTAAATTTAACATTTTCCTTTTAATTGGGGTGGAGAGGACAATTGTAAATCCCCTGCATCCCTAGGGAAGACATTCATGGAGACATTCCAGAAAAAACGTCAGACAAAACCGACATTTTTCAGATGTGTAATGTGTTACCGACATAACCGGTATTCCAAAAAATATCGCACGTAACCTCATAACCACAAGCTCCACAACCCCACCAAATGATACCTTAGAAAAATCTGGACTTTACTTGCAACTTGCTGTGCTCAACACACTCCCTCTCTCTCTCTCTCTCTCTCTTCTCCGCATAAAACTAATCTTTCATTTCTCTCCTCAGAAAAAGTTCTCAGAATCTTCTGTTATTCTTCATTTCTCACCTACTGTTACTGAAATTATGTGTATTAAGGATACAGAACAAGCTGGAAAAACAATGGAACAGATGGGTCTTCATGAGCAAGAAAAAATTTGGTCTTTGGATTCAGAATTCTTGAGCACCCAGTTCGAAAATTTGGAGATCAAAAGCCCCATGAATCGATTTTTTTCTGGAAACCAACCAGCTATCAACAATTCATCTCCTGTAAGAATTTAATCACTTCAATTTCTCTTTTTTGAACTAAAAGTTAGATCTGAACATAAATTTAGTAAAAATCGAGTTATTAGCATCTGAGTATGTTTCTTGATGGGTTTCCGATTTTGGGTTTTGGTGTGTTCTGTTTTATGTTCCAGTTCTGTTTTGGGTTCATTTATTTTGAGATTCTCTGTAATGGTTTCTCTGTTAATTTTGCCATTAATATCAATAGAACAGCAACCAGATAAAATCTGAGTTCTTTACATCTGGGTAATCAATTTCAGTTTGTTGAGTATTACCTTTTTTGTTGGTTATTCTGAATTTACTTTTTTAAAGTAGTACTTTAATCAATACAATTCTGTTACCATTTCTTGTTCTTTTGTTATAATTATTGAGGTTGTTAATAATTTTTTTTTTAATTCCTTTCCTTTTTGGGATTTCATTTTTCTTTTTGTAATTTTTCTTCCTTCCATTCTGTTATGCTAATTTTTGGCTATTCCTTTCAGTTTTAGATTAGTGGATTAATTGAGGGTTATTTTCCAAATTCACCTATAATTTAAAATCAATACACTGAATTGAAGACATGCCTTGACTGAAGAAATGGCTCAAAACAGAATTAAATGGCAAAAGAGATTTCATTTTTTCACAAGGAATAGATGATGATTATGATGATGATGATGCTGATGTTATTCCATCTCTTAATAGTGCTAGAGTTTACAAATTAGTGGTGCTTCTTTATATTTTAACATTTAATGAGATGAGTTAAATAGCTAATAATTTTAATTTCAGGTGGATTTCCCTAACCAATTTGTTTCCTATTTCAACATCTCCTGCGATGTCCTTGAACATATCACATCTTGATTCTTTGATTTGTTCTGACTGATTTTTGTTCTTTTTTCCAATTATGACCGAGTTGATTGGATGAGTTTGAGTTTATGGTTTATAATTAATTTGGTTGAGTTTGAGATCATTCCTTATCCAAGGGAATTTAGAGGGTATCGTATTTTATCTTTCACGACTTTGCACTTCTTATTGTTCTAAGTTTGTTGTTGTTGTGGCTTTAGCAGCTAGAGAGCATCTGTGAGAACAAGGCTGTAATGGACAACAAACAGAACCAGTTGCCAAGCTTTGTCCCTGCCATTCGATCGGGAGAGTGGTCTGATATCGGGGGACGTCAGTATATGGAGGATACCCATGTCTGCATTACTGACATGGCTAAGAAATTTGGTTACCATTTTCATGACGAGGAAGCCATTTCTTTCTTTGGTGTAAGTTGTTTCTCTTTAAGATATCCAGTTAACAGTTGGAGCACCATTAGTTTTATGCTCATTTCTCTCTTTCCAGCTTCACTTGATATACGATGCACTCCATTTTACACAGTTGACCATCACAGAAAGTTTTTGATTATTAAAAACTTCTCCTTTTCAAGGAATTTAAGAGGATTTCCTTGCCTTGACATCAGCTAAATGTTCTTCCTGTCTAGAAAAGTTTCCTTAGTCCAATCATTTTTAAGTTGAAAACACAAAAAATAGTCTTCCTTCTCTTTTGGGTGGAAAATATTTCAGGATCTGGTGGGTCGTTGGGCGAACTTTTACCTTCCAAGTCATTAACATGGACCAGAAGCTAAATCAAACTTGAAAACATTTTTGGTAACAATCATATGGGTTGAAAAGAGTTCATTTAAACAGAATAGATAAACCCAATTTAGTTTCCTCGTAAAACTCTTTTCTTCGGTGACCATATAGACCCTCATTGTTTTTCTTATTCTCATGAAATTACAAGATCTCATGCTACATTATTTAGCCTTATCATTCATCCATTCATTCAGTCCGAAATAACAGTTCTTTTTATGAAATCAATTGAATCAAATCAGAAGATATGATTGGCTTATGATATTAAAACATTACATACAAGTTATCAAGTTCAGACAAAAATTTCTAAAATGCACTTGACCTGGATTCTGACAGGTATTTGATGGCCATGGAGGAAAAGATGCCGCACACTTTGTTCGTGACAACTTGCCACGCGTCATTGTAGAGGATGCCAATTTCCCATTGGAACTGGAGAAAGTAGTCAGAAGGTCATTTATGGAGACAGATATGAAGTTTGCAAAAACATGCGCTATTCAGTCGGCCCTGTCTTCAGGCACAACTGCACTCACTGCGATGATATTTGGAAGGTTAGTCCCTCTCATTCACGCTATAATTTTCATATGTTATATGTATTAGAGGGTAATTGACATAAAGATCTCTTAATTTGTTTAGTTACAGTATGGATAGATGTATGTATGTTAAACAGATTCTATGTACTGACTGTTATAAAATCATTTGACAGATCTTTACTAGTAGCAAATGTCGGAGACTGCCGGGCAGTTCTATCACGACTTGGAGTGGCTGTGGAAATGTCTAAAGATCACAGACCCTGTTGTACAAAGGAAAAAAAGCGCATTGAATCACTGGGCGGGTACATCGATGATGGATATTTGAACGGTCAACTGGGAGTCACTCGAGCTATCGGTGATTGGCACATTGAGGGGATGAAAATGAAAGAAATCGGCGAAGAACAAATAGGACCTTTGAGTGCCGAACCAGAGCTAAAACTGATCACGTTAACAAAAGATGACGAGTTCTTAATCATCGCAAGTGACGGAGTATGGGATGTATTTACAAGCCAAAACGCTATAGATTTCGCGAGGAGAAGACTCCAAGAGCACAACAATGTGAAGCTTTGCTGCAAAGAAATGGTGGAGGAAGCGATTAAGCGCCGCGCGATGGACAACCTGACAATTGTAATGGTGTGTTTTCACTCTGAACCACCTCCCCATGTTGTAGTACATAGTAGATCAAGAATCAGGAGGAGCATTTCTGCAGAGGGATTACAAAGTCTCAAATGCCTATTAGAAGGTTAGGGCTCAAAACCCATTAATGTCATAGCTAATTCTTCTGAGTTATAACTGTATATACATTTATGTAGGAAATAAAAAAATCTCTTTTTATTTCCTCTTCCTTTTGGGGCCTTGGTATTGTTGAGGAGGGTCAGCTTTATTGTATTTGGACAGAAATAACGTTACTGTTGTATAAAGATTAAAGATTTTATTACCCATTAGCTAAATTTTCAACAGCTTAAAGCTTAATCTTTTATGGTTGTTGATCATCTTTTTTACCTTCTTTAGATGGCATTTTGTAACAATAATTCAGGCCACAACCAAGGCCTGAAGTGAGCCCAGCTTGATCTGGTCCTATATTGATTGGGCGTTGAGCTAAGGCCAGGTTTCAGGTCAGATACTCAATATGTTGCACTAAACATTTTGTCGTTGACAGGCTCACTTTTTTATGTTTTTGTTTCTTAGACGTTTGGGGAGAATTAAGTGATCAAAGAGAAGAAAAAGAAAGAATATATAAGGAGTACTTTGTTTTGCTTACCCCATTTTTTGTTTTAAAGTTCCTATTTCTTCTTGCACTTTTATTACACCCACATCCGTAGGGTTCATATGGAGATGATCAGGGGAGGATGACTTTCTAATTATACAGATTATCATAACAAAAAATTACATCGTTTTAAAAACTGAATAATATTAAAAATTGTTAGTTGAAAATTAATGATAAAATAAACAAATTTTTGGTCGAACTTATGACGGGGGACGTGCTACCCAACGTTGCTGCTACGTGGGTGAAGATCGTGCACTGACACTATAACTATACAATCAAAATGTTAAGCAATAAAGCTTTTTGGCCCACCCATGTTACAAAATAAATGCCAAATACTTATGTGGTAGGGTGGGACCTACCACTTTTCCCCTCCTAAAAGTGTTATGAAGGGGTTTTCAACTTATGTGACAGTAAGACCCACCATGCCACATAAGCTTCTGGCATTTGTTTTGTAATATGGTCGGGCCAAACAGCAGCGCTGAAATGTTAAGTGGGGGGAGTCAGTTAGATTTAGGTGTACCTCTTCCACAATTTATAGGGGTAAAAAAATGTACCTACCACTTTCAAATCCAATAGCTCCTTCCACTTAACTTTTGTTATTTAGTTCATACTCCATAGTGACAACACAAATAGTTTCACTACTTTCACTCCACACAGTAGTTTGGGTGGTCTTAAAGTTTTAGAACAACGAAACTTTTTGTGATCTTCACAAAAAATCACCCCTTAGATCTCTCCACATAGAACCAAAGGTAGATAAACGGAATGTAAGAATAAGAAAGTGTTGAAACAAAAACGAAAGTTGGGTTCAAGTAAAATTCCCCTATCCAATAAATATAAAAATTGACAAACAAGACAAATGGAATTGGATAATCGGTGTGTTAATAGTAAAAACAAGTTGAAAAATTGAGGTGTTTATGGAACAAGCCCAAAATGAATAACATGTGCAATTTACGTGCATAATACTTGTTATTAAGTAATTTTTCTTCGGAAAATGCCACTGGTATTGAAAGAAAATCGGTCCAAATAGAGACCAAATGCTTGTGAGGTCCACTTGGATACAATCTAAGGGTTTAATTTTGATGAAGATGTTCACGGTCTCTTCACTATTTAGATCATCATCACAAAAAAATCAACCCATTCTAAAACTTATCATCCTATGAAAAGTTAGATTGGAAATCCTCTTCTCTCTAAAGAAAAGGACATTGTAGTCTATCCTTCTTCACCAAGGATACTTTTGGTCATTTGCTCTGATAGAGAGGAGATTCAATTTAAATCGTTGAACTCCTCAGCTTAAATGATCTTTTCTGGCGCGGAGATCTTCCAGCTTACTCTTCCTCAGCCATGTCAGCCACGTCCACCAGTGGTAGCGCCACCGCTAGCGCCACCTCTGAAGATGTGTTTCGTCTATCTCCTTCCATGAATTCCAGCGATTTGACCGAATCTTCAAACTCTAGTGTCACTCAAGCCTTTCCATTCTCATCTGGAAACCCTAGAATTGAAGAAATCAGGGGAATTATGCATCTCTACCGGGAAGACATCTCCTCCGCACCTTCAAATCTCCCGGTAATAAACGTTAATTTGAAATCGAATTCCTCTATCTTAGATTGTTTTCTTTTATTTGAATTCTCGCGAAATTGCCAGCTCTAGGTGTTTGAAGATCGAAAATAAAAAATCAAGAACTTCGATTTATTGTCATTCGTGTGTGGCATCGAAATTATTAGAATAGAATTGGCACAATTTAGGGTTTTTGAGGAGGCTAGTTTCTGTCAGTAAATCTTTTACTGCTATCTCAATTTGTAATCACGCCTGTCAAATGGGACCTTAAACATAATTAGGTTAAGGACTTGTGTTTCTGAAACTTACTGTTTGTTTTTCGATGGATTTTTTTTTTAGGTGGGGAGAAAACCACTTATATGTGTGCTTGCGGTGCCCAATCACATGACTTATGCAGATTTTTGCCAATTCTGTGGTTCATTCATTCAGCATACACTGGAGATGCGAATAGTCAGGTTAAATTTGTGAACAAGTTTAGTATCATTCAGGGTTTTAATTGTTTCACTGACTTTTTTTGCTTTTTTGGAGAATTCAGAAATGATGGAATGGAGGATCAGTATAGTGTCCTGATAAGGTTTGATAGTCAGGATTCTGCAGATAATTTCTACAAGCATTTTAATGGAAAGCGTTTCTCATCTATGGAGGTCTGATTTTGCTTCTAATATATAGTAATATATATGTTTTTCATACAAACTTTATTATCCTAGAAGTTTGCTGTTTAGGGAGGATATTAATTCAAGATATCTAAATTTCATCAACAAAAAATAGATGGTGTTCTGAAAATTATCAATTTAATTTCTTCTTGATTTTCTCAATGCAGGTAGAGGTTTGCCGCGTTCTTTTTACAGTAGATGTACAGTATACAGCGTCAATAGAACATGCACATACTTCCCCTGCAAGCTCAACTGAACAGCCTTCTTGCCCAGTTTGCCTTGGTAAGTTCATTGGCTGTATAATTGGAATTGGATGTTCACTAAATATGGTTGCAGTTTGATACCAGAGAAAATTTCGTAAGTGTTGTGGTTTCAAAATCTGAAATTGTTTATTTATATAGAAAATCAAATTTTTTTAGTGCATTAAAGTGGCATCTTTCCTTCTCCCTGATGAGGATATTTGATAATGTTAAAAAACTGAGAACAGTTTGCAAGATGACATATGGTTATTGAAGCTTAAAAGAATGTCCATATTTGCTTGTATAAGCATATGTTAGATCAAAACAGTAATGTTCTTTTGTTGAAATTTATTTATACAATTTTTTTTTTTTCCTGATTGAGAGAAGAAATGGTCATTTGTCAAACTTTCCTTGTTAAATGCATAGGTTGAAATTTCCTTATCCTTCCGTGACAACCCTCTTCTAATTTTGCTTTTTGCAGAGAGATTAGACCAAGACATGGGTGGAATTCTCACAACCATCTGCAATCACTCTTTCCATTGTTCTTGTATATCAAAATGGACAGATTCTTCTTGTCCGGTAATTTCAATTGTAGTGACATTCCTTTTTAGTTATAGGTAGAAATGCATGATGTGGCTTTATATCGTTTTTTGTCCCTGATATTGTTAAGTATGTAGTCTTTTCGTTTTTAAGTAGTTTGAAGGAAAAGCGATCCAAATAATTGGTGAGGCTGAGGTGTTGTTCTTCAGTCTTCTCATCTGTCATAGGAATACTAAAAGGAGAAGGAAAAGGCTGTTGATTACTGATCCTGTCCAAGCCAGTGCTGCTGATAGACTGGAGATACCAGTTGGAATTTGGCATGAGTAACTTGTTCCCAACTTCCAGGATTGGTTATGGAAGTTAAAACATAGAAATAACCTATGTTCCATGTCCCAGATACTGCAAGGATATGGGACTGAACGCATAGATATGTAATTTATACCTAAAATTTTAGTATGAAACATGGATAATACACCGATTTGGCACCCATTTAATCATCTGGATATCATACAATTAGTTGTTGACCTTTCTACCTGCTGGTACTCATTCGAAGTTCATTCAATTTACTCAGGACTTACTACCGTACCTCCCTGTAGCCGTCTTGCTCTTTGAGTAGGGTTATGCGCTATGAGTTACCAGTGAAGATATTGAAAGGTTGTCTTATTATGGTTCCAATGAAACCCTGCATAGAAATAATTTTTGGGATTGACATGGTTTCTTCATTTCATTTCAGGTTTGTCGGTACTGCCAGCAACAACCTGAGAAATCAAAATGTTCTGTTTGTGAAACTTCTGAGAATCTCTGGATTTGTGTAATCTGTGGTTTTGTTGGCTGTGGAAGGTAAGCACCATGTTAATCTATTCCAAATAAAACTGTTCTGTGTGATCTGTATTGGTCTTTATTTATTTTTATTTTTTTCAATAAATTAATAGTGATTCTCTTGTTAGTTCCTCTTATATTCTTATTTAAAATTTTTGGTTTAGATATAAAGAAGGTCATGCTATCAGACATTGGAAAGAAACACAGCACTGCTATTCCCTTGAATTGGAAACTCGACGTGTTTGGGATTACGTTGGGGACAATTACGTTCACCGGCTGATCCAATCCAAAACTGATGGAAAGTTGGTAGAATTAAATGTCCATTGTATGCATGCTGATGATGACTGTGGAAGTTGTGAGTGCAATAAGGATTCTGGAACCAGTGAAGCTCTCTTCAACAGCAAAGTTGAAACTGTAATAATTTACTTTTCTTTTTTATTTTCTGATTTTGTATTTTCATGTATATTTTTCCACTGCTTTACTCCTATTTATATATGACCCTTTTTAATTTTTATTTTTTTTTCGCTATTTTGATGTTCTTACAGATTGTTAATGAGTACAATGACCTTCTTACATCACAACTTGAGAACCAAAGAATCGTAAGTGGATTGCCTAGTTTCTTAAGCAAATGTTGATAGGCATAACCTTTATATCTAGTACCTACTGCTTGAGTATACTATACACCTAGACCTAGGGAATTGATTCTAGATCTTCATAACTCATTTCTGGAAGTTTGAATTTGGAATATCTAGGTTCTGCCTTTCCCCTTGGCCAGCTATTGGATTAATCCGTACTTCTGTTGTTATTGTAGTATTTCGAGTCACTACTGTTAGAGGCCAAGGAGGAAACTGAAAAAGAAATTGCTGAAGCTGTTGATAAGGCTGTGAGTTTAAAACTGCAGAAAATGCAAGCCAAGCTGGATAAGTATGTCGAAGAGAAGAAGTTTCTTGATGAGGTAACTTCATTTGCTTGCTCGTCAGAATAAGTATATTGAGAATCTGATATGCATCATTTCCTAGTTGACTTGATAAACCCACAAAGGCATCAATCTGGTATTGTATCGAGTTCCTTTAACATTTTCAGTTAGTTATTTTTCCTTATTAAGGTGAGATTGGTTTTAATTCTGCATGTAGGTCAATGAGAATCTAATGAAAAATCATGAGATATGGAAGGCGAAGATTCTGGAAATTGAAGAGAGGTATGGCTGTCTTTCTTGTCTTGTTCTTCGTCGTTTTAATTTAATAGTGAGTTAAAACAAAGTTGTGTCAGCTAATACAAGATTATCAAGGTTTTAGGATTTGTGTCAGATTAAGTTAAAAGTAGTCTATTCCAAGCTTGTAAGCTAATATATAATGATGATTGAACAGCTAGGTATGCCTACTTTGATGAACTGATTGTAAGACTTTATTCAGCAATAGTTTTAGAACTATTGAGGCATCGAAAACATAATGGATGTTGTAAACCAGTTAACGGATAACCTAGAAAGACGCACAGTGAGAATCTGAAGTGTGTTCATAAACCTCTCCCTATGTTATGTATAAAGAATGAAGTCGAGTAAAATGGTAAATTAGAAACAATTTTATTGGTATTAAATTGTAGCTGGAATTGATGTCACCTGAACTGGTTTCTTACAGGGAGAAAAAGGCGTTGAAATTGAAGGATGAAAAGATAGAAGACTTGGAGGAACAGGTAAAAGACATGGTGAATCTAACCAGTCAGGTTCAAGAACTGTTATCCATCTAAACTGGGTTTTAATTGATGGTTCTCATGGTTGCTTCTGTTCTATGAACTTCATTCAACAGCTTAGAGACTTAATGGTGTACCTTGAAGCGGAGAAGACGGTGGAACAGGTATCGACTTCAAGCGAGATAAAGGACGGCATGGTCTTGCCAATATCCCTAGAATCCTCAAGAAAAAATACTGGAAATGCCTCAAGGAGTAACAACAGGAGAAGAAACTGATCATAAAAGGGTAAATCCTTCTTCTATCAAAAGCAAATGCTGATTATCTGTCAGCTTTGTATCTTCCCCCTCCTAGTAACCAAGTTGTAGGTGCCTCAACACATGAATGTGTGTTTGTCAACTCTCTTCTAACATTGCCGAACAAAACCCACTATCATGATTGGTTGTCTGCCATACCCATCAGATGCAACAACGGAAGATAGGTGATGGCTCAAGTATGTGGAGTTTTCCAGTAGGTTCATGTGCATTATTATCCTTGATTGATCTGAGCTTGAAATATCCAACATGAGATTAATTAGGATCTGACTGCTGCAAAGTTCCTCTTTTGTCCAAGCAAAAAATTATGTACATTTTGAAGGTTTTATAGTAAAAAAACAATGATTCAGAAAACAGATGTTTGTTGAAGTTTTATGGGATGGTAGATGGAGGTAGAGCAATCCCTGCATGCTTTTTATTTGGTCCCGCTTTTTTTTTTTTGATGTAGAGCTGGTTTAATAGTTAATATATCAAATTCAAATGAAATAAAAGTCTACCGACATTTTTAGCTAATGAGAATAAACTCACATGGCCACGGTAACAGGTCGAACGTTGATGATACCATCCTGAATGGCATTCTATTACGCAAAGAAAAACCAGAAGAATATTATGTGGACAAAAGTATAGCGTGGAGCTGGAGCGTCGAAACGGTCCCAAGTTACCAGAGCGTGGAGCCAGAACGAGACTGGGATCGTGAGTGCTAGAGCATCTGATTAAAAAATATTTATAGTTTAAAAATGCCTTCGGAGTGGGAGCATTGGAGCGTAGTTTGGTGCAAGAGTGGCACTCTTATACCACGATTATGGTTACTGACTCTTGTTACTAACTCATACCTCACCTCAGTTTGCTAGTTGGTATATATTCGGATTGTCTAATGTATGTTGAAAGCTATGAAGCACGGACACAGGACACGACACGATACGGACACGGCGACACGACAAAATCTCAAGTCACATTTTAGCTTTATCACAAGTCAAAATATAGGAGGTAATAAGTCATAAAGTCACACAGCGAGACTCCAACCTTCTTATCTTGTGTACTAAAGGTTAGGATTTTGAAAGTATGGCTTTTTAGGGTTTTTAATTCAAAACCGTAAAGATTTTTTTTGTGTTTTAGTTTTAAAATAGACTTTTAAGGAGGTTGGGTATCAAATAAGATATTGGTAGTAACAACGTATAAGTTAGATGTTTAAAAAAAATCAAAAAAATAAAATAATAGTGTCCAAAACGTGTCCTGGCTGTGTCCAAGTCGTGTTCAAACTAAAATTCACGTGGACCGTGTCCAAGTCATGTCCAACCCATGTCCATGCCGTGTCCGGGTCGTGTCTGACATGTGTCAGATACGGACACGAAGCCCATTTTGGAGTGTCCATGCTTCTTAGGTCGAAAGTTTACGGCTGTTGTTAAAGGGGCTTCCAAAAAAGTTAAGGGTGCTCTCCCAATATGTTTATGCTAAGGGGTTCCCCTCAATTTTTTTTTTTTTTGAAAACCTAATAGGGGAGTCCTCAGTGCGGCACGGCTAGCCAGTTTTGAGAACATCTGTCTCAAGTCCAGAGTATGGAGGAGCCAAGCCGCTATACCGAGTTATTTCCCAGGCATTCATCCAATATGGCTAATCCTTAAAGAAGGAAAGTAGCTTATCTCTCGTCTCCGTTTGATTGAAAGAAGTTGAAAAAAAAAAAATTAATTTGTTACCAAAACTTTTTTTTTTTCGTTTTTGGGACATTCTCAAATTCCGTGGTTCAAGCCTTAGTAACCTTGGTATAAGAGGGACGCTCCCGTTCCGGAACCTCACGTTCCCGCTCCGAACTACGCTCGATGCTCCCGCTCCGAAGGTATTTTAGAACTAAAAACATTTTTTAATCCGCCGCTCCGACGCCGCTCCCACTTTCGTTCCCGCTCCGACGCACGCTCTAGTTACTTAGGTTCAAGCCTCCAAGGAACCCTCCCTCCCTCCTCGGTCTCTCTTTTTTACGGTTCCAAGTCTTCCTCTTACAGTCCTACATAGCGGAGGAGAACCAAAATAAGGCTGAAAAATATTTCTGGGTGTATGTTATGAGAGCTCAAAACCATTTACATGTAGCAGAATATGTCAGCAATACTGCAGAAGTTTGTTTTCCTTCGAAACTCATCGCTGCAGGGCCCGTATAGAATCATTCAACGTGGTTTAGAAGAACCCGTCTTTTTTTTTTTTTTTTCTTTTTCTTCTAACCTTGCCCTGTGATCAAATCTTTAGCTGCAACTTGATAGAACACTGTAACAGCAATATACGAGTTTGGATCCAACTTGGGTCAACAAGACTCTTGAATCTCGATACCACACGGTCCACACTCCACACTCCATACTCCATACTCCATACTCCATACTCTGATCAGAAAATCTGGTATCAAGTTTTATGACCAGTGTGTGAACCAAAATTTGTATACGCTACCATAAGTGCTGAAGTCCATGTCGGATATCCGCCAACCCCGACTCTAAAAAATTCCATGTCAAGACTTTCCTACCATTTTCGCTTCCTAAGTTTTCTGATTTCTAAAACCCCTCCCCCTCTCTGCCTGTGCTAGAATGTAACAGATAGCAGTTACCACTTCGGAACTAGAGTTTGCTACTTTCCCTGTAACATTTGCAAATCACATTTTCATTCATGGCCTCAAACAACAGAAAAACAAATCCTCAAGAAACTGCATTTTATCAATTGATACAAGGATCCTCATAATCAACATCAAAAGGTTACATACACAAGCAAATACACAGGCCCCCCTTTACACCTGGGGGACTTTTTACTTCTTTTTTCCCTTCTTTTCTATGATGGGCTACAATGACAAAACTACAAGGGAACTAACTAAGAACACCATCTCAAAGTAGACAACCAACAAATAAACGTGTAACTGAAATACCGAGCTGGTCAAGTTCGTCGTTTGTTCATCTAATATCTGGCTTCCCCCATGTATCATACTGGGGTCAAGTGGTTTCTAAGAGCAGATTTTCATTTTTTATGTTTCACAAAAGTTACAAAATACCTGCACGAAGATGGAAATCGCAGAACTCTGCCATCCTTATCCAGTAGCTACAAACATGGTTCTTCATGAACCCCAGTTAGGAATATTGGCTGTTGCCTCATTCACCATCCTCACAAGAGTCACCTGCCAAAATTTTGAATTGTTTGAAATCTCAAAAAGAAAAAAAATAGAAAAGCCTATATCCTAGTGAAGAACTATTCTGACTAAACAAACAAGAAATTTAAGGTGACATTTATTTACAGCCTATAGAAAAATTTTCAACAACATATGTTACAAGAATATCACACCCACCATCGAATGGGTCCAAAAACTAGATCTCCTTGGTAACAATATCAATTCAATAGACTCTATCAGATACAGTTTCCGTCTTATTACTGAAAAGGGTATGATCGATTCGATGTTTGAACCAAAATAACGTCAAAATTTAGTGTGGCAGATTTCTCTATAGGGATTGATTTTATGTTTTTTTTTTTAACTATCATTTGGGACGATCCGCAGGTCCAACCCCATAATTGTGGGCCACATGCACTCTACTAATGGTGTAACTTGAGCTTTCTGTAGTGCTATTTTAAGGCCAAGAGTTGCTCTGCGTCAAATCCTGACACCTAAATTTATTACTGCTAGAGACGTGATTTGCTGTAAAACTGGGGAAGAACTCTATCTAGAGCCTGTTCTTTCCATTTACTCAGATATTTCATGCTCTTGGTTATATCCAAATGCAGTAAAACTACGACAAACTTGTTAGAAGCATACCACACTTTCAGGTACACCAGGTGGAGGCATTGGAAGGTTTCTTGGAGGTGGGGTGGTATCATACGATCTTTTGTCGAACCTCCATTCTCCAATCTTTCCATATGTTGCCTGACCCTGAAATCAGAACATGGATTTGTCATATATCCATTGAATAGTTTATCCAACAGCTCAAGAATGTAGCACAGAGAAGCAGAATATATGGAAGCTCGGCATTCATAGGAGTACCTTCATGTTATAGTCACATCCGTAAGTATAATGAATTATGAACTTCTTGCCGATTTCTGTATCCCAAGGAGGCTTTATACATAAGGAAGAAGACGAATAACATTAGTTGAAAGTCACCAAGAAGAAACAATTGTAGAGGAATATTCAACATGAAACTCTAGAATTAACAATATGAAGCTGTATAAGTGGATCTTTCTGCATTAAGTTATTTTGTGAACCGCAAAGCACTTCTTCCTATTACTGCCTAATGTGAACTAATGTTTGACAGGAATTTGCCAACTTTTCCTAGGCTCAGATTTCATATTGTTTTCCCAAATAAGGAAGGAAAACGGTATGACAAACTTATCAGACCTGAATCATAAAGTCCTTGTACAAGATGTTGCCCACGCCATGCAGAGCAGATGCGACAGCATAAGCATACCTGAATATCAATAAGAAAGAAAACGAGACTCTAGAATCAGCCAAGAGTGTGCAACAAGAAAATCAAAACTTTGGATTCAATGAGGAAAAATCCCTTACATCTCAAGCACCCAACCAAATGCTTTATCTGCCTCAGGATCCTTCTTCATTGCCAAGGAAACATTCATCCACGTGGGGGCAATCTTCTTAAGAGATGCCTAAATCAATTTGATGAAATAAGAACCATAAAAAAGTAAATTAAAAAGCCAATACACCTCATACATAAGCCACAGAGAAGGAAATATGTACCTTCCCAACAATGACAGGAGAATTCCCTATCGGGTCAATATTGGTTATGGGCCCCTTATCCTCAGGGAAGAACTTTCGGAGTGTGGACTCGTACTTTTTGGGTTCAATGTAAAAGAAAGGAAATGCAGCTCCGAGTCCATCTCTTGATAAATTTGGTATGGGCTTCAAAATAACATGGTCTGGTTCTGACATTAATATGTAACTGCGTGCAAAGTTAGCAGAATTTAGAAAGATTTAACAAGGCACTATCTCACTGAATAGAGAAAAAAGAGAAGGATGCATCTTCAACCCAAAGTGAGGATAAGATTTTCATACTCTTCTTTAATATCTGCCTTTTCGAGCCACTGTACGAATGCCCAAGGCCTGTTGAGGACTATATAACCCTGATATTGAAAAACAAGAAAATGCAATTAATAAAGAAATCATTCTGAATACCAACATAGGAAAAATACAATGCTACCAGACTACTGATATTGCTTAAGGAAATTATACCTTAAAAGCATTTGAGGACTTCTGATTCATCAAGAATATTATACCATGCTAAGAGCTAAAAAGACTCGTCCTATCTTTGAGAAGTGAACTAAAAGTGAACTCTCCTCCCTCTTCACGTTCTCTAGCTACTGACTCGATTAGGTTTATGAGTCAAGCATGAAGAGCTCAACCTGGTGAATGATAAGCCTTCAAGAATTATCTTGCAAAGGTTCTTGATTATTGATTAAATAGGGTAAGCGAGGTAGGTAAAAGGTGGACACCAAATAATTTCCAAACTCAAAAATAGCTGATTCTATAAAAAAAAAATTCTGGTAAGAGCTCTCTTGCTCAGCTTGTCTGAGAAAATATGTTTCATATTTCTTTGATTAAGGAGGTCTCACAACAGTTTTGAGCATATAAGTCATCTTTTTAATCCAAAGGATGCAAACATAAAAATGAAAATTCAAAATTCACAACTCTTAGAAAACCAAATATATTGTAAGTAAATGAATTGGAAACAAAAGCCCCAAATAACACAAGCTCATTAAAGTTTCATAATTTATTAGACAAAGGTCATAATTCAACAAAATACCCAGAAGTAAGATGAAAAATCCGAGTACCCATCAAATTGCTATTTTCCTCCAATAAATAAACATAATTGCAAACACAAAATTCAAAAAATGAAAGAAGAAGAAAACCCAGTATCCAAATTCTAAATAATTCCTAATTTCTTCTCAAAAGCATCCATAATCAATTAATCACCAACAAAATAATCCACAAAAAAAGAAGAACACACACAACCCAAGATGCATAATCTATGGAAAAACAACAATCAAAGAATAAAAATTGAGTAAACAAAAAAAAACCCATTAATACCTGATCCATTCCTGCAGGCAGGGGTTGGGCAACAAAAGTGGGGATCTCATCCATATACTTATCAGGCTTCCCAGAATGCAAGATCCTGGTGAACCCACCCATATCAGAATTGGGTCCATTTTGGAACTTCTTAAACCAGTAATACATGATTCTAACCTGCCATGTATTGTACACTGAATCAGAAGCTGTGACAGCAGTGTGAAAAAGCCTCTTCTCCGATCTGGGTTTCGATCGATCAATGGGCATCGTAATTATGGGGTCCACAGTTAAAAGACGAGAAGATGAAGATAAAGCATTTCTTGGTCCAGGGAAATCCTGTCTGAGAGGAGCATTTGCAGAGATGATAACATTGTATGTTATCAGTGCTACTGAAAAGGTTATGAGAAGTGTGTAAAAGAAGCTCTCACACCCCATCTCTCTCAGTTTCTCTCTCTTGTTTCTCTCTCTACGTGCAGAGGGGTTTAGAAGAAGAATAAGAAATGAAGAGAGAGAGAGTCTTCTTCTGGTTTTCTGCTTTCTTTATTTTCCACTGGTTTCTGTCAGCTTGCTGGAGGGAGAGGTGGTGCTGTGATGGTTGACATGGCTCACCATTATGCTTACGCCTATGGTGTATTTTAGCAACAAGCATAAAGATTCGGTTAAAGAAGCCAGTATGCAGGTATTTCTTTGTGAATGGAACTAACGTGCGCTTTAAAGAGGATGAAGTCAAACTACAGAAGCCGATTAGGTAAGATTGAGGAAAATATAAAAGAAGCCGCCTTGCATAATTGAAGAAGAATGGGGGTTGTTTGGATGGATGATCAGTAGTATTCTCGTTGACCTTACCAACAACTGGATTGCTATGATTATCTGAGTAAATCATTTACCACTATCCTTGCAACCAAACATGTCCTATAGTCTAGGGTATTGAACTTGCATAGAATTATTTTGGCAAGTCTAGTGGGGTTGTTGGATTGCTTGATCAAACAGTTTTCTTTTTGCTTCTAGTTGAGCATGGCGCTCATTCTATGAATGCACTTTTAGGCCCTGCTTGGTACACCGTGAATATTCGCAAATATCATATGTTTGTAGATAATTGATGAGGGCATCTAATAACAAATATTTGGTAGGATTTGCAATGAGCTTACAAAATAAACAATCTAAAATTTTTTTATTTATTTTTTTCTAATTTATAGAATTTTAATTAGCACCTACAAGAACCGTGAATTTTCGCATTTACGAATATTCACAGTATACCAAGCATAGCCTTTTTTTTTTATTCCTATTAATTTGGACACTAACTTTTCTGTTTCTTTTCCTCTTTTTTCTTCTTAAAAAAAGCTAATAAAATATCTCTCTCTTCTTTTTTTTTCTCTTTGTTTTCTCTATCTATCTTTTTCTTTTTTTTTAATCCCTTTGAATTACCACTAGAGCAAATGCATCTCTTGACCTCTACGATTGGACACTAAGGGATCCATTTTTACATATCCCACTAGACTTGCCATAAGGGGTTGTCATTGTGTCAATGAGTCAATTCATGGTTCAGTTATTGAATTACCTCGACCTATTCAATGAGTCAATTTCGGTTCTTGAAGATCTTGGAAATTATATTCTTTAAGAGGGCGAGGAACCCTATTCCATAGAATTACATTGAAAACTAAATATTAGCCACGCTTTTAAGTGAGCATGCCTTCAATTATATGGAATTAAAAGTACAAACAAATTGCAAAATTTGTATTGTTTCCGTAAAACTAACCCAATTTCGTAGAATTCAAACGCTATCAAACTCAGCCTAAGTTGAAGCCGAAACAGGATGATTGATTGCAATACAATTCATTTCTCAGGTCTTGCAATATTTAGGGCCCGTTTGGTTCGCGATTGGAAAACTTGTTTTCAAAAACTAATTTACACCTAAATTAACTACATTTTGTATCACATCTAAAACTATTCTTTTGACTTTACTATAAAATCCTAAATGATTTTATTGAAAATAAAGAAAACAACATTTTTTTGTTTTGTAAAATCATACATGATTTTATTGGAAATCCTAAAACAGTTTTGGATGTAGTACAAAATGCATATTAGTTTAGGTGTAAATTAATTTTTGAAAACAAGTTTTCCAATCGCTAACCAAACGAGCCCTTATTATTTCTAAATTTTTTATTTTTTGCAATTTTGATTATTGGGTTTTGTGATTATTCCTAAATTTTCCAATGATAGTGTTAGAACTTCTCCTCTGTGCGGCCGAACCTTTGGAACAAGATGATACAGGGAGACTGTTGCGGTTGAAAACACAGACAGACATGATTCTGAGTCTAGACAAATACGGATTCAGGTAGAAGCCCAATTAACTCCGAACTAAAAATTTCCCAGCCCAAGCCCGACAAAGATTAGGCTGGGTTCCAAATTATTACAGGGCATATAAGGAGGTGTTTGTTTTCCATTTTAACAACTGACATTAGCTCGTCTTGATCTCAAAATTAAAGCCTACTTGTTTTTCCAACTGAATTTTTTTATAAGGAGTTTCTGTCTAATATGACTTGTGTTGACACTTCTTGTCTTATTCATAATATTTGAAGTGTTTGTTGATAACTGTAGAGTGGGGATAGTTGAATTCGGGTTAAAAAACCCTAGTCCATCTAGGGTTCACATGGGGATTATCACGATCATCCTTACTAAAATTCGTCCCCATTCTAAAACATTTGTATTGTCTCTATCAAAATGTTCCTTTGAAATCAATAGTAAAAACAATATTTATTCAATTCAGTGTTGATTTCTAATTAATTCTTGATCGATAGGATTAGAGGTTTTAGATCAAATGGGCTGATATTTCTTGACGATGATCTAACAACATTGACTTCCATGAAAGTAATTAAACAAAGGAACATATCAATTATATATATATAACCCCCCTTATATAACCCCTTGCTTATGGGGACCTGATAAGCACCCAAAACTCTAATTTAAACCCCTCAAATAATGTATTTTCTAGCCCTAAATTAGTTATTAATGTTACTAATGGATGTATTAAATGATGTAGGACAGAAGAGCCTCCGTTCGATTAAAACATCCAAATCTTGCAACAAAAGTGAAGAAGACAAAGCTTCAGTGAATTGGAAAAATGATTAAAGCTTGCTAATACATAGCATCAAGGCAAAGATGGCTAGATGGTTAAGGTGTTCTTCATCCTTGCAATAGGTCTTGGGATCAATTCTTGTGAGCTACAAATTTAATCCTTTTTATAAAATCCTCCATGCAAGCAACAATCATGCACCGTGAAGAACAGGAACATCTCCACCACAACTCCACAAATGGAAAAAAATCAAGATTTTTATGGGAATTATGATGATTGATTCCAAATCATTCACAAAAAGGAATTATGCTAGCAATGCTAATTTAATTCCTATATTCTTTCCTTTTTGTATTTATTTTATTTTATTTTATTTTCCTTCTTTCTTGCCTTTTAATCTTTCACCTTTTTACAACCTTCAACATACAAAACAAATGAGTAAAGAGGAATTAAGGGTTATCGAATCCAAGTCTAATTTAGATCAAATAAATAACAAAGATTATGCATATGCAAGGTTCAACATTTTTCTTTTTTTTTAAACAATTTTTAGAGATGATGTTGGTTAACACTAAAAATCAAAGAAAATAATTAAATGATCAAATGATGGAAATCTTTGGTTTCCGGTTACTAACTCAACATAATAGATTTCACTCCTTAAAATTATTAGAAAACTCTCTTTAAAAATTTTTCACTAAAAATAGATTGAGATCTAATTTTTAGTGGATGATTTAGAATTAAATTAATTCAAATGAAAAAAATAAGAACTCCATGAAAATATTACTTGTACAAATGTAAATCATAAACAAGTATTCTATGTCAAATCTTGATGTAAGCATA
>MVGT01001338.1:179004-194409 GCA_002174775.1 Macleaya cordata | reverse complement strand
CTTGCAATCTGAGTGAAGAATGATTAAACTCCTAAGGATCTTGAGGAATAATAGTAGAGACCTAAACCCTGTGAGTTTTGAGCCATTCACCTTTTTGAGAGTTTTATGCTAACTCTGAGTCACAAGATGACTCAACTTTCTTGGATAACGCATTAAATTATTGCATGATCTCATTATCTTTCATTTTGGTCAATCACTAAGGATGAAATCACTTCGAGTTATGAGAAACATGGGTCTTGTAATCTGTTTGAAGCATGATCACCACACTAATCCTTGTCTTCACTTGAGCCTTTTATAATGATCCTCATGTAATCCTTTTAGCATCTCATCTGTTCATCCCACATCTACCCTCTCCAAAAAAAAAATTAAAAAAAAAGAAGAGAAAAGAAAAGAGAGAGAAAGTATGGAGTTCACAAAAGAGCCAAAAATGTGAAATAATAATAAAAGAGGAGGAGAAGAAAAGTTATTCCCCTTTAAAAAAAAAAAAGTTGAGTACCTTCTCATAAACACTTTGTTACCATGTTCCTTCCATCCTTGACCTTGCCCTATTATATAGACTTACTGAATTTTAGGTGAGGTATGGTGTATTGTAGAGAATAGATAAGAAGATACTGTGGTGAATAACTTGACATCCTCAATGGTGATTGGCATTCCTTCCATGAGATCAATCCTGTTCAATATCCGTTTTTTGTTAAATCTATATGTGAGATGTTTGTTTTTATACTCATCTTCCTCACATATAAAAGAGAGAAAAAAAAAATAGAACCAATCTCAGAGTGATTCTTTTCAGAGTGGTATTTTCCTAGTGAGATTTGAGGTTGAAGCATCTTTTCTGAAGGTGACTTAGGGATTCTCTTATTTGATACGAAGATTGCATTATGTTGGCCATTCACACAAATTCTGTTTCTAAGCTGTTTATTGTGGGTATCTCCTTACTTTGTACTATTTGTATTTATAGTACCTTTGTAGTTTACTACATCTGGAGGAACTGGGTTATCACATCATTTACCTTTCATGTTGGTTGGATAGTAGAATTCTCTGAGTAAAAATGGAAAAATGTTGTATTAACCAATTTTTCTGTTTGAAGTTTGTGGGTGTCTTCCCTATAAACCCTCACGATGCTACATCTCGTCCACTAGGGGAAACCTAGGGTTTAAGGGCTTGTTGCATACGCTAAATGCAATCGAGTGGCCTGCGAAAGTGGCACATTTAGGTTGTACAGTTAGGATTTGTTTTAGTAGTTTTAAGTTTTAGTTTTGTGTAGCTTACTTATTCTCACTTTTTGCTAAGGGACTAGCAAAATGCTGTTTGGGGGTGGTGTGATAAGCACCCAAAACTCTAATTTAAACCCCTCAAATAATGTATTTTCTAGCCCTAAATTAGTTATTAATATTACTAATGGATGTATTTACATGATGTAGGACAGAAGAGCCTCCGTTCGATTAAAACATCCAAATCTTGCAACAAAAGTGAAGAAGACAAAGCTTCAGTGAATTGGAAGAAGGATTAAAGCTTGCTAATATATAGCATCAAGGCAAAGATGGCTAGATGGTTAAGGTGTTCTTCATCCTTGCAATAGGTCTTGGGATCAATTCTTGTGAGCTACAAATTTAATCCTTTTTATAAAATCCTCCATGCAAGCAACAATCATGCACCGTGAAGCACAGGATCATCTCCACCACAACTCCACAAATGGAAAGAAATCAAGATTTTTATGGGAATTATGATGATTGATTCCAAATCATTCACAAAAAGGAATTATGCTAGCAATGCTAATTTAATTCCCATATTCTTTCCTTTTTGTATTTATTTTATTTTATTTTATTTTCCTTCTTTCTTGCCTTTTAGAGAATTTATTTTTCTATAAGTATGTAAGAAGGGAGAAAGGAGGGGGCATCTTGGTTCTTGTAACTTTTCATCTACAGTGGTGTAATCTGAGAGGGAGGAAGAAATTAGAATTTAATAATATTATTTTGGTCTCATCTTGAATCTTTAATTTTTAATTATTATTCTCCATCCATGGAGAGTTAAGCCTCCACTCTTTGGTGGAAGGTGAAAGCTCTTCATGGTAGATTTTTAATCCCTTTATCAATTTTAGAATCTCTCTAATTATACATTAATGCTAAACTCTATTATTATTGCTTTGTTCTTTCAATTCTTATAATATAATCTTGATTTTATGTGCTTATCAAAGTGTGTTTGATAGTAAATGCTACTTTATTGTCTGATTTACTATGCTTACATCAAGATTTGACATAGAATACTTGTTTATGATTTACATTTGTACAAGCAATATTTTCATGGAGTTTTTTTTTTTTTTCATTTGAATTAATTTAATTCTAAATCATCCACTAAAAATTAGATCTCAATCTATTTTTAGTGAAGAATTTTTAAAGAGAGTTTTCTAATAATTTTAAAGAGTGAAATCTATTATGTTGAGTTAGTAACCGGAAACCAAAGATTTCCATCATTTGATCATTTAATTATTTTCTTTGATTTTTAGTGTTAACCAACATCATCTCTAAAAATTGTTTAAAAAGAAAAAGAAAAATGTTGAACCTTGCATATGCATAATCTTTGTTATTTATTTGATCTAAATTAGATTTGGATTCGATAACCCTTACTTCCTCTTTACTCATTTGTTTTGTAGGTTGAAAGTTGTAAAAAGGTGAAAGATTAAACGACGAATTCATACCTTTTTCAGGCCCACATGTAATGCATCCAAGGGCTGATTTTTTGAGAAAATGATCTACATGATGAAGAGCTGAAATCAGCATGTTCTAAAACTTCTAACTTCAAATCTACTCGTTTTAAATCAACGGTCAAAATAAAAGTTTAAAACTTCTAATTTTTTTAAAGGCTAATTTGAGGAGGTTAGAAGTTTTAGAACAAGTTAATTTTTGAATATAATGAAATACATAGTGAGGAGAACATTCTCTCCAAAAATAGACCCCGGATGTATTACATGTAGATCCCACAGGTGTGAGATATATAAAGAAGCTATATAAGGGGGATATATAACCTGACCCTATAATATAGCGCTAGCTCATCAAGATAATTAAGTACCATTTATATATGAACCATACAAACTGAGTCTCTCTCTCTAGCCACATATATAAGAGTAAACTAGCCCTTATATCCCGTGCAAGGCACGGAGGCTTCTTTTAATTTTTTTATTAAAATTTTCTTATTAGATAAATAGAAAATTTAGTTATTTTAGATTGGGTCATATGTTTATAATGTAGGTTTTTTAATCCACACTTAAGATAGAGGATTTTGTTAACCCAATAATAGATAATAGATTGTGCCATATGTTTATAATGTAGGTTTTTTTAACCTACACCTAAGAGAGAGGGTTTTGTTAACCCAATGCTTCTCTTATAGTATATTACAAGGCCATATCCCGTGCAAGGCACGAGGCTTCTTTAAACAAAAATTTTGAATTTTATTAGATAATTAGAAAATTTAGTTATTTTAGATTGGGCCATATATTTATAGTGTAGATTTTTCTAACCCACACTTAAGAGAGAGGGTTTTATTAACCCAATAATAGATAATAGATTGGGTCATATCTTTATAATGTAGGTTTTTTTAACTCACCTCTAAGAGAGGATTTTTATAACCCAAGTCATCAATTATAATATAGATAGATAGATAATAGATAACAAACAAACCCTTTATTGAATCTAACAACATCGACTTACATGAAATTAAGTAATTAAACAACGCAAAATACATAAATCCAAAAGAGATTTTAAGATAATTAACATACATGCACTTTATTAATTTATAGCACAATTTTCATATTATTGACATATATATAGATATTAATCACACACCACGCGCGTACGTACGTAAAACTAGTAAGTTATAGCTTTTATCTGGATGGAGCTGATTCATGTGCATCAATAAGGATATATATATATATGATCAGTGATGTGGTGGTGGTGGTGGCGATCCAAAATGATGTGGTGGTGCCGGAGGACCCGGAGGTGGTGGTGCATGATGAGGAGTAGGTGGCTCATGTTGATGAGGTTTGTGAGGAGGGGGAGGAGGTCCTCCATGATGATGATGATGATGATGAGGAGGAGGAGGACCTGGAGGTGGTGGTGAAGGAAGACCTACTAGAGGTGGTGGTGCATGAGGAGCAGGTGGTTCATGGTGAGGTTGGGGTGGAGGAGGTCCTCCATGGTAAGGAGGACTTGGAGGTGGTGGAGAAGGAGGACCGAGAGGTGGTGGTGGTGGTGAATAAGGTGGTTCAGGGTGAGGTTTAGGAGGAGGAGGTCCTTCATGATGAGGAGGATGTGGAGGACCAGGATGAGGTGCATGTGGGTCTGGAGAAGGTGGTCGGTGATGCATCTTTTCTAATTTCTAATTCTTTGGTATTTTTGTTCTTCTTTTTGTGAGCTTAATTTGCTAGCTATGTATAGGTATGTATATATAGAAGCTTGGAACTAATATAAGCCGGAAACGGGTTGGAGAGGTAAGTAAGCACACGTAATGCTTAACTACTACTACTACTGCAATATATGTGGGTAGGTGTCCATATGGGCACCTAATGAATAACAGTCTTTGGATATATTAATTTCTCTCTCTAGAGAAGTTGTTGCACTGTTGCAACCAAACGTTTTAATTAAACCTTGAATATATTTGAAAATTTGAGTTACTTCCTCTCCAAAGTGATGTGCACGGGTGGAAAGTACGTGCGTTGTGTACATTATATTTACAATAAAGTTTTTTGGCCCAACCAAATGACAAACCAAATGCCAGATTCTTATGTGGCAGGGTAGGATCCACCACTTTTCTCCTCCTAAAAGTGTTATGAGGGGGTTTCTAATTTATGTGGCAGTGGGATCCACCATACCACATAAGAATCTGGCATTTGTTTTGTCATTTGGTCGGGTCAAACAGCAGGGTTGTTATATTTAAGATGATAAATATATATATGTAAATAGTTAAGATTATTAGGGCACTGATAAAACCTTTTGTCGGTCGTAAATTTCGTGGTGTGTTCGCATGCCTTTCATTTATGTTGCCAACGGATTCATTTATCAATGGATTTAAACTTTGAAAAAGATCGATATAGAAAGCTAGAATTCCTTTATCTCGAAGTAATTTGCGCACTACTATAGTGGACAACATGTGCATTGTGTACGTTATAAATGAGACGATGAATACGTGAAGGGTTGGGATCTTGGGGCACTAAGTTTTGATTAAAAAAAAAATCCAGACCTTAATTTTAATCATTCGGTGGTTGTAAATTCATTGATGTGGCCATTTCATTTATGACGTGCGTTAGCGAAATTATTTATTAGTGGATTTAAACCTTGAAAACAATTTAGAAATTGAAATTCCTTAATCTTGAAGTTATATGATCATCACTAGTGAACAACACATGTGCATTGTATACTTTGTATCTAAGAAGTTAGTTTTAAGAGATAAATATTTTTATGTGCTTTGCATGTATTTAACAATGAACTCATCAATACTAACAATTCCCTCCTTTCAATATTGAGAGAGGTAAGTTAGTTTGGCTCCCAAAGCCCTTTTTTCCTTCGGGAAATGTTATTGGCACTACAAATTTTGTTATTTGACCTATGGTGAGCCTGCACTCATTCAGAGCCTGCCAATAAAATTTTAGGGGGTGCTTTAAAATTTCTCCATTCACTTATCCTTTTGTGAGCCTCACCTTGATCCAGAAACCAATTCATTTTCCTTCATTAGGGCTTCATTTGGCCCACCTGGGCTTCATCTAATCTCACTAGTCTCTTTCTTTTCATTGGAAATTTTCGAACCGCACCTCTAAAGTTTAGTGGCAGGCCCAAATTGCTTTGAGCTTTCTCATATCCCACCAAGTTTTTGGTGCCCGCTAATATAGTTTTCCCTCTTCCATTGACCTCTATGGGTCCAATTCTTTCATCGATTTCTTTCTTTATTGGCCACATATTTATCCCGGTTTCCCTTCTTTTCAGAAATTTTATTGGCGCTACACATTTTGTTTTGTTTTTTTTTTTTTTGTTGTTTTTTTTGCAGAGGTAAGGGAACCCAAACCACTATCCTTAGTGGGCCACATCTTGTCCCACCAGCCCTCCATGGGCGGAGCCACGTTGAGGCCTAGGGGGGCCATGGCCCTCCCAAGCCTTTGGATTCCTTCCCTTCTAATTGTTACAAATTTTTGATAATAAGTAAAAATTTATGTGAATTAATTAATTAATGGCCCTTGCAAATAAATTATATATGCCCTAAAACAATAATAGTTTTAAAATTGAAAAGCTGTATACCATTTTTTCTTAGTAACATAATACCTCACTTATTCTTACACCATGTTCCTATTGGATTTATACGAAGATGATCCAATGTTTTACTATGTAGATCATCCTCACAAAAAAAAATCATTTTTTTCTCATATTTTTAACCTTTTCAAAAGTTTGTTGAATTATTTTTTAGAAATTAAAAAACTTAGAATTTAAATTAACACTTGTGGGTGATAAAATATTTTTAAAACCATGTAATCTTTTTTTTTCTATGAATGATTTAAATCGTGAAGATCCTTACCAAATTTTTTTAAAAATACAAATATTAGCCTTTAAATCATCTCAGTGTTAGCCCTTAGAATCAGTGTAAACGGGATGTAAGAGTAAAGAATATTATGTTATAAAAAAAATTGGAGTGGAAATATAATTTCTCTTTTATCAATTGCCCCTCCTACAATAAGTTTCTGGCTCCGCCCCTGCAGCCCTCCTTTTTCATTTGTCTCTTGATTGGTCATATCTTAGAGATTTGACCACTAATCCTACCTTGGCCTATTTTATCAATTTGAGCTCATGTGAATGATGTGGTTTATGCTACATTTATGCGTGGCATACGCCAAGATTTTTTTTTTTTTTTTCTAATCTTAAACCTATCCTTCTTCCAAAAAAAACAAATGTCAATTTTTGTTTAAGTAACATTTCAAATCTATCATTTTGAATAAAAAAAAATCAAAAATCAAAAATCGAAACTTCAAATCTTCTTCTATATCCATCTTGTCCAAAGCTGCAAGCAAGAGGCAGGAAAGAAATTATTAGAGTGAGAAATAAAGAGGTACGAGGGAGGGAGGGATAGATAGATAAGCAAGTCAAGCAGTTTGGTCCCACTTCCTAGACAAAGTTAGATGAATTATTTTTCAAGTTGAATGTTTAGTAGGGTAGTCCTTCTTCGACAAGATTAAGATTGACAGTGATTTTCAGTTCCACTAGAATCACTCGTTTCATCCTCCATCATTTCTTGCTTTAAATCTCATTAATCTCTCTCTCTCTCTCTCTCTATATATATATATATATATATATCCATAATCCATCTTCTAGATATAAACCTTCTATCTCCTAAATTTCATTCAATAATACACAAAGGATTAATGTTTTGAGTGGCCTGAATTCTTAACCAAGTAAATGCTATAATATGATAAGATAAATTAGGGTTTGACAAACCACATTATATTTTCATTAATTTGCAGTCATACCTGAAGTGGAGGTATTCTGTTCTGCACGTCAAGTCTGTCTACAAATCATATATAAATTAATACGTGATTTGTCAAATTCATTTTTATCGATAAAATTTGTCTATGTAGCATTATTCATTTTTAATAAGATTCTTTTATTGAACTCCTTGATTCAAGTTGGATTACAATATTATGCTTCCCAATTTTCTCTACTTGCCATATGTATCAAAACGACAATCATTCCTTCAATTTGATTGTGATTATGCGACCGAACCCTTTTCAAGCATTACAAAAAAATTAACGAATTCTGATTGGCGGACGGCCAGGTCCTCTGTCAAGATGGACCACATCCAATGGTGGCCCATGTAGATGGAAGACCTCTCCATCCTCAACTCATTTTGAAAAAACAAAACCGTTTTGAGGTTGGGCCAAGTATGCATATGTTCATGGATCGGTGAACATATAACAGATAAGTCAGGTTGCGATTCTTGAGAGCACCTGTGAATATTACAACACCTGTAAGTTTTTTAAAAATCACTGAATAGTCTGTTTGGACAAGGGATTTTAGAGAGGGATTTTGTAGGGAACAAGAGATTTTGAGAAAAAATATAACATAATTTTTCCACCAAATTCCTGGTCCCTACAAAATCCCTTGTCCAAACAGACTAGAAGTTAATTAAGTAATTCTCTTAAATATTATTTTGGGTCGATCAATTATTTTTATTTTATTTATTTAAAAAGAAGGTTAGATGGTTAATTAATTATATAAGCCCTTTTGCAACTGCCAACTAGCATAACTCGTAATGTTGGTTATTGTAACATTCCTTTAGTGTTGTCGATCATGTGGCATCTACATTGGATATGTGCATTATTGGGCATGATTTTGATATTTTGAAGACATATTTATATATAATGTTTTTCAAAAATATAAATTTTATCAAAAATAAATTAATTAGTAGCTACAAAATGTATGACATTTTTATTTTTTTACAAAAGGAAAGTATACTCAAGTTTCCTTCTTTCCTCTACTATGTAGTACTAACTCTTTGCCCTAGTTTACCAAAAAAAAAAATTCTTTGCCCTATGATATTCTTCATGTACCAAATACTTCATTGATTTGAAACTGTTAGATCTCAACTAAATTGGAGGTGAAGTAATCTGGACCCTTCTTTATCCTTTGCGAGGAGAATCTGTTTTGTTTCACAATAGAGATATATTCGTATATCTAAAATATATAATCGATGAAAACCATCTGGAAGATGGCCAAGTGGTTAAGACACTCACTTCACAAAAAAGGAGGTCGAGTGATTGAGTCTTCTTGGAGGCCACTTAGTAGGGTTAATTCCCAGTAACTCCTAGAAGGATATTTCTTGTTTATTTTGAAGTATTAATTACACTAATTAACATTTTTATGATTTCTTAATCAACTAATTATATTACAAGCGGAAATAGTCGAGTTAACACACAAATATAGACATTGGTAAGCGCGATTTCTATGGAAAATCCAACTTAAAAGTACACTAAAAGCTTGTCAAGATTACCAAGTGCCAAGTTTTTATGTTTTGTATAATTAAGAACTAAGACATGATTCCTAATCTACAACAAGGGCAATGAGCATTAGTTTCAAGCCATGGAACCAGGCACCGCGAATGGAACCGATGTGCACAAGGGAGGTTCACGAGGGGCTCACCGGACTCGAATCGTTCTAAGCAAACCGCACACTCTTCTTGGTTCGACGATTTCCATCCCAACTTATTTACCCAACTGAATCTCTTTGATGAGTTGCTCTTCTTAAATCCAACCACCTCCTTCTGCAAATCTCCACCAACCACAGACCCTAAAACCCTACCACTCTCCTCACTCTTCTTCCTGCTATCTTTAACACTAGGCCTGCATTTAAAGAAGAAACAAACAGAAAAACGTAAGAAAAGGATGTTAATTAGAAGCCAATCTGGCGCATGTTAGCAAGAAACCCTACTGGTTTTACTAACATCCCCATAATACCCAAAACCTCCAGAAAAAAAAAAAAAAAAAAAAAAAATTACCTCTTTGGTTCTAATGATTTCCTTTGGTTCCTCAATTTCTCATCCAATCTTTCCTTTGCTTCTCTAACTACACCTTCAAGCTTCTCATCTTGGAAGCTTTGATGCTGATTGGACAAGTTTCTTGGCTGCTAGTTTTCATTTTTAATTAAAACATGAGATCGAGATCAGGCTTAAAAATATATATTAAGAACAAAAAAAAAAAAAAAAAAATTTAAAAAGAAACAAATTTAAAGCTTCATTATGATCAATTAATATTAAAGGCAAATGAGTCTCTTTATATATACCAGAGAAGAACTTGAATTGAGATGGGTTTCATAGTTGCTTGTATAGAGACAGAAAGACGAACGCCTTGTTCGACCATTAATCCCTGCTACGTTATGTGAATCAGTCCATCCTCCTTGATGAAATCTTCTTCTTCGAGCACACTCTACCCCAGGAAGCATCCCAGCCATTGATTTAATTATTATGTGAATAATAATACAATCAACCTCAACAGATTTTATACCAAAAAAAAATAAAAAAATTTATAAAATTCCCTTCACTAGTACTACTAGTCCATATTTGTCTCCCTCCTTCAAACTGTCTAGAATAAGTGAAGAATAAATTAAAGAATCTATATATTTATTAGAAGGCATGTTTAGAGAGAGAAAAAACCCATCTAGACCACCAAAATAACAAAAAGAAGATGAAGAGAAGAAGAATTTGAAGAAGATAGAAGAATTTGAAGAAGAAGAAGCAGAAGAAGAATTTGAGGAATTTGATGGCCGACAAAAGAGGGGTCCACTCAATTAATTGATGATTAGAAATACAGCTTTACCACTATCATTTTCATTTCATTTCATTTCGATCTTCATCAACTTTTTATCATTTACTTTTAAATTAATAAGCTAGATATATAGATAGCTTTCAGGTACTCCTTATTATTATATAATTAATGGGAATAAAATTATAAAAATAATATATATTAAAAGCTCTTTTCATATTTCATTTTCATCAGCATTAATTCCACTTTCTTTGAATGGGAATAGTAGCTCTAAAACCAGACAAAGAACAAATAGTTACAAATAAGATGAAGGATGGGCCACGTGACACACCAAACCAAACCAACCTACCTATTCCCTCATCTTTTTCTAAGCCGTTACATTTTGGTTTTATGCATTTATTTCATGAGAAATGATTCACTAGCTGCTACTTCTTGTACACATAACGCGAATAGAGTAATGCTATATAGGGAGACACATGTTTGAACACAGTGGCCTACGGGCCCACGTGAAGGATGTTCATTTTTGGTGTCGATATGTTCAGTTACCATGAAGATCATTTTGATCCAAAATCAACATGTTTTAAAATTTTTAACCTATTAAAAATTGATTGAAAGTTAAAAAAAAATTTAATTTGGTGATTTTTAAAGGATAATTTGAAGGTGTTGGATGTTTTATAACAATATGATTCAGGGTGAGAAATCAGTCTTTGGATTATCTTTATCTGCGTGGGTCCATGAGACAATGTGTTCAAAACATGTGTCTCCCGATGTTTGTCCCACAGGGTTCACTTGTTAGGCTACTAGCTTATTTTGGATTCCACCTATTGGGCTTTGAGCTTCTTCCTATTAGTTTAGACCAACTTTAAATAGGGAAAATTTTAACAATAATATCTTTTGGACCGACCATTTTATAAAAGTGGTGTCCTATGCTGATGTGGCAGGGTAGGACTCGCCATTTTTTTCCTCCTAAAAATATTTTGAAGAGGTTTCTAACCTACATGGTAGTGGAATCCACCCTGCCACATAAGCATTGGATACCACTTTTATAAAGTGGTCGGTCCAAACAGCATTATTAAATTTTGAAGAGCACCCCTAAAGTTCCAGCCAACTCCAATTGCTTTGGTCCTACAATGAAGGCTTAGAAGCATTTAAACAAGGGTAAACTTGCTATAACTTAGTCCTAAAATGCGTACCAGATGAAATAGCAATTGAAAGGAAGACTTGGCCAAAACAAAACTTGTAATCTAAATTTTCTATGTCACATGCCACGTCATTTAGGAGTACTTTTTTTTAGTAGCCTTACCATTTTCCTTAAACAATACAAAACTTGAGTAAAATGAAGTTATAAACCACCTTGATAAAATAAATAGAAATTTGAAATACGTTATAAGTGATAAACCACCTTGATAAAATAATAGAAATTTGTGTGGAAGTGTTTAGCAATTGTTGGGCTCTTAGCTTCTTCTTGGCTGGGCAATTTTAAGATGCCTTCATTTTTTTTTTATGGAGGAACCCCGATGTGTTACTGCCATGGTAGGTTGGACTTCGTAAATTTAGTTTGACTCGACAATTATTTGTAGGGTTAATTAGTTTGGCGGTCCCATATTATGAGCAATGTTAGAGTTTGGATCCTGCGTATGTCTAACTTTAAATTTGGGTCATGGATTGACGGTTGACCGAGTTGACCGTCTAAAAAGTGACAGAAATCTGTAAAATAACGAGAATACCCCTTAATAGGACCCAAACACTAATTATGAATTATCAATAGGACTTAAAATCAAATTTCTTGTTGGTGGATTTGAAGTTAAAAATAGTCAGACTATTGTAAATCAACAAAGGCTACCCGTGATTCGAGATCTACTTGATCTTAATCTTTATGCTCTGGGTGAGAAAGAAACCATTAATGGAGACATGGGTTTTAAGTTGTGGTGGATTGGAACCAACCACAAATATGAGCCACTTGTGGGTTTGATCTCTAACTGAGAATTCATACTGATCCAGTTCATAGTTCCCATGAAGATGCAAGAGTGTACAGACAAGTTGGTGGAGATTTTAATTCATTAATTCTTTACAGATTCAAAGATAATTCTACATAAGTAATAGTTCTATTTCCGAATACATAAACAAAAAAATTTGATTATAAGTCCTACTGATAATTCATAATTAGTATTTGGGTCCTCTTAAAGGGTATTCTCGTCATTTTACAGATTTTCGTCAATTTTTAGACGGTCAACTGGATCAACTGTCAATTCAGGACTCAAACTCAAAGTTGGACATATGGAAGACCCAAACCCTAACATTGGTCATAATATGGGACCCTCACACTCATTAACCCTTATTTGTAGTAGTCTCCATTTTCGTCAAATTATTTAATCATCTCCTCTCTTTTTTTTTTAACTCTCTCTCTCTCTAAACTTTTATAGTCGAATAAATTTTTGGGTATTTGAGGGTTTCTCCAATTGTCAACCTCCTTTTACTGAGTTGGGAGTGCCGATAAGATAGAGACTGGCAACAACAACAAATGCAAATCCAGAGGTGCCTGTAACATGGGCTTGCCAATAAGATTTTAGAGGACACCTATAAAAGGACTCTTTACGAAACAGAACCGAACCTATATGATCCGGAACTGATTTACAACTTTTAATTTTCCTTCTTATTCTTCCAACTTTTTTGGAAGAACCGAAGTATGGAGTACACGAGAACCAATTGTCCTGATTTTGGCGTGTATCTGAGTTTACCAGGAACCAATCTAACAAGAACCAAACCAACTTAATTATATTTAATACATAGATTAAAGTTCTGGACTTCTGAATAGTTTATGATCACCGAACCCGAACCGTCCTGCTGATACCTCAATAACTATAATTCGAACTTAAAAATACTCAAATCTCTTTATTATTACGTAGCTAAAACCCTCGAATAATGTATGTGTTTAAAAATGGTTTTAGACAACGCATCCTCAACGAAACGAAACATAAACAAGAGTATCCAATGGAGCATAGATAACTACAACTAAACACAGCTCATGCATGCCAATATAATATACAAAAACCGGTCTCTCAACTTCCCTAAAACCGGTCTCAGCTACCCTAGCCACCAAATTAACATACAAAATTTCTAAAAGATATAAGGGCATTTTATAACCCCTATTGGATAAGTAAGGACTACGTAACAATTTAGTATTTTATTAAGGCCTCCAAAACTAATAACTAATTACTCGAAAGGGTGACGATCAACAAAATAAAAAATTATTAAGAGGGTTAATTATGAGGATATTATAATTAGAATCGTCAACATTTCATTTGGGATCTTAATTACGGACCCTGGGATGTTACGTTTTGATAAAAAAAAAAAAAATCTCTAACTCTTGATTCCAATCATTTAACGGTTTATATACATCGCTAATGGTACTTTCATTACGTTCTTGGTTGCAGATGTTCTTTTTTCTTACATTCTTATTTATACTTGTAATTAGAAAATAACAGAGCTTAGCATTTTATATATGTCACATTCTTTCAGCTTATTTATACTACCTGCAGCAATACCAGATCAATAGAATGTTCCATAATTTCTTGAGTTCATAAATATCAGGAAGCCAATGCCCAATATATATAAACCTACTTGCACCTAGTTGATAAGTTCAACTCATTATATATATGAGCTTTTCACTATCGCTGACCAAAAAAAAAGTTATGAGCTAGCTTTTCACTATCTAGGGCAAGTTATAAAACCGAGACTGAGACTTGTGAATTTTTAGAGTACCCTAAACCTATCAAAGTAGTTCACGTAGTATACACGCATGTTAAACCAAATTATTAAAAAATATAATGTTTTTTAATTTATATTTGCCAAGTTTCTAAACAATTATTTGACTAGAAAATTGGAGCTTATTTACTAGGTCCATAGATTCCTAGGTGAGAGTTTTGTTCTTATAATACAAATTATTAAAATTTTTAAACTTTTAATTTTTCTTTTTTTGAGCATGAACAGAAAATATATTGAAGACGGGAAATTAATTTCAAAGTTTACATAGTCAAAATTATCTGATTTATCATTAATTTTAAGGTTAAAATTTTTAGATTGATATAATTTTTTTTATAAGAATGATGAAGTATAAGAATAAGCAGAGTGATGAAAAGGTTCCCTAAATTTACATCTCAAATCTTCATTTTGTGAGATGCTCTTTATTTGACATTAAAAATATTAAAAGAAAAATAATATATTATTGTGGCTACCCACATCTAGTGGGCAGCTGCCTATATGGGCAGCAGCCCACATGGGCTGCCTCATATTATATTATGGCAGCCCATGTGTATTTTTCCTTCATTACTCCTATAAATACCCCCCCATTTGTAACCATTGTAATACAAGTGAAAATCAAGTTGATTATGAGATATTAAGAGTGAATCTTTCCTTTACATGATATATATATTTACATACTAGTATTACACCATTTGGTTTCCATAAATTGTGTAGTTTTATAACAAAAAAGGTATTTTCATCAATTATAGCCTTTATAAGTCAAAAGTCAATAGTCATTGACCTCCCAACGTGTTAGAAATCAAGGTTGACGGGTTATAAATGACCATTTTCAACTCTACATCAATTTTTAAATGGGTCAGTTTTTTCATTTAACCTTGACTAGTTTGAACTTGATCAACGAGTTAAGGTCCATTGTAATTCTATTAAAGTTGATAGGTAAAAAATGCTCATCCCAACTAACCCAGATTTGTTTAGCACAGGTTGAAGAAAGGTTGAATTAAAACAAGTCATGATTAAGGTGTGCCAGCGAGGTCAGCTAACCCTGACTTGTTCATCTCACCATGGAGATCATCCTTACAAAAATTACTATATTCTAAAAAAATTACTCTATCAAAAAATTAACAATAAAAATAATATCTATTTTATCATTATTTTTCAATCATTTCTTGATGGAATTTTGATGGGGCTAGAGATTTTATAATTGAATGATTTTTTGTACGGATGATCTCTATGGTAAGTTGAATATCCTCTCTAAATAGCTCTTGGATCATCCTATGTATGTCTTAAATATAAAGTGGTTTAATAGGAGATTTTGAAGGGTCATTGATATATTAAAAAAGCACAAAGAAAAAAAA
>MVGT01001338.1:138793-158526 GCA_002174775.1 Macleaya cordata | reverse complement strand
ATTTATCATCAAAATCATTGAGAAATCAAGGATTCATATCATCGATCATCACATCCGGAAGTAATAAATCAAGTAGGTGATAAGATTTTGGCATCAAATTGAGGTAGGTGGGATCCCTACTATAAACAAGATCTAATTTTATGTTTTTGTTATGAAATTGCATATGAAATGTATTTGTCTTGCATGGTTACATTTAATTATTAAATGCAAGGGTTGAGTTTTTATTCATAAAAAAAATGAATTAAAGGAAGTTTAATAATAACTTGTTATCTAGATTAAAAATAAATCTAGATAGTATTTGTAATGGAAGACCCCCATAACACCTGCAGGTATCGTTGAGTTCCGACTTGAGGAGACGGTGGAACCGATGTAATGGACTTAAATAATTAATGGTTAATTATTGAAAGATTTAAAAAGAAATCTCTTTTTATGCATTAATATGGTGATTTTTACATATTTCAAATCTAGTATTTTTGGATAGTTTGCAACTACTGAGTTTTACTCACCCAATATTTTCCCCCCTATAGATCAAGTTGAGGGCGAAAGATTTTAGGAGGTGCGGTCAAGGAGATAGCTTGGATCTCTTGAGTTAGTGTGTTTTATATATTGTATTTGAAGAATAATTACTACTATATCACTTGGGATTATGGGTTGTTTATGAGAATTATGATATGTATTATTATAATTATCTATTTTTATGTTGAATTTAGAACAAAACAAATGTTGTATTAATTTTTATTTAATTTTCATGTCTTTGAATTGAAGTAATTATGTTTTACATAATATTGTATAAATTTCGTATTTGTTAGTGTCAGTTTTAGAAAAATACATTTTTGAGTATGTTTCGCTCAAAATTAACTAAGGCCTATTTCTGTAACAAATGAAGATTTCAATTTTTTCTTTTCAAAATGGTATTATACATGTATTTCGGATTTCTGGTTAGGAAGTAATTTCAGTTTCAAATTTATGATTTCTGGATATTTTAAGAAATTCAAAATTATTTTTCTGAAATTATGTATAAATCTGTTAGTAAACTTGAGACCCAGTTTTAAGTATCTTATGATCCGAATTAGGCTTGGTCTATTTCTACTGAAGTTGTAGACATTTAAATCTATTTTTCAGAATGCTTTCATTTGTACAATTCTGATTTACGGTTAAGAAATTATGACCATTTTACTGAAGTATGTGCAGTTAAGTACGAAAAATATTTTCAACAGTTTTTATTTTTGTTTTTAAATTTACTTTGACTACTAAATTGTAATTAATGTTGACAAAAATTGATTGGTTTATCTTTCAAAAGGAGAAAGTAAGCGATTTTATTCATTGCTTTAAATTACACTTCACTTACACTCTTCAAGCCTCGCCTTCCGGACTCATTAAATCGGGTTGGATTTTAGAGTTCCGAAAATCGGGGTGTGACATAATTACACTTAATTTTTAAGATTGGTTAGCAGAACCTTAAACGCCATGTGTCACGCTATGAGGCCTCTAACGCTGATGTGTCACTCATTGAGGCTTTCAAGGCTGATGTGTCACACTCAAAGTTTCTCTCCTCACATTCTATCTCATTAATTCTCTTTAATTAGTCATTTATCATGTTAATTAAGCTAACCAAATAAAATTTTAATCTACTTAAATTCCTCCTAAATTATCTCTCCAAAATTTATTCCCTCATTTTTATTGATTCTATTTAATTGGCTACTAATTATGCATTAATTATATAATAATTATCATAATTACCTCTAATTTTTAAAATTGGTTAGCATTGAGTAAATTTTATTTAAGAAATTTAAGAAAGAAATGAAGGAGAGATAATTTATGAGGAATTTAAGGAGTGGAATATTTTATTTAGTTAGCTTAATTAACAATAGATAGTATAAAGGAATAATATTATGCGTAAAATAGCGTGCATTCGTAAGAGGTCATTAAATGAGACGGTTCTTTATGGCTTAAGACGATGAAAAGGAAGTTTTCATGTGATGTAGATGTATGAGAGTTAAGTATGCCACGTGGATAGATGATGTGCCACGTCAGATGCTTCAGCTATAGTAATATAGTATAGATATATAATAGATTTGTACTTTCTGTAATTGGGAACTAAGTAACTAACCCCTTCACCAAAAAGGAAATAATAATAATAATAATAAAAGAAAGTAAAATCTTAATCATCTTATGATGTTAAAAGGTTTAAAATGGTGTGATTTTCTGTAAGTATAATTCACATGACGAGGAGATCATTGCTGCTTTATAATATTATTAGTTCTTAGATCATCTCAATATGGATTCAAAAGTGGGTTTACAATAAGTTTCGTGGAAAAAGTAATATATTTGGCGGTCTAAAATTTGTAATAAACTTTAGTATTTTTATTTAACGTCATTTTCTGATATCAACTCGGTTTAAGGTGCATGGCGGATATCTCAGCCCACCTATCAATCAATTTCATACATTTGATAATACAAATCTGACAAAATAATATGCCGATTCAGTAAAACACACAAGCTATTTTGTTATTCTGGTGTCGGCTTTACAAAACCAATTAGTTATTTCGTATAATTAAGGTCTTGAAACCTACTCTAATGTGGGTAGAATTAAGTTGAAGTATTAATTCCCTGGCAAAACTCGTTGAGTCAAAGCACGTATCAACTGAGTCGGTCTTGACTGAACTTGTTTGGTTTCTCAAATGGATGTTGCATAGCTTTTTTATTAACATCATTCCAGATTAGTTCCGACCCAGTCAACTCGGGATGGGACTCAAACCCATCCAAACTCTAATTAGAACCATGTTGGTACGTACAACGGTACACCTGGGAATTGGACTTAAGGAATATTCTCTTATGAAATCTGTGGACCCACTTTTGATGTTTAAAGGTAACGGCTACTTTTAATCCAGTAAATTTGCTGGCCTTTTTTAGCCCGCAAAATTATATTGGATCGTCCTAAACATCCTGCATATTCTAGGGAAAGATGCGTGATTTTTAGGGAAAGATTAAATTTGGAATGGGGTTCAAATCACGACGTTGTTCAAATCACGAGGGTACCGTACCACATGCGTGTCCAATGGGATGAAAAACCAGCACATTCAGCCGAACGTTTAGCATAGTTCAATTATATTTTGAGATAGGATAATTACAACCAAATTTAGCAGTCGTTTAATCCAACTTGTTTTTACACAATGGTGCAAAATCTTGGCCAAATTTGCATAAATTGTTATACATTGGAGTAGTCCAAATTTCGAAATGGACCCTACAAGTCTCCTCCCTAAGTTAAATTTGGCAGCCTGCATTTGAATCTGCAAATTTTATAGCCAGATGAATGGGGGGAGGGGCGTTTAATCTCGGACGGGTGGGAAGAGGGGCGTTTGAAATGGGGCGGGGAGGGGGGAGAGTGTCTGATGTGGGGCAGCTTAGGGGAAGGGCGTCTGATTATTTAAAAAAAATATATAAAAAAAGTTTTAGGACACAAGCGTTATTTAAAAAAAATAATTTCTAAAATTTCAGACGATGTCCGTTTTTTGTTTTTAAGAAAATGACGGTCATGTCCTTAAAGTAGTTTTTATTATTATTTTTTTGCGAACTTAACTTTTTTCCACTGTGTTACTTTGAAATGTAGGATAAATTTAGTAAGCTAAATTTGACTTTTACCCTTGGATCGCTGTGGATGGCCTAACTGTAGACCTAACAACTGGCTAGGGTTAGGGTTATTAGGGTTAGGGTTATTAGGGTTAGGGTTACCGGGTTTTCGAGCTAATAAGCCTCAACCTAACCCTCGCCCATTTATTAAACGGGTCAATTTCTCCAACCTTAGCCCTAACCCTGGTAACCCTAACCCTAACTCTAATAACCCTAATTGTATTAATCTTCTCAATTATTTTAATTTTAATTCATTGAATTTTAATTAAGAGGGAGAATAAATATATTTTAATTAAGAGAGAACAAATGAAATTAAAATGGAGCTTTAATGAAGACTTAAATAAGGTTTTATATAGAGAGAATGAGTGGAATCAAAATAATTTTATCAAAATCCTAATTAATGCTTGTTTAGGTGGGTTGGCGGGTTAGCTCGTGGGTTAAACAAACCAACCCTATTTTTTGGCGGGTTAAAAAACTCCAACCCTAGCCCGCCCTATTTAATTGGTGGGTCAAGTTAGGACCGAGTTATTAGGGTCGAGTTAGAGTCGGGTTGGCGAGTTAAGGTTGATATTGCTAGGTCTACCTAACTGGTATCAAAAAGCTAATTTTTGATGATGACATATCCTCTTCATGTAAACATCCTCAAGAAATTTAAAATAAATATAAAATTTTTAGCGATCGGCTGATAATTAACCACAAATAAATGGTTAGAAAACTTAAAATTTAAATTATATTTCCATAAAGTTAAATTTTTTAAAATGACAGTGATTTTTCGTATGGATGGTATTATGAGTACATCCTCCTTAGAGAAAAAAAAAAATGGACGCTTGGATCAATTCATTATGGGATTCACAGGTGAGTGTCAACCCAGTGTAGGAATAAGTATATTCTCATATTGAAAATTGTGGACCCACTTGTGAAGTTTACACGTAACAGCTTGTTCTAAGCCAGTAAAATCTGCTGGCTTATTGAGACAGCAATCTCTTTCGTCGAAAAACCTCCGAATACAAAACACACCCGATCTTGCATGAAGGAATCCACGTGCCATCACCTATCCCCGTCTTCCTTTTTTTTTTTTTCCTTCAAACCTAAGCTAGAAAGAGTTGAAGAAGGCCATTTTCAACAAAGATTCTCCCTCTCTTTCTCTCTCTAAACACTCTCTCACAGAAGAAACAAAAATGGAGATCAGCAAGATGACATTGGAAAGCGTGTCAAACTGAACCGCTGCTCTGCTCCAGATGAACGTCTGTCGTAATCATCACCACCATTGAAACTCTCTCTACACCGACTCACCTTCTTCGCATCTCTATCGTAATCGGGTACTATTTATCTACTTACAGATTTTTATTCTGTACTTTCATTTACAGATTCTTTCTCTCTCTAGATTTCATTAAACACAGAATCTCTCTTTCTCTCTCTCTAGCTATGTATATCTCAATCTCAATATCTCTCTATAATTCTGGTTAATGGATTCTGCAACTACTGTTTATATAGCTAGAAACAATAAACCCAGAAAAACCCTAGTTTTTCTTCTTCTTCTTTTGTTTCTTCTTATATTCCAACTATTTCAATCTATGTCATCTCTGTAATAAACTTGGTTATTAATGGCGACTGATCAGAACTCAATCCCTAAAGATCTCCGTCCATTGAACTTACCTAGAACTGTTGTTGATGAACCTCGCATTACGGTTGGAAGAACAATGGAAGGATTTTGCCCTAATTCGGTTCACGATATTAATAGTCCTGGATCTAGATCGGTATTTTACCCTGCAACAATTTCTGATACAGGATATGGAGCTGGTTTAGGGTTTGTTAATCCGGCCATCGCTTGGTACCCTCGCCAACCTGCACCGGTTGGTTCTGGTTTTGTTCCTGCCACTGGATTTAGGGATAGGGATATCCCCAATTTTGTTAATCGGTGTGGAACCAATACTGGTGATCAGGCTAGCGATGAGGGTATAGATGATCCATCTCCGTCTAGGAAAGTTAAGTTATTGTGTAGTTTTGGAGGTAAAATTCTTCCTAGACCAAGTGATGGAATGTTGAGGTACGTTGGAGGTCAGACTAGGATTATTAGTGTTAGGAGCGATATTAGTTTTCAAGAGTTGGTACAGAAAATGAATGATACTTGTGGCCAACCTGTGGTTTTTAAGTATCAATTACCTGATGAGGATCTTGATGCCCTAGTTTCGGTTTCATGTACTGAGGATCTTGCGAATATGATGGAGGAGTATGAGAAATTGGTCGAGTGCTCGGTTGATGGATCTGCGAAGCTTCGGGTATTTTTGTTCTCTGCATCTGAACTTGACCCATATGGTACAGTGCGTCTTGGTGATTCAAATGATAGTGGGCAGAAGTATATTGATGCTGTTAACGGAATTCCAGATGTTGTTGGTTGTGGGATTACAAGGAAGACAAGTATGACGAGTGTGGCATCCACACAAAATTCAGATACTTTGATGAGTGGTGGGGGTGATGCTGTTGATAGCCCTAGTTTTGGTCAAGGGCCACCATCTCCAGTCATTTTATCCCCTAGAGTAAATTCTGGGGCTTCTTCTCATGATGGTCCAACAAGGTTGGTTCATGTAGGTCCCAATCCTGGTATGTATACAGAAGCTCAGACAGCAAATTTTGGTATTCCGGTAGTTTCAGGGAGTCATTCTCCGGCTTCATTGGTTGAGCCTGAATTTGAGAGGCCAGTACTTGCTGTAGGACAGCAACAGCAGATGTTGGGACACGATCTTCGACCACCTTCTGGAATGGAGTTTTCACCGTCTACTGCATATATGCAGGGTTATCCTCATCAAGAAGTTCTCCACCCTGCCGATTATCCACCTGTTTCCTCCCAAATTGGGTACCTGAATCATCCTCAGGTGTTGGGGATTGCAGGGTCAACTTATAGGCAAGCTGATCATCCACAGCAGATCCAAGGTAATGCTGTTTGTGTGCAGCCCCATCAGTTCATACCTGCAATGCAAATGACAATGCCTTCAACTGCTCATGTTAGTATGAGACCAAATGGAGTTCAGCATTTAATGCAACCGCACCAAGCCCACGTCAAGATTGCACAATCAGGTGACCAGAACTACAAAGTTCTCCAGTCACGGCCTCCACCACCACAGGCTTCAGTCCAGCTTCAGGGAGGAGTTTATGATTGGCATCAAGGTACAGTCCCGGAGAATGTTGCATTTTCTGATGGATGGTCCCCTCATCAACAGGGATTGCTTCCTGAACAAATCCCGAGATATGAAGATTGTCATATGTGCCAAAAAGCATTGCCTCACGCACACTCGGATACTGTGGCACAGGACCAGAGAGATCTAGGCCCGACTATGGTTTCTGCTCCAATGCCAGCTTTTCAGAGTCTCCGCTCGGAGGATAGTTTGAGAGCTCGACCTGCTAACAGAATAATTGTTAGTGGACCACTGGGAGAGGGTATTGTTGAACGTCTAGGAGCCAGGATTCGACCAAAGTATGTTGGACCTATGGATCATGATGTTGCAGCTCCACAACTAGGGATACATGGGTTCCCTCCAAATATCAATGTGCGCGTGCGGAATGACAATGAAAGTAGTCTCCTGCAAAATCCAGAGAGTGCTGATCATCGTAGGATATTGTGCTCTCCAGGAGTCATATCAGACAATCTACAGTCACCATATGGTTTATTCTTGGGCAATATCCCTCAGTCCCGCCAGGAAGATGCTCTCCAGCAGCCTACAGTGCAATTCCAGTACCGCGATAAACATGAACCTTTGATGAACCAACCAGTTCGTACTGACATGCCTCCTGTAAGAATCATACCTTTCCAAACTTCGGAGCCTGTTGGTCATGAATTTTCAGAATATTCAGGTAAGCATTCTGGCAATGGTATCTCCAATTCTTGCATTTCGTGTGATGATCTTAGAACAATTGATGCGAGAATGGAAGCACTTCGTATAAGTCCACCTGAGACTTCTGGGAGTAATGAGAGTTGTTGGCCACCTGTTAATAAACTGAAAAAGGAAGAGATCCTGGATACCAGACCACAAATCACAAGGAAGGAAGTGCCTCAAACCAATGCCTTCACCAATCCCGGCATTCTTCCTGATGGAAATCACATTACGCCAATCGATATGCTGCCATCATCCTTTTCAGAGGCTACTTACTTGCATAATCTTCAACCGGAAGAGCCCAGTCAAGTCTCACAACCATCAGTACTGGGTATTTCAGGACCATTTCCACAATTAAATATTGGGACTCAACGCTTGGCTTCTGACGAAATATGGCATGGTAAGCCTGCATTCTCACGTGTTGATTCAGCCTATTCTAATGCCACTGATCAGATCTCCCCTGTTGGTGAATGGGAAGATGAGGCTTCACGACTCCAGTCGAGGATGGTTTCTGATGACACTGCAGCTGGCCCTTCAAGAAATAATCCACCAGCTATATCTGTCTTCAATGGTTTGGTTGCAGATAGTCATGATCCTGCCGCCTCGGACTCACTTTTCAGCAACCAGGATCCTTGGTCTTTGAGACATGACACACATTTACCACCTCCAAAACCTAGCAAAGTACCAACAAGCAGAGAAGCCTTTGTAACAAGGGAGGGGGTTCTCCATCAGCCATCCGGCAGTCTTTACAAGGAAACAACTTCAGAGCAAGCTAATTCCAGTAAAGGTGAGTAATTTGTTTGAATGGGATTTATATTTCATACATTATTGTAATGTTTCATCGGGTTTGGCCTTGAGAGTTGAGACTCTGAGTGGGTGTAATTTTTCATTTCAATGTTAAAGGTTCTGCGGAGGAACATATTAAACAAGAACTTCAGGCTGTTGCCGAGGGTGTGGCCGCTTCAGTTCTCCAATCATCTTTAGCTTCTGACCACTCGGTCCATGAGATGAAGGAGTTCATTCCAGAGGCAGACCAAGACAGAGAATTTCATGGTGACAATGTAGAAGCACAGGTAAAGCCACAATACCGGTGCTTAACTTTATGTCCATTTAATCTGTGTTACTTCCTTATAGGGAGCTTACTTTCCCTATGCTCCCTTCATTCCAGGATGTAGCTAAGCTACCAGACAAGACAAATCCTGGTTTACTGATTTCAGATGGCATTGGTCGCTTACAGGTTGCATATTTTTTTTCAAGTTCTTTTATTTTATTTTATTTAAATCAGTATAAATCAGGAAAATTCTTATTTGTTGTACTTATGAGCTATTTCATTAACTTGTTCATATACGCTACATTTTGATTTGGCAGATAATAAAGAACAGTGATCTTGAAGAGTTACGAGAGCTAGGATCTGGCACCTTTGGAACAGTTTATCATGGAAAATGGAGGGGTTCTGATGTTGCAATTAAACGTATCAATGACAGGTGTTTTACTGGGAAGCCATCAGAGCAAGCTCGAATGGTTCGTGTTTATTTACGTTGTCGACCTTTGATCTTGTTTGTGTGCTTTTTGCTCATTCCATTCATACTGTGGTTCCTGCATTTTCCTTAGAGAGATGATTTTTGGAACGAGGCCATCAAGCTTGCTGACTTGCACCATCCGAATGTAGTAGCTTTCTATGGAGTTGTTCTTGACGGCCCTGGGGGTTCTGTAGCAACAGTGACAGAATACATGGTTAATGGATCACTGAGACAAGCCTTTCAGAGGAATGATAAGTAATGCTTTTTTTTATATGTTCATATAGTTGTTCTGTTTTGTTTGTTTTTTTATCAGTTCACATGTATTTGTTTATCCTCGATTCTGTTTCCCTTGATGATGATTTCATTCATTTTAAGCTGCAACATGCCCACATTGAAAGAGTTCTGATGCAATACTAGTTATTGTCAGGACACTTGATAAGCGTAAGCGTCTCTTGATTGCTATGGATGTCGCCTTTGGGATGGAGTACTTGCATGGAAGAAATATTGTACACTTCGACCTTAAAAGCGATAACTTACTAGTCAATCTTCGGGATCCCCACCGACCAATATGCAAGGTAAGTGACCAGGTCCTTGATTATCCTTTCAATGCTTTAGAGCTGATTTTTGTTGGACATCTCTGGAAAACTGTTCGACTATTTTTTGATTATTGATATGATCATAGTCTTAAAGTTCTGCCTTGAGGTGCATGTGACTTACATGTTTCTCGAGGCTTGAATTTGTATGGTAAGAGGCTGATGACCTCCCCAACCAATGCCTAAGTCTATAGAGAGAGCCTTATAATGATACATTGGTACCATTATATGGCTCAAGTAGTTAGAGCTAGTGGACTTGGGAAACAAGCTCAATTTCTGGATCAGAATCAAGTCCAAGGGCAAGGGAAATGGTGATATGAGATAAACACACTTTCTGGTGCAAATATTACCCTTTATTTCTGTACTGGATAATAAATTCGTAAAATGATTGAAGGATGAATGGCAATAACTAATAAAAATAAATATGCAACCTCAAAGATAACATGGTAAAAAATCATATCATCAAACCCACTAAGTAAATTTGTACCATTTACTTACCTTCTAAAGAAATTGATTGCCATCCAAATTACTGAATAAATGTACTTTTAGTTTCACACAACATCTTTCTAGATGTAACAATTCAAATTTAGTATATATAAATGGAAGTTTCATCCTCCAAATCCTTTTCATCATTAGCTTTGGAGTTTGGACTGCTCTAAGAATTGTAAGGTTACTTGGACTTTTCCTCCTTTCTTGAACCAGGTTACCTGATATGGTGTTGGATGGGTCTGCAAATACCCAAGGTGGAACCAGTTGCAATTGACCTTCAAGTTGGAGTTGATTTCATGCCATTTTCCCTTAGGCTGTCTTTGATTGCAACGAAGTGTGTTCCATGGAAATATGTTCAATTCCACCAATTCCGTGAAAGTATATCCCTTGGGAGTGCAAGGAAAGGATATTCCACGGAATTACATTGAAAATCAACTATTTGCCATGCTTTTTAGTCATGTGAGCACCCAGTTCAGTGGAATTTAAATTGCAAACAAACAACGGATTTTGCGTTGTTTCCACGAAACTCACCCAATTCCGTGGAATTCAAGCGCAATCAATCACGGCCTTTAGAGAACTCCCCTTGTCCTTGGGGAGTGTCTGTAATTGGCTTCCTTCATTCCTCTAGGATCATTCTAGGGAATTACCCTTTCATTTATGAATTCAATATTGAATATTCAAACCAAACCCATTAGAGCTCTGGCCTTATCCAAATTCCTAGGGATGAATAACTACATAAATATGCAAGATAATTTATAGTAATTATACATTAATTACATCAATTTAACATGTGGTACACTATGTAACAGTACCTCAAGGGGTAATGTTTTATCCACTAACAATATTGGATGTCAATTTATTTGTAACAGACCAAGTCCTACTTTCGAATTGTTGTACCAAGAACCTCATGTCAAGGAATAGGGAATTTTTCTGATAGGAGATTGGAGTGTGTTTGTGTTTTTCTCCTTACGATGGAAATTTTCTACTGGGTGTTCTATCAATTTCCAAATGCTTCCTCAGCTAGTCAAAAGAATGAAATTGGTTTGATATTGTGACAATATCATATTTTCAGCTATTATAGCATCAGTTGGAATCATATTTGAGCAAACTGAGTACTGGATTGAATGGGTGAAAAAGAAAGCAGAGTTATGTAAAGAACTATAATTACCAGAAAGGAATGCGACATAATTGGTACAGGGAAAAGGCTTCATATACATTTTAGATAAAAAAATCCTGGGCCAAACTAGTTCTCTTCACCATGATGATGTGCAAAGGTTTGCATGGGCATTTCAGCTTGAATTGCACCGAATGGATAAAATGCTGTAATTGGATCGGATGACCTGATCTATTATTTGTATAAAATATGTGTTTATTACTTACAGCACTATTTAAGAATCTGATTTCCATATAAATTCATTAGTTGTTTTGAGTCTTCAGTTCTTGTTCCAATTCCAGGTTGGTGATTTGGGCCTATCAAAGGTGAAATGTCAGACCCTAATCTCAGGTGGCGTGAGGGGAACACTTCCATGGATGGCTCCAGAGCTTTTAAATGGTAGCAGCAACCTGGTCTCTGAAAAGGTTTGTGCTCAAGTCCAATTTTTTAGCCATTTGTAGTATGGCCCCTCCATTAGGCCTTACAAACTTGTTTCTGTTGACTATATGTACTATATTTATATTTCTTATATACTTTCAGGTTGATGTTTTCTCCTTCGGCATGGTGATGTGGGAACTTCTCACCAGAGAAGAACCATATGCTGACTTACATTACGGGGCCATCATAGGTAATGTTGCAGTAGTTCCTCATCCAAGCTTATTCCAGTTAATGACATGGCCGTTTGACTTCACACTGATTGACGTTTTCATCTCTCAAATTTTGAGATTTGTATTACCCCTCATGATTTAATTCGAACAAAAAAACAGGTGGTATTGTCAGCAACACGTTGCGACCGGCGGTGCCAGAATCTTGTGACCCAGAATGGAGGTCGCTGATGGAGAGATGCTGGTCATCGGAGCCGTCAGAGAGGCCGAGCTTCACAGAGATTGCAAACCAATTGCGTTCTATGGCAGCTTCTCTTCCTCCCAAAGGACAAGTCCAGTAACAACCTTGGCCACCACATCAGGCAAGGCACTAAATCTCGAGTTTCTCCTACTTGAATGTTGCATCGTAGACCTTTGGAAGAGTATAAATGAGGGTCCAACATTTTTTTTTAAATAGAATGTTTGTTGTTTATTACGCATTTACGCTTTTTGTTTTGTTCATTGTGTGATCATGGTAGTTTGAGTTAAAGGTGTTGGTAGCAGATAAATGGGAACTGATGGATCCTACTTTCATGATTTTAGTACATGTTCGTTTGTATGCAATAAGTCTATCAATTTGTTATGAAAGAACAAAAAAAGAAATGCCCCTTCTCATCTCCAAGAGCAAACATGTATTAGATTACAGTAGTTATTCTACAACCAACTGGGTGGTATTAATGGAGTGAGTTCCATCAGTAAAGCCGCCATACCCAGATTTTCATGCATGAAACGTATGCTACCAAAATTGCGCTTTGTGCAATATGGTTTGACGGCCCCAAAACGGTCTGAACCACATATAGCAAGGTTCTGGAATTTGTCTATGATGATGGTTCGAAGCGACTCCCTCAAGGTTTGAATCATGGTTCAAATTGCCTGTGGTTCAACAATATTATGGCACTTTGAAGGAATTTCAGGTATACCATCGGGAAGGTTGGAACTAATCTCAGGGGACTCAGAAGTTTTGAACGGCCTCAATTGAGTTTCTAACTGGATTTTCTCATATACAACTTTGTGAAGGCAGATCGAATAACGTCCAACAATGTTCAAATTTCAAATTTCAAATTTCAAACTGCATTTATACAACTTTCTGGGCATTGGCATGATGCATCAAGTGTCCTTACCCCCAAAATTCATATATATTTTTTTGGTCTTAAAATGTATTCTTCTCCCTACAAAGGAAGGTTCTGGGTTACCTACTATCCTAAGAGAATAGTGACTAGATGTCTTAAAATCTTCACGAGTTTTCTTCAAATTTGATCACAATCCAGAAACTGAACCCTAGCTAATTCTTCAACTCTTCTTTGTCATGCATAAGATATAGAGATCAAGCATGTGTAAGCATCCGATGTCTTAAAATCTTCATGAGTTTTCTTCAAATTTGTTCACAATCCAGTAACTAACCCTAGCTAACGCTTCTTTGTCGTGCATAAGATATAGAGATCAAGCATGTGTAAGCATGCTACGATTCGTTGAAACCAAATTAGTCATTTATTACATTTCGTTAATGATCGAAGGGCCGATTTTTTTTATCTAAATGGTGAGAAGATCTTATCTAAATGATGAGAAGATCATGCTCACCTAGAATGAACCTTTGGATCATCTTGCCCTGGAAGCATGTACAAGAAGAGCGTATAAGCTGGAAACAAAAGAAAAGAAAATACATGGAATTTGAATTTAACCCCACCTCCGGTTTATTAATTTCGGTTTTTTAAATTTTGCCCAATCAATATGCTAATAATATGCAAATTGGGTTAAATTTGTTGTCTGACCCCAAAAATGACACGAACGTTGTTACGGCTAAGTCAACGCGGATTAAAGTAAAGAAAACATTATTCACAAAAAAAAAAAAAATTTAAATACTTGGTCATTTAAAACGGTTGGATTAAAACATTGTAGTGGACTAGTTCTCACTAAAACTCCAAGAAAAACATTTTTGGTGTCTGAAAGAGTGACCCTAGGATGTTATCAAAATATTTTTATGTCTTCCAAATGTCTTGGGCTATGTATCTAGAGCATGGAGCGGGAACGAGTGCGAGAGTGGAAGCACTGGAACGGTCAAGTTAAAAAATGTAAAAATACTTTTGAAGCGGGAGCGTCGTAGGGTGTTTCGATGCAGAAGAGCAATGTTTTGGAGCGGGAGAATCACCCCTATGCCACGATTTTGGCTACTAAGGTCTTGGGTCTATTAGCTAGTCAAACACGCTAACAGTAATTAAACTGCTATAAAAAAATTAATCGGTCAAGCCTCGTTACACTCCTTTTTTTTTTTTTTTTTTCAAAATGCTTTCAATTTATTGTTATTCTTTGTTGACACTAGTCTGTTAGGTCAACATAGAATAATCCAAGGGCTAAGGTTTCGTAAGTATGGTCTTCTCACCCTATAGATATTCATCACATTAATTCAAATCGTTTAAATAATTTTAATCTCATCTAAAAGTAATCTAGATTTTAATCTAAATTATTTATTTTATCATTAAAATTAATTTAATTTTTAATAATGTTAAAAATTTTATAATAATATAATTTATTGTGAAGACATAAAGTAAAGCAAGAGTAAAAATAAATGGAATATCAATAATAAAACAGTGGGGAGGGTTTTGAGAAAAAGAAGGTGTTACTTTGTTAATTGAAATAAAATGAAGTACACAGAGAACTCGACAAGGGTTATTGTTGAAACATGGCACACTTTCTAAAAGTGGGGTCTGAATAAATGATCCAAAAAAGAAAGCAACAAAAGGGTATTAACTTTAGATTTGCATCATTATTACTTACATGAGTAGTACTACGCCTCTAAATTTTTTTTACAAATTTAAGCTAAAGATAGTCTTACAAATACACACATGCTAGTACACTGTTTCTACCACTTAAGTAGAAGATCATTAGTTACAACTTACAATCATACTCAATCTACAATTTTTATGTTTTAATTTTAGGTCAAAGAGATTTCCTTTCCCTTGCTTTCTCAAACCCCAAGAAGTCTCCTCCTCCTCCTCCTTGTACACACAAGGACTAATTAGAGACGAAACCCAAGAAGGCTTTAGCTCCTAGTGCAAGGAAACAATGAACTTTTAGAGAGAGAAAGAGAGAGGCAGTTTTAGAGAGAGAAAAAGAGGGTTTAGACCAAAGAGTAAGGAAAGATTAAAAAATTTGTCGATCACGCGTGCGGGAGTTGCTCCTTGGGGAACCCATCATTTTGGAACTCTTTTTGGATTCTCCACACGACAAAAAAGGGTTTTTTTTTGTGTTCTTTCTCTTTTGTTTGTTTAAGTGTATTGGATGCAAATTTAATATGTTTTTTCATAGATCGAGTTGGGTCTTAGACCGACATTCTTTCTCTCTCGATCTCCTCTGTTCTTCCTATCTAATTTTCTTGTTAATAATTTCTTCTCTGTCTGCAAGAAACCTGCATGGCCCTCTACAACATGCATGTAAATATCTTTCGAAAAATAGTCCAAAATATATAGCACAACTAAAACCCAACAATTTTCAATTAATGGTTTGAGTTGTAGCAGGGAAGTATATACCTCACAAATTATTAATGTCTCATGCATGAGACAGAAATTTTAGTTGGGGTAGGTTAAGGTAAATATTTTTTATTTTGAGATGTATGAGTATATAAATTTAATTTAAGTTGTTTGGTATATAAAATTTTTGTACAATTTTACCCTAGGCTAAGATATCAAATCTCCTTTAAATCTCAATTTTTTAACTATTTTTTATACCCTCAAAATTTTTTTCCCTCAAAGTTGGAGTGGGCTGAAGCCCCCCAAGCCCCTTACTTCCAATGAGGAACTAATTTGATCAAATCAATTTTTATTTGTATTGCAGAAGAGCACTTATTAGAAACATTGATTTCCATAGTCTAGATTTGGCAACGAGTTAATGTTAGTATTGTCAGGGCAAGATTATCATACTCTAACTCTGACTAGTTTATGATTCACATTTTTCTATATATAACAAAGAAACGTGTTAGGGTCGATCCCAACCTCCGGATCGGTGGGTTAACGGGATAGAAATGCCCAATCATAACACTGACTTGTTTAGCTAATAGATCGAGTTAGGGTAGAATTTGGTGGGCTAGTTTAGCATAAAGTTGGCAGACCAGGTCATGTTTTGCCAAACTATCCCTCATCTCCACTTTACTATATATTGTGAATGTCATTTTCACATATCAAACTTTTTATATATAACTTAAAAGTGTCTGCCAGTTAAATTAGCTAATAAAGTTTTATGTTGTACAAATTTAACTTCAAATCCTGTTGGTAGTAGCCTTTATGGAGCCATTAGTGGTGACTTCACTCGTCAGTTAGAGACAATATCATGGCGGTTTCTCACACGCTAATTGCAATATATATACTCCTGTTGTAATTTAGACATTAGTCCTTCCCGTACTAAAATAAAATAACATAAAATAAACATTTGAAAAAACACAAGAACAAACGAATTAACTAGAGCATATACCAACTCATCTGTGGTATTTACAGCGCACACGTGCGGACGCGACCTAGTAATGTGTAAATGGACAATTGAATTTCTTCAAACAATGCATTTAGATATTAATTTCCTCTCGAACTTGTGATCATCTAATAAAATATTTTTTACTCACTTTTTACTGCTTTTTCATTTGAATCCCAAATAAACCCAACATGATCGATCAGTTTTATGTCTATACCACGTTTTTTGGTTCCACCCAAAAAACTCCAACCACAACTCCAAGATATCTTTAACACCACGAAGCCCCAAGTTTTGTCGACCATCGATCTTCCAAAATCTCGACTTTTTAACCCCCACCACCCCGAAATTTAAGAGATTTTGTCACACTCTTGTATTCATGCCCTAATCCACGTGGCCAACATGCAAGCTAGGACCCACTATAAATTAATTGTATGATCTAAACCGTCCATTTATATTGATCAAACTCATCAACTGTGTTATATATGCAAGAGTTCATTTGATTACCCACAATATCTTTTGTTGGGACCAAAATGATTGATGGGATCAGGACCCTTCATGTTCACAATCGTACGGTAAATACTACATCCTGACGTCATCATATAAAACTACCAATTTTTTTCTATACATCAGTTTATACAAAAAATACAAGTAGTTGTATGAAGGTCCGTCGGTTGACTTTCACACTATTTGTGTGAAAGAAAAAACGGGTAATATAAGTTAGTGTGAGTCCTGAAACATGGAAACATTTCCCATGTATAGTAATGGGTAATTAAGCAGTCAAACAATCTTTTCTTCTTTACTTTTGACGATGCCGTGACGCTCGCAGTTCGATTTACGCAATCCACCACCACCACCACCCCCCAAATGCAATCAAATCCTCCAGATTATACACTCCCAAAATCCTTGTCAAATCATACTTTTTTTTATTTATAATAAATACCCTCTTCTTCTTTATGAATGACATTTAAGTCCCTTTCTTGTTCAAAACAAAGGGATATAAATGTACTTTTGAAGAAAGATAGGGTTAATTTATGACCTATGACAAGCGTATATCCCTCTGGCAGAGAAAGGACGAGGGGATGTAAAATATGAGGGATACGGTCTCATCGAAAATGACAGGAATATCTTAAATTCGTAATATCCCCTCTCTTTCTCTCTCTAGATTTTACCTTTTTCTCTCTCTAAAATTCTAAATTTGTGGACATAACTTTTCATATATATAAGTAGTGAAGGGTTTTGATTTCAAGTTTAATCTGTTCTGTTCTGTTTTCTTCTACTTCTTCTTCTTCTTCTATCTCTCTGTTTTGTCTCAAAAACACCAAACAAACAAACAAAGAAAAGAAGAAGAAGAAGAAGAAGATGGTGATCAGTAATGAAACGTTTCATGAGTTCTTTATTAGACCTGAACTTTTGTTCAATACTACTGAAACGTTTAGGTTAATCACTCATGATGATCATGAACCACCTGCTGCGTCTAATTTCTACTATGATCATGATTCTGTTTTAAGAACCCACCTTCTCTCTTTATCATCTTTTTCTGGTATTTCACTCCCAAACTTAAGTAATCCGAAAACCCATGATGATGATTCTAGATCCGTTTCGTTTTCTGATCATAACTCACCACCACCATCACCTGTAGTTCTTGATGGAATTGCTGCTGTTGTAGGGCAGCACGTTCTGTTTGGAAACAATAATAACCCCAAAATCAACTGTAACACAAGTTTATCGGGTTCGGGTACTACAGAGAAATCGAAAAGTCCAGTAGGAGAGAAACAGAATAATAATCTGCTGGGTGTAAATAATGGTTCGGTTCAGAAGACCTACAGAGGAGTTAGAAAGAGGCCGTGGGGGAGGTGGTCGGCGGAGATACGTGACCGTATCGGTAGGTGCCGACACTGGTTAGGTACCTTCGACACGGCGGAGGAGGCGGCGCGTGCATACGACTCGGCGGCGAGGAGACTCAGAGGTTCTAAAGCTAGAACTAATTTCTCAATACCATCTTCTTATATCCCTCTACCTGTTTCATCTCCGTCGTCGTCTTCTTCATCATCGTCGTCGTTGGAGAAGAAGAAAGTAAGTTTAGGTGGTGGGTATAATAAACCTAGGGCACAGATTAACAGGAAATGTGCTGTTGTTACTTCTGTTGCTCATCTATTTAGTGAAGATCATCAACGTAATAGTAGACCTGTTAAGATGGATCTTGGTTTGAAACTTGCAGCTACTACTACTACTACTGCAACTAGATGACCTTCTTTACTGTTTTTAGGGTTTTTTTTGGGTATAGCTCTACTTTCTCTCTCATGGGTTTCTTCTTGATCTTAATGTAAATCAGTATATGTTAAAAAGAATATAAATATAATATAGAAATATAGATTAGAAATCCTTTTGTTTAATTTGCATGGCGGGTTTGCATGCAAAATTTGAAGAACTTGAAAACAGATCTCACTTGGAAGTTGTAATTGTATCAATGACTGTAAAATGAAAGCACGTAAAAATGGTAATGCAGTCTAGTATTTTTAAGTTCTGAGTTTGAGCAGTACTCTGGAATAATAAATACCGTCTTTCTGATCTTATGGGCTTAATTCTTGTTATGTTATTTTGTTTGATAACTTATTTTTTAGCAAGTTCTGCAATCTTGTTTTTGTTTTTGTTTTTTTTTTCTTTGGGCTGATATTAGCTAGGGTTGATCTGGATTCTGGATGGAACAAGTACACTGTTATGGAGGGGTGGTTTGAAATCGCCCACAAAAGACGGACATCAGATCTGTGGCAACAGAACAGATAGAGAGAGAAAGTGAAAGTTAAGTTAGAGAGAGAGTGAAGTTAATTAGAGAGAGAAACTGGCAAGTGTGATCGAGTGATGGGTGAGTAAAAGCCGGGGGTGGAGTAGTAACTAGTAGCACAGGAGTACGCAATGAGATCTTCAACAATCCGGAATCTACTCTATTCCGAATCCAAAACTAATGATCATGATGATTTCACAATCGTCATGGCCGGCCATCAGTCTCAGCCTCTGATCAGCCGTGAATGATCAGTGACAGACTCATATTAATTATTATGTCGATGCATTACATGTATTGTTGCCCGGCCCTAATATTTTCAAACAAGGATTTTGTTAACAGGGCACATGATAAGCTTTAACGTTTTGTGTTTTGTTTAGTTCTTTGTTTATCCAACGATTTAACTGCTGATTTTTTTTATATGACTATTTCGATCATATCTTAAAAAAGTGCGAATGAACAACTGACATTTAAAGTGATTTATTTTGGGGGTTAGATATCTCTGATTGAGTTGATTTTTTGTGGACATCTTACAAATAAAAATGTTGTTATTGCCACATCAACTTTTGATCGGTTGTAGCCTAGATTTTTTTTTTTTTTT
>MVGT01001338.1:58410-133058 GCA_002174775.1 Macleaya cordata | reverse complement strand
GTCCCTAATAGTAGGATTTTGACCACACTTTTGAAGACTTTTAGGGATGGTAAGAACCGTCCCAAATAAGTAAATTATTGTCGACAGTGTCAAAAACCGTCGCATAGACCGTCCCTAATACTATCTGCGACGCCTCGGTTGTCCACGGTTGGAAAACCGTCCCAAATAATTTTTAGGGACGGTTTATGAGTATTGGGGACGATTTTAAACCGTCCCAAAAAGTCTTTTTTTTTGTAGTGCCGTTTTGGATCCGTTTAATTTCGGATCGGGTATCCAGTTCCGTATAATTTTTATAATTTTATAGCTTAATCTACTATTATACAACAAATTTTTAATCATTTTTAACTTTTTTTAATTAAAAATGAAAATAAAAGAAACCAATGACTATTATACAACAAATTTCATAATAAAATAAATTTTATAATTAAATAGAATATGAAAATACAAAATACAAATAGGTTTTATGTGAAAAAATAAAAAAAATAATAATTAAAAACGGGTATCAGTTACCAGCGGGTACCGCGGATCCTAGCGGTACTGGATCCGAAACCACCAATTGAGGTTCTGGAACCAGAACCGGTAGGATCCGGAACCGCTTCATATTAACGGGATCGAATCTGGAATCTTTAGGTTCCGATCCGAAACCGTCCCGTTGACACCCCTACATGGAGATGATTTATCATTCAGTAGTGCTGTTTGGACCAACCATTTTACTAAAAAAAATGCAAGACACTTATGTGGTATGGTCCATCCCACAACCACATAAGTTAGAAACACCTGCAAAATATTTTTAGAGCACGGCCAGTGGAGGCATCAAAACCTCAAAGCCATGAATATGTCATGGTCAGTGGGTGCATCAAAACCTTAGACCCTTCATCTGAACCACTAGTTTGGGGTATGGTTTATGGGTTAGGGGCATCCGCGAAAAATTCACGTGACGCGAAACTTTCATGCGACAGGTGAAAGAGTCTTGCGTTTTGGGTTTTAATGCCTCGCGGAAATGTTTCACGGCGCATAACATTTCCGCGATAAATGTTTGCGCCCCACTGGTCGTGCCCTACCCCTAAACCTCAAACCCAAACCAAATTTTGGTGGGTTTGAGGTGTATGATTGGCCTTGCTCTTAGGAGGAAAAAAGTGGTGAGTCCCACCCTGCCACATAATTTTGTAAAAGGGTCCATCCAAAAATCATTTTTGTTTATCATTACCGCAATCAAATGTTTTTAACTACAGTATTAAAAAAAGGAGGAAAATCGTTTATTAAAAAGGGTATGTTTAGAAAATAATTTAATAACAAAATCGAATTGAATATTGGTTGCGAATATGTATGATCCTAAATTTAACAAAATTTCGGTTTGATCAAAGGTGGAAGTGTGGAAATACTAGTTGGCTACCCCTGACAATAGTCAAGGGTGAATATCGATTTAAACATTCTTTTATAATGGGTTGTTTCATCAAGGTCAAAATATTATGATCACCAAAAGTTCTAACTTCATCAAAATCCTTAACCCTAAACTCTAACCAAGTGTTAAAATTTCTAACTGAATCAAAAGTTGGTTGCAGATTAGTAAATTAAAATAAAAAATTTTCTTAAAAACCTAAAATTTTAAGATTTTGATGAGACAATTTAAGTGTTAGAACTCGCTAATTTTAATATATGATGGTCTACATGGTGAAAAGATCCCTATTCTCACTAAAGTTGGTTAAAAATGAACGTGAAAATAGATGATTCAAAAACCTTAAATTTTACTTTAGATGGTCAAAACTATCAGATTTTTTTTTGGGTGTTATGTAAGGTGCTGAGATTTTCTAAAAAAAATTAAGAAAAAAATATCTTTTAAATCATCTCTAAGTGAGCCCCACAAGCATATTTAAATTAGGTATGTATATGTTTATGGGGTGTTAATAAGGACGTGGAAGTGAAGTTCATAAATTTTGACTTCAAACTAGCCCACACCAATATAAATTTCTGATTTCACCCTTGGGTTTGACCTTGAAATTGATTTCTAAAAAAATTATTTCTAACTAGGTACCGTACTTGCTATATCAAATGTTACCGATCAAGATTTAACATGCTAAAATCCTAAGGCTATGCATTATGAGTCAGATCTTTGACTCGTTAACTAAACAAGTTAATGCTAGAATTGAGCATTTCTGACCCAGTATTCTTTCAACTTTGTTAGAATTAGGGTGGACAGTGGCAGAGCTAAATTGAGACTTGAGGGGGTCATCAGTCTTTGTAGTTAACTCAATTTAATACTAGTATATTATATAAAAATATATAAATGGGTGAAAATTAATATAATGGCCCCTCCAATGAAATTTGCCCACTTAACTCAAACTAGTCAAAATTAAAATTTAAAAATATAACTCAGTTTCATAAACTAGTTAGGGGTTTAGATTTGGTAATCTTAAACCATCAGTCTGCTAACTCGTCTAGCGACCCTTAATCCCAACCATTGCCAAATCCATTACTTCAAAGGGTAACAAATGAGAGCCTGTTTTGGGTACAAGAGGTCGGTTGCATGACCTAAAACTTTCATTTACTTAAATGAGACATTTCAGTCTTATTAATTCGGGTTGTGTTCCTCAAGGGAAAAAAAAAAAAAAACCATATTTCATTTACTTAAAGAGATTAAATGAGACCAGATTTCATTCATTTATTACTTGCTTAATTTAACTCACAATTATAAGAGCAGTATAAGACTTTAAGTTCTGTCAAAGCTAGCTAGCCTCGATCTAATAATAATAATAATAATAATAATAAGGGTAAGACTGATAAACAAGTAAAGAAAAAAAGATTGGTAACACTAAAACTTGAGGCGACAGGCCCTAGTTATCATATCGATGGTACGTACAGAAATTATTTCAGGACTCGACAATTTTCAATCAAATCTTTTCCTTTTCAATATATATATATATATATTTTTTTCTTTTTTGGATCCAAATCTCAAATTTGGAGATCCCTTTCTGTTTCTGCCTGCTGAACCCCCAATCTACTCAGACTCTCCTCTGCCAAATTACTGCCAGTAGTACTAACAGAGCAGCACATAGTACACGTGCAAGTCACGTGAACTGATTGTCTACAGTATCGTCAGACTGACACGTGTCGGTTTTGATGCTTAACTTTGGAAAAGAGAACATGACGTTATATGTATCATTGCTTAGCCAGTAGTTTTACGGAGTTTTACAGATTGTTGTTAATGATGATCTCTTTTGGGAAATGACGTCATTAATTATCAGGGTCATTTAAAATACCCGTAATATCTTTCTTTTTTTTCTTTTTTTGAGGGAGAAATACCGTAATATCTCACAAGTTATTTCATTATTTGCCCCTTGATAATAATGAAATCACTGAGGGATAATATGATATTTAAATCCCTCACATTGGTTCCTGTGTGAAACATGTGAGGGTATTTTAGTCGAACAGAAAAAAAAAAACTCAAACTGACAGTGTGTTTGTACACAGTTATTTTGGAGTTACATCCCTAAATTAAATTCATTATTGGGGGTATTTCTTAAAACGGAAATGCTTGAGTTACAACAAATTCCTACAGAATTTGCTACAGAAGGCTAATCCAACGGTTAGTATGTTTCACATATCCTCATAATTCGCATCCCATTCCAAAGTGATATGAATCTCATCGTAAATTGTGCCTTATGTAGCAAATTCTGTAACCCTAGCACTGTCGTTCTTAAAATACGGGTTTGGTTAAAGAATAATGCTAAAACCTACCGCAAGGTCCTATCGCAGAACTTACATCAAGTGAATCCAACAATGGAAATTTGAATTCATCTTCATGATTAGCGTTCATTTCAAAATTAATTATAAATGACAAGTATGAACAGTCTTTGTTGTAGGTGTAGCATTATTCTTTGTTAAATGTCCTATTTTATAATTGGATAATGCTAAACTTACAGTAAAATTCTACATAATTTTTTATCGAAAGCTACTCGGACGGTGAAACTATTTTTCATATACCCTCATGATTTACGTCCATCTCAAAGTGATAGACATCCACCGTTGATTGTGCCTTCAGTAAAAAAAATTCTGTAGGATTTTTAGTAAACCTAGCGTTACCATTTCTAATTAGGTGGGATCCTCTCGGTCTCGCATTCTTATCCATATAATGAGTTTACAAGAATTACGTGGGGCTCATATGGGGATGGCTTGAGAGTAAGGGGATGACCACTTTATCATGTACTATAAATTATCTCATTCTTAAACTTCTATTCACCTAAAAGTTGATTTGAACATCCTTACTGAAGTTCCAACTTGGATCATTTTACGTGCACCCCACAATTAAATTCTTATAATCTCATTGTGTATGAGGATTCTACCACTTTCCTAATGCAATACGAAGTCAAAATATTCATACAGTATTGTTACAAGATTTTTTGGTCCTACATGTACATGATTCGGGGATTGATTTCGGATGAGTATGATCTAATCCTTCCAAATGTCATCCTCACTAAAAATAATATTATTTTAAAACTTAAAATACTATTAAAAAGAAATTGATTGCATGGTTTTAAACCAAATATTAACGTGTTAGAAGTTTTAGAAAATGATAATTTTGTATTAGAGTGATCTATCATCCCCTGACCCCTTAGTTCATCTCCATCTGACCCCACAAAAAATATTGTAACAACGTTGTATGCTTTTTTTTTTTTTGTGTGATTGATAAAGGACAAATAACAGTGCATAAATATCCTAGCTCTTTGATAAGAGTCTTGTTAAAGTTACAAGATGAAAATCTATCTGCAAACAATCGAGATATTTGTCTGACACTCACTAGAAGACCATCTCGGCAAAACGGTGTTTAATCCAATGGCATCAATCAATCGACCCGAATCCGACCCACTTTATGCCCTAGAAGAAACTTAACCCGCCTCGTGCAACATCCTTCTAGTTCTAGAATTCAAGTAAATAATTAGTATTATCCCAGGCCTGGGCTATGTTTTTAGGCCCATTTCCGTATAAGTTTAAGACTTTAGGGCTTAATATGTTTATAGGTCCATTTTCCTAAAACTTTAAGACTTTAGTGATTAACCACTTTGTAGGCCCATTTTTCTTTTTTAATTTTCTTTTTATTATACTTATAATGACATAGTATGTAGGTTAGAGTACATAAGCAGCTTTATTTCACCCCTTTTCCATTTAAGAGGGGCACCAATAGAGACATTACCGTGCCCCGATGTACAAGAAGAAAAATGATGCCATCTTTACGTTTTATAGTATTTTAAAGCATACAACTGTACTTGGCAACTACTTAGGATAGCCGTAGATTTAAATTAGGGGTTTGTTAGATTAATGTAGATGAAAATGGTTGATGGAAAAAAAAAACCCTTTAAATTAGGGGTTTGTTAGATTAATGTAGATATACATCTATCTATCTAAATCTATATCTATATTATATTAGTTAAGAGAATGGAATTTTTTGCGGCTTTTTACTTTTGGTGTCCTTGAAAAAATTATTTTTTGTTAAAATTTAACTTCACTTTGAAAGGATATAATGATCATCTTTTGCCCCTAAAAAAAGGATCAATTAGTAATTTTATTCTCACCAAAACATAACCGTTTCACTTTTGAAAAGAAAATTAAATCTCTTCCATAATTTTTTCTCACTTTCTCTCTCCTGGAGTATCCCTAAAATCTCTCCATAACTACCCACTCAATTTTTACCGTTCTCTACTTAACATATTTTTAGTATTTTTTTTTAAAATTTTTTTGTAATTAATTGCATTAATAGTTTATCACAAAACTAATGTAAAGAATAACATAAAATTAGAGTTTAGACCATTATATAGTAATTAAGTAGTGTTTAGTATTTGACAATTTTAAAATATGTGTTTCATCATAAATGGTAGTTAGTCAAACGGTATTGTAAGTGACAATAATACCCTTATTTTGTAACCAAACTAAATATTATCCACTACAATTCCTATTTTTTCTTTCATATTCTCTTAACCGAACAAAATATTCTTTTACTATAATTTCTAACTTTTCTTATTTTGTAAAATTATATATTAAAACTAGAGTGACGCTTCTGATGTCATCGAAATTCAAAAAATATTAAAACTAGGGACTGAGATTCATATCACGTGGGTAATAATCATACGCGTGTGTAAATCAGTATAAAAATTTGTAATAATTTATCCACAATTATGAAGAAGATAAGGATGATTAGAATTCCTAAAAATAAGAAATTTATAGTTATTACATTGATTTTTTAAACTATTTCAGAAGTGTTGAGACAGTTACAAAAAGTTACAAAAGGGTAATAAAGAAAAGTTAACTTATAGAAAATGGTTCACGGTGGACTAAATCAATATTTTAAAAAGTTTAAAAGACTAACAACTATTTTTTAAAATGATCACTAGATCTTTTGTGTATTTTAAAAATATCAAATACTAAACACTAATTATTTTTTCTCTATAGGGTTTTTAATTAATTTTATGAAAGAATAAACTCAGTTTGAGGAATACGTGCAATGCATGTGCACAAGGCTTGTATGTATGGAGGAGATTCCTAGAGATGTAATCACGAAGAAGTCAAAATAATGAAATACAAAAATCAATAACGAAAACAAAAAACATAGTTGAATAGCACAAGAAATTACAAACAAATAACATATTGAGTAAATTAAAATATAAATCTAATAACGATGATTTGAAAACTTTATTTTTCTTTTTTGGAAAAGATATGCGGGGTTAAGGGCAAGTGTTATGGACACCTTAAACAAGCAAAAAACGTATTTTTTGAGGTTAGGGCAAGTACCATGGGCACCCCAAACATCCAAACCCCTCCTTCCATATAGCGGTTGTTCAAGTACAGATGAGAGACATAAATGCATGTCACGGCACAGATTGTGTCGTGCGGCACAATCTGTGCCATATGGCACTAAATGTGTCGTGCGTCCCTAATTTTTCATGGCACTTGCGCTCCCCAAACCCTTAAACTCCTACCCCAAACAATCTAAATAAGGGTTTTCCATGGCATTTGCCCTAAGGAGACTCCCAACCTAACAAAGACGAAAAGACTAGTGTCTAGAACACACTTGACCCTAATAACCCGCCCTAACTCGACCCTAATAACTCGACCCGTCAATTAAACGAGCCGAGATAGGGTTAGATGTTTTCAACCCGCCAATAAATAGGGTTGGTTTGTGTAATCCGTGAGCCAACCTGCCTAAGCAAACATTAATTAATATTTTGATAAAATTATTTTGATTTCACTCATTCTCTCTATATAAAACCTTATTTAAGTCTTTATTAAAGCTCCATTCTAATTCCATTTGTTCTCTATAAATTAAAAACTATTTCTTCTCCCTCTTAATTAAAATTTAATTAATAAAAATTAAAAAAATAGAGAAGATTAATATAACTAGGATTATTAGAGTTAGAGTTACCAGGGTTAGGCCTAGGGTTGGAGAAATTGACCCGTTTAATAAACAGGCTAAGGTTAGAGTTGAGGCTTTCTACCTCAAAAATCTGCCAACCCTAACCCTAATAACCCTAACTCTAGCCCGTTGCCGGGTCTAGAAACCTATTTGTCTAGTCTTCACCAAAAACGTGGTTACCACTAGTTTCCAAGAAGGATTTTTTTTTTTTTTTGATGAATGGTAGTTTCCAAGAAGGAATTAATTAAGGGGTGACCCCACCACCTTCAGCACCACCAGTAGTTGTAGTAGTACCACATCTGCAGCAATAACAACTCAAGTCTAAAAGAGATTTTAATTTGACATGGCATTCACGTAACATCAACCAGTTGTAGTTCTAGGATACCACCAAAATTAAATACGCCTTCTTTCTTCATTGTCCAACGCCAATAGTAGATTCCTTATGATTTTGATGATGATGACGACGATGATTCTAGTCTAGCATAAATATTGCACACAAATTATACGCGTCTAAATTTTAATCAAAGATGTTAAGGAATTTAAATTTTATTATTTTCTTTTTATGATTATCAAAATAATTAATTCAACGAGTCATCCATTTTTGACTTGTTTAGAATCAGTGAGGATGTCAAAATGATGAATTGATTCAACTTACAATCAATTGAAGCTGATTCATTTGCCTAATTAATTTGGATTGAGCAACAGAATCTAGCTGTAGTTGATTGTGTTTAAATTCTATGGAATTAGATGATTTTTTTGCAAAAACAATGCAAGTTTCTATTGTTTGTTTGCAAATTTTAATTTTATAGTAGTGGGTGGTCATCATGACTTAAAAATCTAATGAATGGTTGATTTACAATATGATTGGTCAAGGAATATACACACAATTTCCACTTCCAGAATCATAAACAAACTTATAGTCGGTTTAGACAAGGGATTTGGGGGAGGGATTTTGTAGGGACTAGGGATTTGGTGGTCATCATGACTTAAAATAAATTATGTTATATTTTTCCTCAAAATCCCTGGTCCCCACAAAATTTCTCCCTAAAATCTTTTGTCCAAACAGACTATTAATATCCTAAATAAATTCAGGGATAATACTTAGCAAGCAATAGCTGCGCTTCCATTCCTGAAAATTATATATTCCCCAATTTATCATTAATATAAATTAAAGGTGTGTGAGGAATTAGGTGGGTACTTTAAGAGAATCTAGACACTCTAATTAATATAAAAATAAAAGAAAATAAAATAAATTATTAGATATTTTTGGCCTAGAATATCAAGAGGATAGATAGATAATGAAGATAGATAATGAAGATTATTTCAAGGGTTTCTTGTAACATGTTGTTGTTGACCAAACGATGAAGACGTAGCATCCACCAAAGCTCTCTGAATATTTAAGCTTTGGGGATAAAGGAGAATATTACGCCTGCAACTCTGTCCTTTGTACACCTCTCTGTCACATGACACAATAGATACACTTTTTGTATACAATACCTCACAGAACTTGGTACATACACAAATGGGTGTCTCCTTTGCCCACCACGTGGCACAACTTCTTAGGATGTTTCCACCTACCTAATAGGAAGTAGGGTACCAAGTAGCAATCCAACTCCTAGAGTACATGATGGTCCAATACCATCAACACATTTATACTAAGGCCTATAAGTATTGTGGAGTTTATTTACCATGTAAATCATCATCTCAAGAAAAATCAGTCTATTCTAAAACTTTTGATACCATCATCTATTAATTGTAAATCAATTATAAAAATAGATAGCTCAAGCATAATTTTAGAATATATTGATTTTTAATGAGGATAACCTTACATCAAATCAGTTCTTGAATCATTTTTATATGGACCCCACAGATAATTTGTACAAAAGTGATGGACTAATAACGATGTATGAGAAAATCTCCAAATTCTAAGGGACAACACGTATTCTAAATTCATCAGTCGTATAAAGACTTGACAAAGAAAGCGCGTAAGGAAACAGCTAGCTAGTATAGTATATGGGAACTTGGAAGGCCGGCAAAAGTAACCGTTGCTAAAACACCATTCTTCGAGGACTCTCCTTAATTATCACCCTCACTTCTTTGATATTTCCTCTACTACTCTCTCTCTCTCTCTCTCTCTCTCCCTCTCTACACTTTCTCTCTCTAGACCTCTCTCTGTGTGTATAAATCTATAACTACAACCTTTCCTTCTCTCAACCATCCTTCCATTGCTGGATTTATAAAACCGTCACTAAAACCTGGTTTCTTTGATCTCTTCTTTCTTTCCTCTTCTTCTATTATAGGTCTTAAGGTTTAGTGGGGGTCTGAGAAATTAAGGGTTTCTACAGTTTAAGTTCTTTTAGAGAGTTGATTTCTGGGTCTTATGGAGACACCTCATAAGAAACCAACTTTATTTAACAACAATTCTCCATTTTCACAACATGAAGAAGAAGAAGAAGACGACGAAAGAGAATTAGGTGACGGAGGAGATTATGTTGATGATGATGATTATGAAGAGACCTTTGCGGCTGGTGATTGTTGTTGTTTCCGTCTCTTTTGTTTCAAATCGAGAAGACGTAGTAATAACGATTACAGTGCACGAAGAATTCTGTTACAACAACAAGGAGAAGAGTACAACAGAGAGAGTTGGTTTGTGAAGAGAGGTAAGAAGTTAAGAGAAATATCTGAGTTAATGGCGGGGCCAAAGTGGAAGACATTCATTAGAAAGATGGGCACTTACTGCAATAATGGCAGGAATAATCGTAGGCGTATGGATACTAAGTATGATCCCCAGAGTTATGCTCTTAACTTTGATGATGGGATTCTTGATAAGGAAGAAGATGTTGGTGCTCACCTTGCTGGTTTCTCTAGTTCTTCACGGTTCTCGCCGGCGCCCTCCTGATTATATCACTAGGGACCAATTGCATTAATTAATTGTGACGCGAATTTCCGTTTTCGGAACCCATGTTAATTAAGCACATTACCCATGTATTAAACCAGATTTTTTTTCATATTGATTATTCTTTATTTTGATTTGTGTTTAATTCTTGATTTCATCCACTAGAAAATATGATCGAGTATTACTCCAAATCTTTAGATTATATATTTGTTACTCTCATACATGATAATAATCACGATAAAATATAAAATAAAAGATTCATCAGCTCTTTTTTCCTCATAATTGAGTTGATCGTGTTAACCATGATGATCAAAATGATACGTCTCTAACATAATCGCCATCATTAACTCATGTTGATTAAGTTGAATAGAGATGAAGAATATCCCCAGAGTAAGAGGAAAAAGAAAGACTTTCATAACGGTTGAAAATTATTCTTAACAGTTATTAATTGTCAAAGTACTGTTTTTTCATTCCTGGCTTTTTTTTTTTGGTAACCGTTGTTAATTGACAGTAAAGGCAACGGTTTTCAATGTAATGTGGACAAAGACAACGACCGAATGCAATTATCCTATTAGCAAAGGCAATTGATTTACTAAAACATTGTTAAATGTTCGCGAAGACGATGCTTTTGTTGAATAATTGTTAAAAAGATGGCAAAAAGAAACAACTAGTTTTATTAAAACCGTCACTAAATGTAAATAAAGACGATAAATTTGCATTCCAGCTTCGTTAAACTTAGTCCATTTAGGGAACTATGGTACAACACACTTTGCTACTGAGTCCCACAAGGACATACAATCTGAATTTGCTACTACTTTTTAACAATTTTTCGTTCGATGTCAAGTTCATCAAGGACGGAAGTTTCGAGTACTTTCTACCTTCATACTGCCGTTGGATTCCTCTGGTGGACATGATCTAGTAGCCTCTCCGCATCTCAAACAGCAGTACGAAGCGATTTCTGCTTAGGGTATGCGGTTTAATGCATGCCTCGACGACTGGATTCGCAAAGACTGATCTCGACTTACTGTTCTGATCTCAATTTTTGTATTTATATGGTATGTTCTGTTACTGCTATTACGACCTGCATAGTGAGAATCGTTTTCATTATTCTGTTTCTTTGCCACTGTTCGTTCAACTTACTGTGACAAAAAAAAAAAAAAAAACATCTTTAAACTGCACAGCCCATGTTCACTCCCCTAATGGTCTCAAAGAGTGAACATTATATGAGACGAGAATGCAGCCTTTCCAAACCAGATCTTATTCCTTTTTACAATTCTCGTTACATCTTTCCCCTTATGTTTTCTTTTATTCACAGTGTTTCATGTTGTTTGTAAGCTAAGAAACAGGCTCGACGGCTGGCCGCATTTCAAGTTTTTGGAGAAAGCTCTTGGAGGAATTTTGATTGTTAGACATGACAACTAGGGTCAATGAAGAGAAAATAAGATGTGGACCGAGCTAAGTAACCAGAGCATGGAGCAGAAGTAGGAACAAAAGTAGGGGCGTAGGAGCAGCCAATTAAAAGCTGTTCTTAGTTTCGAAATGCCTTCGAAACAAGAGCATAGAAGCTTGGTTTGAAGAGGAAGCGCGAGGTTCCTAAGAGGGGTACGGTTACTATGGGACCGAGTGGTCACTTTTGTCATTTTAGACATTTGAAGGCAAACTAGTTTAATCTTGGATTTTATACCTGCCTTTCCTCATTTGCTGTTCTCCAAGCAAGAAAAACTAACAATAGTTCCTCAAAGTGAAGAAACAAACAACAAAATAAAATGTAGTTAGCTGGAAACCAAAACCTACAGAGGAGAAAGAGAGAGAGAGAGAGAGAGAGAGAGAGAGAGAGAGAGAGAGGGATTGAGAAAGCCGGAGCACCCACCTAGAAAACGTCTCAAGCTCAGGACAGCCTCCGCAGCAAGACTGCAGGATTGTGGTTGAGGAGCAGGAGCGAGGTTCCGGAGCTTAGTAACCGAAACCTTGGTATAGAATCCGGAACCTCGCGCTCCCGCTCCGGAGGTATTTTAGAACAAAGAACATTTTTTAATCGGCCGCTCCAACGCTCCCGCTCCCGCTCCCACTTTCGTTCCCGCTCCGACCCGACTCTGGTTACTTAGTTCCGGAGTGGGAGCATACCTTTTTACAAAGGGTCCTGGTTACTAAGGTGAAGATTGAAGAGAACATTTGCTAATTCAGTAATTCTAACATTCAAAACATACTAAGCACATAGCAATTATAATTGGTCCAGCCTTCAATCATAGCCTCAGTCCAACCCTTGTAGTGTTAGACATACAAAACTCTGTTTTGTAGCAAGAAAATTCATAAACTTAAATAAGTGCAGATCAAAAGGAAAAAATGGCAAATTTAAGCTTCATAAGCATGTTAGTAAATTGCCCCATAGAGTTCAATCACCAGACTAGATAATTATGCTTACCCTATTCTTCTTCTTCTTCTTCTTCTTAATTGTATTTGCTGCACGTATTACCTCTACATCACGCTGTATTTAACAAGATATAGTCACTACTACTCACTGGTATCACTGTCAAGAGAATCATGCAAAAGATTATTACACTGTACACCAACCTTTAGATGTTCTTATTCACAAGATATTTAGAGGAGAAAAATTGATATCTTATATCCACCAACGCAGAGAGGAAATTCGCAAGAAGGTTCTATTCCAGTATTATATTCTTAAATTTGAACCGCTTAACTTACATCCTACACATTTGGTGTGCCTTCACTCGTACGTGTCAATTGGCACTGATCGGCATTAGAATCAAGCACTTGGAAATACTAGTTGGCCGCTTCATTCACTAGATTCACCTTTTCAATAGAAGCTAAGTAATAGTATCTCCCTGTGGACCCTCCCAATCTGTTGCCAATTCTGTAACATTTTCTACGCCACTATACTTTGTTTAGCTGTTGAATCTGCCCACTAGATTTTAAACCACAGAGGGTATGTCTTGACTTTGAGTTTGAATCTGGATATCATCTACATGAAGTGTTCACCACTGTTTTCACCTGCATTACTTCTTTTTCAAAATTAAGTTGGCCACAAGCCCTTCAAATAATCTAATTAACTTAATAGGTAATACACTCTACTGAGTATTACCTCTTGCGTTTGTTTTTCGGAACAGTAGAAGATGAAGGGTTGTTGTGCCAATTCCTCTTCCTCTGATTGATGAACCAGTTATTAATCTGCTTCAATTGCAAACCTGTTTCCTGCACCAGTCTTGCCTTGTCTTCCTCCTGAAACAAGATTTTGAAAACCAATAGGAGTTTAAAGATTCAGTGACTCGACAGAAATGGTTGAATGACTGCAGCTAGGATGGATACTATGATGAGTGTGATTTTGCTCACTCACATTACAAGTGGATGAACAAAATCGCACACTACTAGGATAACCCATACTTACTGTAGGATAAGGCCACTTGGAATGTGACTGCCACCAAGCCTTTAAGAGGGAGGTAGTGTCCCCTGGTAGTTTTCCTGCTCTCCTCTTGCGCAAAATCTCCTCTCTTATATCCACAATCTTCTCCTTGTAACCCTACATGGCAGAAAACTTATTCATAATCTTGAACATATGCAACAGGAAACTATCAAGACTTCCGTCCGTACCTGTTTTAGCTCATGCTTCAACTCTTGCCTCACACGCTCCATTAAGGACCTCTCACTTTCTGTGGGGATGAGAGGACCGAAGCCCATGCTGTCTGTCCCCTCTAAGCTTCCATCATATAAGTTGGTATCACTATCAGCCTGGTCGTCGTCATCATCAGACATTGTTGCACCTGTTCCTTCACCTGGAGAGACACCTGTTTATGCAGCATTTTTTGTTAGAAAACTAGGCAAATATTGCAAATACCAAAATGAATAATAAGAAGAAAATGAGCAGAAAAGCTGTTATATCCATGGGTGACCCAATGCATTGTTACAGATTGACAAACAAATTGCATTTTAATATATAGTAGGTTATAAACAAATTGAAGATCAGAACTGTAAGACTCAAATCAACCTTTATGCCATACGTCAAGTTATGCTATATAGTTTTCTTTGTTTTTTTTTTGGTCACAAAAATCAATTTGTTGAACAGAGGCAAGAGGAATACAAAGAGAGAGAGAGAGAGAGAGAGAGAGAGAGAGAGAGAGAAATAAAATGGAAAAAGCAAGAAAAATGTGACCACAAAAGGCCTCATCTTACTCCACATCCAATATAATAGAAATCAGAGTTCAAAGTATTCGAGATAATGTTACTGAAAATCTAGTAGACAAACACTTAAAACAGCTAGTACGATTCTCTGGACCAAGAAAAATAAGGAAAGAGAAAGGTTTTTGGTTTTCCATCTATAAAAGGAAAAAAATATGAAATAAATATCGAGTTGAATTGTTAAAAAAAAAATTATCGCTATTTTAAGACTCAAACTGGAAAACAGTTGAAGGAAATTTTTTGAGTGTGTCAGTAATCAAGAGCTGAAGAGGGAACTAGGGTTCTTGAAATTAGGGCTCAATAAATTTTAATCCGTTTGGGGTGAAATTTCCAGATTGGAACTTGGGGTAGAGTTTTGGATTTAGCAAATGATGTTTGAAGTGAAGGGTGGTGTTCCTGGTGTAGATGTTAATTTCTATGAAAGATTAAGAGTTTTCTAATAAGGCAATTATGGCTGGACAGGTTTATGGGAGAATGGTGAATCTGGAAACAAGAACAGAATAATAAAAAAGAAATGGAAGAAAAAGGAGTAACCTAGAATCATTGTAGAGTTTCACTACTTGGAAAAAGATGGACCGGATACACTGATTTGAGGAACTACACCTTGAAGAATAATGACTTTCAATTTTTGGAATCAACCACCAAACAGATAGTCTACTACAGTTTAATAGAAATCATCATCATTCCTTTATGGATCCTTCCCTTGCAAGGTATTTACAGATTTTTCACTCCTAATTCTATTCAAACTTTCGTACGAATCCCAATTTTCAATTACATCCAAACCCAGAATTTACTAGAATAGTCAATTGAGATTTTACTACAATTACTCAAGCTTGCAACACATAGTACGTATGAAACCCACTAAAAATATTCATTACAAGATCTAGTACAAATAGTCATCTTTTAACAATGAAACCTTAAAAAAGAAATAAAATCCTAGAAACTTCAAACAAATCTTGATCAAAGAAGAATTCCTAGGTGATGGCCCTCGTGCATTTCTAGATCTTTTGATGGATCTCAATCTTTGGGATTTGGGAGTACTGAAATATGATGCTCGTATATCAAAGCCTCCCGGTTGAAAAAAATACAACCACTAGTGTAAATTTGGGAACTTATCCGCTTTTCCCCCAAGAGTGGTACTTTTTTAATAGGGAGTTCAAACTCCAAAGTAATTTCCTTGGTCTTGGTCCATCTGATCTTTGAATAAGTAATAAATACCACCAGAGTGATGGTCTTTGAAATTTGTTGGCAAAAATAGGAATCGAAGGAGAAAGTGTTTGACTATTTTGTAGATGTTGTAGTGATATCTCAACTTCGGGTTCTGATGATGCATCATGCATCTCATATGAATGATTTAATGTATTTGGGTGCTTGACTGCTTGTAGTCTTCATAACAAATTAGATTAAAAAATAAGATGCCATTGAATAGGGTATCATTTTGGTAGGGATCAACATAGGATAGATGTGATTAACATAAAACCACAAACCAGAAAAACAAGGACACAAAACTAAGGGCCCGATTGGTTCGCGATTGAAAAACTTGTTTTCAAAAACTAATTTACACCTAAACTAATATGCATTTTGTACTACATCCAAAACTGTTTTAGGATTTCCAATAAAATCATGCATGATTTTACAAAACAAAAAAATGTTGTTTTCTTTATTTTCAATGAAATCATTTAGAATTTTATAGTAAAGTCAAAAGAATAGTTTTAGATGTGATACAAAATGTAGTTAATTTAGGTGTAAATTAGTTTTTGAAAACAAGTTTTCCAATCGCGAACCAAACGGGCCCTAAATTTTCCTACCACCACAGACTAACCTATAAACCAGAATAAGGATAGCAATCCTAGTTACACAAACCATTTAAAAATCACAAAACAATAAACAGCACCATTTATTTTCATGTTATTACACATTCTCTGGCATATAGCAAAAAACTTGAATTGGATAAAATTACTGTAAATCACCTGTTAAGCTTTGGAGAGATTGCTCAAGCTGCCAGCACGCCATAACTGCTTCCATTGCATGGACGCGAACATGCTGTTGCAGTTGCTCTTTAAACGAACAGAGCAAAAGAACATAATGTGTCTACACACCAAAATAAGGACAATCAGACTAAGAAAATTCAGGCCGGTTAAGAAAATAGAACATCAAGAGACGGCTTCGCCTCTTCAGAGAGTATTAGGTTCTTAACAAACAGTTACAAAGGATAGCAAAGTTAGAGCTATAGGGTGCATGTGTATACTACAGCTTGGGGAAGAACGTGCTTATGCTTGAAAGTGTTCATATTTGGTAATCGCAAGGTTTAATTGGTCTCTTAAATAACATATCCAGAAATATTACTATTTTTGTAAAACAAATAATATGGCCATCAAATCATCAACCATCTAATTAGTTAGCCTTGCTCTTATAAACAATGAGAGGACATTATCCTCAATCAGATATACAAAGGATAGGGAAACAAAATCCCCAAAGAAAAAACACAATAATAAAACATAATCTAAACAAAGAAGGCCGGCTACTTGAAGACCTCAAGAAAAAAATCAATATTGTGTTTTAGCTGCAGTTGAATTTTACTGTTTTACTTTCTTTTTGTCTTTTCCTTTTTTTCCTTTTCGTTTTTTATCTGCCAAGTGTACTTAGATTGGGAAACAGAAAATTTTCTATCCCTCCCTAATCATCTCTGATGAGGCTATAGTTGATCTTGAGTTTGACAAGTGATACAGTTGGATATTGAAAACACAAGTCATTTTGAGTTTTAACTAGAGTGTTCATATTTAACTTTCCTTATTGTTCTGTTCTTTTTTCTTTGCCATTCTTTTATCAGTGAAGTGTGAGTACATTAGAAATAAGAAGGGACATCTACCCCAATTGGTCATTGATTGCCTACAACAGAACAAAGCCAGAACTGACTCAGTCAAGATATGTACGATTCCATTGGGGGTCTTTTTCTCATCTTCCAAAGAGAAATTTGATTTAGTGAAGCGAACTTACAAAATAGAGCTCCCTTGAAACATAAAAGGAGCTTTTAGACAGGAGAAGCAAAAACAGACAAAAGCAAAGGGATTCAGTTCGATTCTGTTTTTTAAGCTTCTACTAAATTTGATTAAATGTCAGCAAAATAGTTTGCAATGTCAACTTGTGTCAGTAACCCCTATACTGAGACAAGATAGCATACCAATCGGTTGCCAAGATATAGAACAACAGATCTCCTCATGTATCACAGCCCATTAATACTATAGATAGTCTTCTTTTTAGCTTTTGCTTTTTATTCAGAATCAACTTAGCAATCCTTCAGATGCCAAAAACCAATCTGTGTAGAAACTTAAAAGTATCAAAACATAAAATATATGTTTATAGATGTTCCAATTTCAATAGTCAATTTATCTTGCATCCATTGTCTTGTCATATTCAAACATAAATATTTCAAAATCGTTGCACTTTCAATCCCAGAATTATTAGATTCCTCTAATCATCATCTTCATCTAGGTCTTGTCACAATATTGGGGTCAGAAATGTGGATACAATTTTTTCATTCAACTCTATCTTGGGCCACATCTTTATTTAAGACATGCGTGTTCAGATCTTTCATTACCAGCTCATCCCTGTCATTTTGGGTCTTTTTCTCGCTTGACTCATATACATATCTTACTCTCACATAGAAAGTATGAGTTGGATCTTTAGGGTGACTCAAGGAAGCTGAGTGCAAAACCAGCTGAAACTCTCATTGAATTAAACCATTAGTTTAATGAACCCACATCCTCTGATAAATGCAGGGAGGTACCAAGGATTGGTTGGAAACTAATTTATCTTTCACTTACTCGCATAGATAAGCATATGCAGTAACAGTAAATAGTAAATTCATGGATACGCCTTGATTTTACATCCTGTTTATCAATGTACACGATTTACGTGCATAATCCATGCACGAGAATACCTCTCCATGCACATCATGAAATCCATGCACAGTGAGGTCGACTCAAAGAGACCCAATATTAGAAGTTTCCAAGTTGATAAACTCCTAGTCCTAGAAGTAAGTATCCTAGTAATGTAACAATGCATATTTTCTATAATAAGATTGGTATTCTCTCCTCTCGATACATTGAGAGAGACAATTCAGATTCAATTTCTTATACTGTTTTTGTTTATCATGGTTCAAATATCTGAAGGGTCACCACTGTGTGCATGGATCTTCCAACATGTACCCAGTATAAGAAAGTGTCCATTAGAGGATGAGACATAGCATCCATAGAAATCATCGAGATTTGAACACACTTATGACCAGCACATGAGTAATACAATTTGTGGACACAATACCACTCGAAGTACCAGAAACAAGTTGACAAACCACATTACAGGTCCATTGAATAAAGATTTTGGCACTACCTCATCAGCAAGCTAGCTGTAAAAACAGCTGGTGAAAGAGCAGAATCCCATAAATTAGGAATTCACTCCTAACGAAGAAACAAAGATCCTCCTAAATCAAATGAAAGAGGAAAATCTGATAAAGAGAAGATTCCTAATCAGCTAAAGAATAATGGGTTATAAATGTAAACCTTAACACCGTCATCAATTACAATGTTATAATCTTACATCGACCAATATGGGATTGGTCGAAGGAATATTAGCTCTTGGGCACCCTCCCCTTGTAAACCGATTTTCAGGGGTGAGCTCTATCCATGGGTTCATATCAACTAGTATTAGAGTCAAACAACACATTATAAAAGGGATGACCTATAGGCTAGATTAAGATGCATTTCATTGAATAATAGAAGGTGAGTGAAGCCACCTGCATAGAAAGGGCTATCGTCAGACCAGTGTCGACGGAGTGGGACGTCATAGACATAGGCTTTTGATGTGTCTTGGAATGTTATAATCCCATATTGATCAAGTATTGCATGGTATATGAACGCTTGAGCACCCTCCCAAGGGTCGTATCATACAAGTTATAACTTTAAAAAACTCCTATAGCATACCTATTGACTTGATCCGGTACACTACCTGGCATTACAAACTCATGAGGTTCCTCGAGGCCATGGGTTCGAGTCAGCAATGGTAGATCCTCATACCGTTATGATATATAATGTATGTTTTAATACGTCTCTCTATAACAGCTCAAGGTTTAGGAGTAAATTGTTGTGAATAGAGGTTGACTAGGAGAAATGCAGTCCATAGTAAAATATACTAAAAATTTACATTTATGTATAGCTATGTAAAATTATTAATAAAACAATTTGTCCAAATAGTTTCCTGATTTTGGTACCATGTTTCTCGAAGTGCAACTAAAATAATCTTTTAGATAATCCAAGAAAACCAAGCAATTATAACTATGCCGGCCATGACTTCAGTGGCATTAGATCCATTAAGTGACACTGCATGTAAAGTATGTTATTCAACATCTTGATGGGTCAATTAACAGATTCTAGCCCAACTGACAGCCACAGCCCGAGATGCACATCTGAACATTTTCTACAAAAATGTCTCAAGATATAAAATTGCAGCTTGTTGTACTGAAACAAGCCTTAAAAGGATCTTATCCACCCAATTATTGAAGATGCTTCCAAATCCTAGTTAATTAATAAGTGAAAGTTTTATTCTATAATTAAAAGGGTATAACAGTACAGCAAATGGGAAAGAATCCTAAAAATTCTTGATACAATAAGAGAAGGGGGAAGAATCCTAAAAAGGGACTTTCTCTACCTACCTATCTATTGTGGTGTTTAGATCCCAAATTATTGATGATGCACTCAAATCAGCTCCTATTTATCATTCTATCTATGAGATAGTGGTGTCTAAATCCCAAGATGTTGCCAACACTCAAAGTTTGTCCTACAATTACCAATCTTAAATTAACTTCCTATGTGTTACTCAAAACCTATTCACAACCTGTCAGAACTACAAACTGAACTGTTATGTCTTTCATTTAGACTAAATATTGGTTTCCAAATTGGTCAAATCATTGTTATAGATCAATTCTTCCACTTCATGTAAAGGGGTTATCAATTTTTTCTATGTCAAATTCAATACATCAAACTACCGACTATTTTCCATTCAAACAAACTTTATGCATCAAAATATACAATACAAAAGACAGTTGAGATGCCTCACTTTAAACTTCCTTCCTTCAGTTCTTGAATCACCAAAAGCAGAGGCCAAAAGACCAAAATCCTTCTTATTTGGTGCCTAAATCTACACCCGATTATCATATAAACCAGCAGCTCTTACCACACGTAATCTTTCGCCCAAATAAAAATTGCTTCATCCGAGAGAAATTCGGTCTCAAAACTACTATAGTTTGAAACAACTAAATAATAGGAGAGCATTTAACGTTCAAAAAATCGAATTACGATTAAGAACCTAAACCTCAATCAGTCATCAATAAAAACTCAAAGATCATCAAAGCAATTAAATGCAAAATCGAAAGAAAACGAGCAAAAGAAGAGGGAAAAAAAACCTAACCATAAACTGATCGAGCTCCTTATCATCTCCGACGAGAGGCTGATTACCATGTCCAAGAACCGAATACTTAGCAACAACATGTTGCGATTGTGCAAGTTGTGCATCAATCCTCGGCAACTGATCCACCGGTGTCGCAATGCGTAAACACGCTACGTGTGCAGAAAGTAACTGATCGTACAAAGGATGAGCCAAAATATCAGCTTTATACCTTTCAGTTTGCCAAGTTCCTAATCCATCTCCTCCACCACCACCACCACCACCAGTTCCTCCTCCTCCTCCTCCGGCTTCACTCTCTGCTAACTCTGCTCCACCACCGCTATTCGGATTAATGTCATTGTTTCTATTACTCCTTTCGTTATTATTAACCAAATCGGCTGAACCATGAGAAATCGCAGCGGCGATCATGGAGTCACTGGAAACAGGAACATCGGTGCCACCGACATCACTAGTATTCCTTTGAAGAATCGAACGAGGAAGCCATTGATTTGAAGCAGCAGAGTTTGTAGAATCTGAATTTGTCTGTAAGTGTAAGAAACTTCCGTCAGCGTATTGATTTTGTTGCCTGAGAATTGCGTTGTTTAACCATGTCGGTCCACCACCACCACCTAGCTGCTGGTGTTGCTGTGATTTCCCGGCAGCTGATTCAATCATCAAACGTTGAATATCTTTCTGTTCTTTTCCGGCACCACCACCACCACCGGCGTTGGAATTAGATGAAGATTGACCAAGTTGCTCAGGTAAAATTGACCGTAATACCGCTGTGTTTTCACCTAAATGTTGTTCTGAGAATTGCTGTAACGCCATTTCATGAGAGATATGATTGTGGAACGCCATCGACTTCTAAAGCTGTTGTTTCACGAACTATAATCCCTTCATAATCTGGTTTTTAAACACTCACAAAGCAAGAACGTAAGAGAGAGAGAATGAGAGAGCTTGTTTATATATGTAGAGAGAGAAAACTAGAGAGAGAAAGTAGAGAGAGAAACTGGGGAGTAGACTACAGAGAGTAAGAAGAGAAGAGACAACATGAGACATTTTACATACGTATAGTAGCGGTTGATAGAAAAAGCGGTTCTTAGAGAGAGAAAATACGGGTTCGCAATGTAGAAAAGCGGTTTTTTAGAGAGAGAAAATACCACTAATAGGTGTATGTATAGCTGATTGATAATTAGCTCCCTACGTCTATTAAAGCCGCCGAAATTAATTTCTAACACTGAAAAAGCTAAGTTGGGAAAAAGCTCTTTTTAGCGGGACTTTTAGATAGAAGAGAAAGACATGATCTAACGGTTTAAAATTCAACACGTGGCTAAATTCTCGTTTTAGATCCAAGTTCCAACTTTCAAAGTATACAACTACGAGACTTCTGTTTTTAATGCTTTTTGTATAATACGATTGACGTCGGTCGATAGTGACCGGTTATAGCCGGTCAACTCGAACTTTGTAACCAAAACTTGATCGACTGTGGAAAATTCAACACGTGCCTAAATCCTCGTTTTACGTTATTTTGTGATCCAACTTCCAACTTTTCAAGTATTCAACTACGACGATGGTTCAATTTTTAACGCTTTTGTATAATACGGGAAAATCATGGAAAAAAAAGCGGTCGTTGATGACTGGTTATAGCCGGTCACTATGAACACGGGAAAATCATGGAGAAAAAAAATGTAAAATAATTTTGCCAAATTGCGTACCTCCCGCGTAGCCACTCGGTGACATAGACCTAATCCGTCCGGTTGACACGCGGCGGATTAATATAAATTGGACCACATGTGGGACCGGCTTAGAAGCACGCGAATGGGTTAAACGAATCAGAGCCATACACGTGGAGGAAAGCATCGAGAGAGTGGTCGGGGACCATCTGAGAAGAATTTGACTCTCAGACAGTAGAGGCTCTCCCCCACTTTTGTTGTCTGTGGCGCCGCCGGCTTAATCACGCTTCTCTATTTTAACTCCAGTGGTCCCCATTGTAAAAGCAGTGGTCCCCAATGTCATCGACTGCCATTTTGTGGACCCCACCAGAATTCACTGTAAACTCTCCACGTGGCACTATTTTTTTTTTTTAGACTGGTCCCCCTAATCTAAACGCTGTATCTGCCGTCAGGACGACGGCAATTACTAATCTGAGCGTAAATAATCTGTCATTTACCAAAATAACCCTGACTTTTCGTTTACTTTTCAATTCTGAATATTCCTATTTTCGTCCAACTGAAAAGATTATTTACCTGAGATGCCCTTTGTTTCAAATAATTTCATGATAGTCCATTTTGCTGTTGCAAGTTGTTGATATAATTATTATGTGATCAAATAAGGAAATACCATCTGGAAAATTTTGTTTTATTAAGTTGATGTGTCAATAGTCAACTTGTGTCATCAGCACACGATAGCAACCCTACGTGACAGCAAAAAGTTGCTCGCTACGTTATATAAGTGAAAAATTACTATAGATTACGACTTTACGAATTATTTGGTAATAGTTCAGTTTCACTTTTCACTGTGTTACTGCCACTGAAAGCCCGTGACTTTCTCTCTCCATTTATTAACACTTGAAATCTGTACAGTAACCAAAACAGGATTCAATTGGGGGTATTTTGTAATTTTGATCCAATTTCTAATTCCACCCAAAAAATTTCATTTTCCTTATATTACCTTCATGTGTAGGTTAATTTTTTGAGTGCTTCTCGTGTAGAATTTTCTTATTTTTTTGTTAAGCTGATCATCGTTATTTAAATCATTCTCACAAAATTTATTATTAAAATCTACTTACATTCATCTACTAGACTATAGAAATGCTTCATGTATTGGCTATTTTTTTTGTTAGACTAATTTTCTTATACTATAAATAATTCTCACCAAAATTATATGGTTATAAAAAAAACTTGATCGGAATAGGGTTATAAAATTTTTATCCCGTCAAAATTATAGAAAATTTATAAACATGCTATTTTACTATTAAATTTCAACTAATTTTAGTTTTAGAATGGTAAATTTTCTTTATGCAGACAATATATAAAAGAGATCTTATCTACAGTTAACTCGTGTAAACAAAGTCTAAGAATAAATTGGGTGGAAATATCATACCCTTATTTTGAGAATCACAAGATATTTAAGTACTGGGCCCCGCACCTCTCTAGTTCTTCACGATTGGAAGTTTAACGTCTAAATCAATCACTTTCAACGTTCCACGCGTGCCTATATTTTCCACGTCAGTCCTCTTTTTTCTTACATTATTACAAAATTATCCCCACACCCTCCCACGGCTAATTTATCGACACGTGTAACACTTAGGAAAGTTGGCGCCATTATTTGGAATCTGGTGGCCGAGCATCTCGGTCTAGGTTTCGTGGGGCATCCGCTACGTTGCTTGCCACCGTGGGAACTGCTGGGATGGCAACCGGCCAACAAATTAAAAACTGCCACGTATACATCCTGGTCCCACAACTTTATACAAGACCAGTACAAGGTTATTATTGTTATCTAAATGTATGAAAGAAAAGGTCTCTATGGTACATGAAAGAATAAAATAAAATAAAAAAAAGTCTTCTTAGGTTAGGTTTTTTTGTGTTATTATAATAAGGATGTGTTTGTTTGGTAGGTTAAAAAATTGATTAAAATATAAGGCAAGGTGGGAATTGGTACCCTTTTATGTAGAAATCAAGCACAAAATGATCCACCAAAGTCTTATGTAACCTTTTTTTGTGTCTGTCTTGTCTTCTTGGAATTGTCTTATAAAAATACTTTGATTTGATTTTAATTTGGATTTGGATTTTTGGATTAGATTTTGATTTGGAGGGAAATGGTTTTAAAATTCAATCAATATTTTCTATATGAATCCATTTGTTTGTAAAATAAGTTGCAATTTTGTGTCTTATGCCCTGTTTGGTATCTTTGTGATTGTCGCCGATAAAAAAATTCATTCGTGTGTTAGAGTTTGTTTATATCTATTATCTTGTATATAAATTCAACGTTTTTGCTCTTACTTACATCTGAAATGCATTTATTATAGTCCTATGTAATTGAAAAATAAAGATTAGAGTAGTTATATAGTACATGGGTAGTGGCTACTTTTTTAAAAAAAAAATAATTTTAAATAATAACTAAATTGTCATTTGTGTAGACGTAATTCATTTTATTTTGAGTAATGAAAATGACAATTATATAAATTAATAAAGAAGCCATTACACATGACTAAATATTAACCGTCGAGACCTCGGTTTATATAAAAGGTTTAGATAAGGGAATATCAAACTTTTTATTTCGTTTTCGAATTTTCTTTTTGGAAGACCATAAGTAGTCAATATATGCTTTTAAACCGCACTTTGATATAAATGATGAAAAAAACTAAAGCAAAAAGATATTGATGTGTATGGGTGAATGAAGAGTGATCAATTTGAAACAATTATATGATTAGTTAGTTGTTATGACTTTGATTAGATTAGTAGATTGGACAATAATAATGAATTAGAGACGAAAGATGATTGTGATGAGATGAAGATGCGATAAGATGATCGATTGGAAGGCGTTGAGAAGACCATGATGAGACGAAGAAAAATAGAAAATTCCTTTTACACATCATTGGGCAGAAAAAAAAAATGAAAAAAAAAAAACATTGGTTTAATTCTACATTCATAGTTTGTTAATTAACATATATGTAGGTTAAACAAAATATCTTTGTTAGCATTTTTCTATTTTTATTTTTTTTTCTTTTTTATGGTTCTTAGTTTTGTTAAGATAATTTTATGTGGTTGAGCTTAAAGGAGATTAATGATCCAATTGAATGCATTTATTGTCCACCCAATACAAGTCTATATTCCCTTCCTTGCTCATGACCTTTTTCTTGAGACCAAATTGGCTAAATGTCAGTGGTCCCCTTCTATTCTTTTTCACCAATCTTTATCCCTTCATCACTATATACTGTTAGTATTTGTGACAATGGACCCCACAAGAACCTCACCTATTCCTCAAGAAATGAAAATTTTGAATGGAAGGTATGTGGGCCCCACTTTTCAAAGACCTTAAATCAAATCATAAAACCCGTTCTAGACTCTAGAGCCTTAGTACTAAAAACCTGTGATCGGATTAAATTTTGTCTTGAGAAATATGTAAGGGGGGGTTGTAGTTGTAGACTAGACTAAACTCCCAAGTCTTCAATGGACAATGGGGACCCTACCATATTAAGCAAAAGGGTACCAGAACTAATGTAGCAGACAAGACACATGAGGAAAAAGTATCCAAGGGACGTTTTTAGAATCCATCTTTAGAGGTGTATTTCTAACTTTTTTAAAACGAACGAGCCCGAGGCCAAACGCGATGTATTTTACACTACATTTTATTATAATATAGAAATTATTTAAGGATTGATTTTAATCTGTATAATGAAAACATTATATTCACAAAAAATTAGTATTTAAATCATCTTTTTATAGGGTATGCAAGCAGGCATGAGCAAAGTGTAGAATAAGATAAGTAGAATATATAAAAATCTAAGTGGAGTTATGAAAATGTAAGAATAAAGAATAATATCTTTTGGACCAACAATTTTACAAAAGTGGTGCCCGATGCTTATGTGGCAGGGTGGAACCCACTACTTTTCTCTTTCCAAAAGTGTTTTGAAGGGATTTCTAACCTACATGGCAATAGGACCCACCTTGCCACATAAGCATCAGACACCACTTTTGTAAAATGGTCAATCCAAACAGCAAGGTTGAAGAATAAATGTGTTATATATCCATAAAAATATAAATGTGGTCAGCAGAAGTGGTCGGTCTATCATGCATGCCGCTCAATAGTATAGACGTGATGTCACACCAGATTTTGAATGGGCATCCTAATTCTATGGGATTAGTCGATTAGAATAATAGGGTGATGATGCTACATTAAGATTTTTTTATTTTTTTATCGAGACTTATAAAAGAAAATTGAATACGATTTATTTTACTAATACAAAATTTTGAATCGAGGTTAGTGATGGCATCAGATTGTCGTCCCTCGATTCCATTAATATGATGATCTTCAGATCATCAGGAGAGGAATCCCTAGGGGAACATCCAAGATTGTGGAACCAAGGAAGGATAGTCCTAGACAGGCCACTTTTGCTGACCACATTACGTGGCAGCTGAAGTGGTGAAAAAAGTTTGACATTATCTGACTACATAGGCTGCCACGTCACATGTTTTGAAATGTGGTCAGCAAAAGTGGTCAGTCTATCACTGATGGTAAAGCCCAAACTATCACTGAGTCGACTCAGCTGACTAGGTTACTGATTTGAATCGGCCGCTTCTACCAACATATCCATGAAACAAGGTTTGAAAGGCCATAATGCTAGAAGTACTCCCAGGATGATTTTCAGGGTGAGTTGGACAGATCTGCTTCAAACTTGAAAAAATAAAAATCAACTTTACACAAATAAATATTGCTACCTCATCCTGAGAGTCGTCATAAGAGTACTTCTAGCATTATTCATATTGTAACGGGGCAAAGCAAGTGCATTGTCGTTTTCTCTCAACAAGCATTCTTCTATAACAAATTACTCTTACCAAAAAAAATCCTAACGAGGGACCTATAGTTAATTTAACTTTTGATCACATCACGCCCCTGCTTGTTACACCATTCTGATTTGCATTATGCAAATTTTTTGCAAATCATTCACGTAAATTTCTGAACTTTAAAAATTAAGATTTTCTCGGAGTAGCATTCAATATTTTCGATCACAAACTAGCAAAATTTCACATCATTTTTAACTATTTTCACGTGGGTGTTCTTTGTAAATTGATGCAAATATTTTTAAGTAATTAACATGAGCCTGTTTTTACGAGATCGGTAACTCTATTTTAATAGTTGCTATCATATTTCCATACCAAACACTCCAAAATAGACAAACTGCTAACACAGTAAAAGACTATTAATTTTTAGTAAATGTAATTTTTTTGCAACTTTGGGGATTGTACAGTAAAAGTATTCTAATTTTGTCAAAACTTATTTTCTTTCTAATATATTAGTCTTTTTTTTCCCGTTTTGAAGGAAAATAAATGATTTTCCAACATCAAGGCCTTTTGGATAATCAACTAGAAAACTGATAATTGTCTTGAAAAAAACAAAAATTTTAACCCAATCAGATTGCATGATCCTACAAATCTTATGAATTTACACATTACATCATGAATTGTAAAGCTTCTGCCCTCTATAAATACACAAGAGCGGTAGATGGTACATTTCATCTAGCTGTGCGAGAATTGCTTTTTTAGTACTAAATCGACTATGAGTATTGTGTGTGCCATAAATATAAATATGCATCAATAATAAATAAAAATGAGCCACATAAAAATCGTTGTACAAGATTGGGTCCCTCATGATAAATCACCAATGGTCACTGTAGTACTGTTTCCCTAAAGGAGTTCCATTTTACTTTAGAAACCATTATGTATCTCTTTGATATAGTGTATTCATATACAAGTTAATAAGATAGCCCTTCGACACTAATGGGCCTTAAATGGATTGGGTATCTATAAATAAATTAAAGCAATGTTTTGATAGAAATGGATCCAATAATGGGTTACGTGGGCCACAAGATTTGTGAGAAATCTGACACCAATAATAATGAGTGACCACTTATTTGTTTAAAGAAGAAAACTGAAAAAAAATGTAGGACTTCTTATGGCCCAAGAAAGGAAGATCTCATGAACTCTTCTCTGTAAGTGGGGATTGAGGTTTGAATGTGTTGAGTTGCAACTTTAGCATCAAATTATCTCCAAAAAGTTTGATGCATATCATTCAATTTGGATGTCCAAACTGCCATTGTGTTATTTCCTACTCCACATGTTGTTGGAAGGGCATTACTTGTCCAAAAAAAAAAAAATGAAGAAAAGAAGCCTTTAGTTCCTTACCAAAGAATTTTCCAAGATAATTTGGATAGTCATAAGATTAATGTGCATTTGTAGAAAGAGTATTCAGTGGAGCACAACAGATAAAATTCAAATCTTTTTATATTCAGTGCGTGTCTTGAGGGCTCGAAGGCATCTCCAATTTACAATATTAGGTAAGTTTCAGAATAATTCTCTAGAGTGGCTTTCAGGAGAGTGGAATACTCCACTTCCAAGATAATTGGGAATGTTTCTCAAGAATGTTGCTCTTGCTCTTCTTATGCTCTACAGTAATTCAACAATTAAATTTTGGGTATCGAAAAATCATCATTATTAATTTTTAGAATGAGTTTTTTTTTTCTTTTTTTCTTTTTCAACATATGAATATGAAGACGAAAACTAAAGAATATAGATTTTAGATTATAGGTTTTTTTTTTTTTTCAAAAGTCAACACTTAAAATGAGTTTAGGTCTAAAAGACAAGAATAAAGAAGGATCCCCTAAAAAATAAGTGTAGAGAGAAAGAGTCACTTAAATAATTGAACCCACATAGTTATAAAATCCAGATATGAATTCTCGAACAATCTTTTTCAAATCTATAAACAGACTTTAGTGGATGGCTTGGTTAATAAACAGTAAATATTAAAGTTCTTCATTTTATAGAATCTATCCCAACCTACATGAAAATGGATCCAAAATATTATCTCAACTGATATGGCAACTAAAATAGAGTACTAAGAGCATCTCCAACCTATTGCTATTTTGTACACTCTTTTTATGAATGTATACGTTATATGGTGAAAAGATAAATCATCTCCGTGTGCGTCCTACTTAATACATTTAAAAAAAATATATATATATATATTCTACTTACATCCCACTTGTTTTTCACCACATTTACACCCTTCTATGGTATCAAATGGAGATACTCCAAAAATTGATTTTTGTTTTTAAAAAAAATCATCATGGTGAGGTTTAGCATCATCTCCTTTTTTTTCTTTTTCTTTTTTTAAGCAATGGGGATCATCTCTAAGTTGATGCTTAGAAGGTCAACAAGTCATTTTTAAAATGACATGTATGTCCTAAAGCCAGAATGGGACTTTAAGGTTGGAGTCGGAACAAAAAAAAAAAAAAAAATGGCGCACTGCCACATCACTCACAAGTGCCTAAATGGTGAAATGGCTTCTTGTGGGTTGGAAATGCTCTCGGTACTTTAGATTAGGAGTTTTAATTGAACTGGAGTACTATTGTGACGGCAAGTCTAGTGGGAGTGGGATCCCTTAACATGTTAAAATGGATCCATTTCCATTAGTTTAGGGATCTTTAGTGGAGAGACGATTGAATCAGCATCACGCTGAATGAATCAACGTCCAGCTCATTCAATCAGCGCCAATTTTTTTTTAATTTAATCTTATAAAACATAAAACTATCTTCTCTCCAAGTTTTTTATTTTTTCTCCTTAAAAAAAATAACAGCTCTTCTCTTTTTGTCTCTCGACCGTACTCTCTTTTCTCTCTCTACTTTTTTTTAAAAATATTTAACCCATTTTAAGGGATTACCTCTAGAACAAAAATACTTCTACACTGTTGGGTTTGAACATTAAAGGATCCATTTTTACATATCCCACTAGACTTGCGCTGAGGAGCCGAACATACTAGCTAAAGTACACATTGATCAGAGTAGCAGTACTAAAATAGTCTGTCATGGAACTGCCTTTTCTCTGAAATAGTGGGTACTTTAGCTTAGGAATTTTCATGGAGCCATGGGCTAGTTTGGGCCAAGATGGGGCACATGGTTCATCAAGGTGGATTTTGGGCCTCGCCTGGTATAGTAGGTTAATCCACATATAAGCCCAATTTTAATTTTAATATCTCTTTTTAAAACTTAAAAAAAAAATTAGGAAAAAAAGAAGAGTAATTTTAATGATTCCGAACAGAGAATAATAACTATAGAGTAATGCTAGACGGCCCAAAAATTTGACTCAAAATTCTGTCCCAATTGATGTGGTTTCTGAAATAGGTAGCACCTTCATGACCGTTTATTTGACTATTGTGTTTTGTATTTTAGCTGCCTAATTAGTTGAGAATCTTGGGATAGCATTTTGGCTCCGAGTTTTGGTCCATCTAGCATTTCCTTAATAATAAAAGATTAAAAGGAAGATAAATTTTAAAAGATAATAATAATATGGATAAAATTAGGTAGGTCCAAGTGGGCTTTTTATGGGCCATTCTAAGGTTCGCCAGGTTGTTACTTACAGCTACAATAAAATCTTGAATGCTTGGTCCAAGATTTTGTTCGATCACTTCTTTTTCCAACATGGGCTTGTCCTTCATGTGGGTTGTTTATGAAACCCACACAGAAAACATGTGAAGCCAATATGCCAACTATTTATGTTGATTGTGTGCATCGCAATTGGCCTCGGCCCTTTTGGGCCCACCAAGAAATTTCACAAGTGTACCTTTTAGGGCCCATTAACATTGTGAACTTTGGGCTTACCACTTGATTGACCTGGGTATGGAAAAACGAGTTGTGGTTCAAGGACTTGCAGTAAAGCATATTTCAGTATTGACTGCTGTTTTGGGCTAATTGAGTTTAAATCCAATGCCAAGACTCACTGATGGAGCTAAGACTCTATGCCTCTGTGGTGATGGAATGGTTGAGGTCTGTAGGATGGAAGTAGGAGGTCTCGCGTCTCTCAACCTTATTGCCTCTTTCCTTAATTACTTGACATGTGTGAAAGTAAAACGAAGGGATTGTACGTGTCTCTAGATCAAACGAAGACGAAAAGACTCTGTATTCAAGCCCATTAAATGATTGGTGAAATATTCATCAATTTAATGGGCCCAAAACTGCGGCTGAGGAGAGGATCAAGTTTCACATTCTACCCTCTTTGTTTCCTTGGTCATTAATCTTGATCATGCGATTAATCCGTTCACCATATTGAATTATATGGGTTTCTACGTATACCCATTTGTTTTATATTCACCATGTCATTGCGTCACACTGCTCAGTGCTCACACATCACTAAAAGATAAATGGACCTAATATTTCACCCCAGATTTTGCACTCCCCACCCACTTTATTTTTACACTCCGCTTACATCTGCCTGCTAGAAGATTATCTGAGGGGTGACAACAATCTTCTTGTCATGTAAAAACATCAGAGTTAAATCATCTCAATGTGGACCCCAAAGTAAACTCTACAAAACGGTGGATTGTGATTCTTTTAAGTTTCAATTTTTTTGTGTTAAATAATTAATTGAGGTTAATGAGTGGATAAATTAAAACTTGATCTGAGCTAACTCATTTAGTAGAGTTAACAGGCCAAAAGTAAAAATAAAAAAATAAATAAAAACATGTACGTACTAGCCTACTTGAACAAGGCCCAATTTCCCATTCTTAAAAATTGGGCGCCCAAGTGTTTGAAACCACTATTGAAAGAATCGGGCCTTTTGTTTTAAATGAGGCCCAATACCTCCTGTGAGTCCCAAGTAGGAGCTGAGCCCTTGGATGTGGAAGTAGTAACTCAACTTTTTCCACCCTTTGAATTGCTAGGGAGGAACACCTAAATCTAAAGACTCCCTCTTCTGCCAGTTTACACCTACTACGTACTTCTTGCGTTAACAATTAGAGAAATGACTTAAAATGCGCTCTACTTTAAATTTTGACTTAAATGCGCTCCTTCAAAATTTGCAACTACCACTGCCATTACCACCACCACCACCAACTGGAAACTTGTGAGTTGAACCCTAAAAAAGGAAAAAAAAAAAAAGCATTCAAGAGGATAACTGCAATGACATATCTTCTTAACTAGACAAATTAAATGAGAAAACAAAAAAATGTAATCATATTAGATTTGAAGTTCATACATCTGAGAAAAAGGAAACCAAAATGTCTGATCCCTTTAAAAATAGTTACAAAGTGAAACATTTGAACAAAACAAATTAAGTAATTTTGAGTTAGCTGCTGCTGCTGCTGCTGCTGCTGCTGCTGCTGCTACTACTAAGAATTACAGGCAAATGTTACATCTAGAAGAAAAGAAGAATAAGATACCTGCAGATACCTAAAAGAATTATCTCTATCTTTATTTTCTCTCTCAATGTAGAATCATCTCTACATTCTTTTCTATCCACAGAATCTTTCCTTCAATTTTCCTCATCAGAACCAACTTGCCACATATATATATATCCATTGCCTTTTTAAGAATCAACAATGGCGCTGAATCGTAATTATTCTACCTTGTGTCTCCAATGGAAGATGGAGAATTCGTATTTACAGTTACGATAACTCGCTGAACAACAACAACATTTGTGCTGCCATTCGATGGTCTTATATATTGAACCCATAAGCCCTTACTCGTAAAGGTCGCACTGGTTTTCGTTTTCTTTTCTTTTAGCTCATTCCATATAAGACCTCGGAGCCGGAATCCTCCTCCAAAGGCACATTTAGATCAGGTAGCTCAAATAAACTTTGCCGGGTCTCAATGTCCTCTTGTTCACTGCTAGGATCAGTGGGTAGGGTTGTTAACGGGCATACTGCAGCAGCATCCAGGTCTTGACACGTGCCAACCATTGGCAAGGTCGTAGGCATCTGACCAATTTCCCTGTTATATGATTGATTGTAGATCCCTTCATTCGTTACATCTGCTGAGAATGTTTGCTTTGCCGATTGAAGTTGCAAATCAAGCTGCAAAAACAAACTTTCCATGTTATTTTCACCCATTTGAAATTTGTTTTTTTTTCTTGTTTGTTGTGAAAAACCAGAGAGAATTCAGAAACATCTTTGGAGATCAAAAGTGAAAAGGAAAAAGAGTAATACAAGCATCAGATAAACAATGAAGTATATGGGATTTCATTTTTCAACAAGTAGCCGTATAACTTGTGGAAACAGTGAAAAGTTAAATTTAGATGCTTGCTTCGTGACCCAGTACGGGGCCACCATCCATGCAAGGTGCAGTTTGACCCACATGACTTGACATGATAACATTCCAAAAGGCATTTTGATATACTCTGCCATGCAAAGATAGCAAACCCTTCTTAGATCCCCATGCCCCTTACGGGCCTTTTTTTTTTTTTTTTGGTGTAGCAGTTGGTAGATACTAATTTATAACAAAATCAGAGAAGATATGTTTTAGAAGGGCATTTCTAAATCTTCATGAAAAATGACAGAAGTAACACAAGTGTTTGAAACTGTCCAAAGGACTGAACTGACACTAAGGACAAGCTGTAGGGAATCATCCCATTCCTTCATTAAATGGACTTGGCCCATCCTTGGCTTTACCCAAGTTTCCATGTGTTCACAACATGGGCTGAAACCTAAAATACAAGCATCCTTTATCCAGCTGCAAATTTTAGCTATTTGATCCCCCGACTGTCATTTACGATGTCAGCTCACTCTTTGGAACAATTTATCGATTTCTTTTTTCTAGAGAAAGCCACCAACTTGAAGTCTTTCCTCCATGATTTATGAGTGACTCGAACACCAAGACAGAACCCTTTATCATATAGCATTGTAATATCATCCACATATAATGGATAGACACATACTATTATATGTTTCACACATCTCAAAGTTCAAACTATCTATCACAGTTTTGTAAGTACTTCTCACTAACTGTTCTTTAAGTATTCATTTAGAAAGTTTTATACAAGATATGTCAGAATATGTCCACATGAAATATGTTTTTATTTTTATTTTTATGGGGAACACGATTTAAGGCTCGCAACACCTTGTTCCGGATGGAATCCGAGATAGACAATATAAGCTGAAAACGGCCCTAGGTGAACCGGGACCTAGAGGTAAGAGGTCCTTCCATTCAATATTAATTGAAGAAGAGTACGTTTGTGGGATTCAAACCCACGACCTCCACTAGGGAAGCCAACGCTTCAAACCGCTTAGGCAAGTGGTCTTCAGCATTAAATATGTTATTGTATTTTGTAAGCATACATATCAGAATTAGTTATGATATGCAAATAATTTAAGGATGTTTCTAGATGTACAGGATACCCTAATCTTGTTGGAATAGTCTAATCATGCTAAGTTGAGCAGGAAACTGAGTTGGAGAAAAGAAAACCAGTCTTCTGTACATCAGAGTCTGGTTTGCACACCAAAACAACCATCACAGAAAAGATGTAAGGCTAAGAAAACTTTTCTAGCCAGATGTTCAAGATTCAAAAACCAAACCATGAGAACTGGTCTCAAAAGTTACAACTCACATAGGAGCCCTGGTAATCAATCTAAAGGAGCACTCAAGGACCTCCAACTGAACATTTTTCAACTAGCGTAGGAATGACAAGGTGTAAACAAAAATTAACACACCTAAGGATATGGCTAACTACTTTGATCATTCTGACTTCTACGTTCATACTAGGGATTGACTGATTTCTAGCTGACATTCTGACCTTTTAGATTTAAAATTAGGTTCCTCAAAAATCAAAATTGAGGTGCTTGATATGGTTAATCAACAAAACTTAATTTTCCAAAACCTGAGGCTACTTAGGGAGAGGTAGGCAACTTCTGACCACAACATTTTAGCTAACTTTATTTGGTTGCTAGCATGAAAACACAAAAATTAATATTTTTTTGCTCTCTCAGCCATCACAATAAATTATTCTTTATCACCTGAACCAATTCTTCCCACTCTAGGTATGTAATCAGGGATTCCCATTTCCTTATGTGTTCCACAAAATTACAGGTCCTTGTAAATTTATGTACTGGGTTACAGTGTTTGACACAACCAGGACTAAGTTAGATAGCCTTGTATATATAGCTATAGTAAAACAGAAAAGGCAGAAGAATAAAGAAACAGAAAAGTAACTCACCTTCAGTCTCTTCAGTTGACTATTTCTGGCCTCCTGTTCCTCATGAGTGATTGCTAATGTCGCGAGTTCCTGTTAAACAGATGTTTAAAAATGAATGAACAATTCAGGCATTTGAAAAATGCTAAATCTACGAAAAGAAAAGATTGTTTCGAGGCAAAAAAGGAGCATCAATAACTTACCTTCTTCAAATGAATCCTTTCTTTCAACAACAAACTCTCTTCCTCTTTCAATTCCGCGAATGTCTGGCATCATTTAAATACATTTTCTTAGTCAAACACATAAGTTTCTATTCATACTAATAAGTAATAACAAAGAAGATTAGTTACAAAAACTTTGGTCCGCGATCTGAAAAAAAAAAAAAAAAAAAATGGCGCACTGCCACATCACTCACAAGTGCCTAAATGGTGAAATGGCTTCTTGTGGGTTGGAAATGCTCTCGGTACTNAAACACATAAGTTTCTATTCATACTAATAAGTAATAACAAAGAAGATTAGTTACAAAAACTTTGGTCCGCGATCTGAAAAAAAAAAAAAAAAAAAGAAATCCATTTTACGAAAACGCGTTTGGTGAAATCATTTTCAGATAAAAATCCAAAAACAACTCATTTTCAAAAGAAACAAAAATTGTTTTCTGTGTTTTTTGAAACTTTGTATACACAATCCAAATTTTAGAACTGTATACTAGTTTTTTGAAAACTGTTTCCGGATGGCGAACCAAACCAAAAGTGGGCCAAGGTACCCATCCAACGTGTACACATCAAGATCCATTTTTCCAAACTTAAAGACCCAACTGATCATAATCAAAAAATACATCAAGTATTTTAAATGGTCAGAAAACAAAAAAAATGGTCAGAAAACTGATGTAACAATCAAGATGGTACATGTGGGTGGTCCTAGATTCTTTGTACATGGGTACCTTAATTTGTCCTTATAAAGCTTGTTTTTTTTTATATTACCTTCTTCTTTCTGGACCTCCTGTTGGTGGGCTCATTTGTACCATTAACCTGCAAATACCGACATAAAACAGAATAACTAATTTGTTCAAATAACCCTAAATTAACCCAAACAAATACTTCAATAAAAATCAAAAAGGACAAAATTATACCCAATATTATCACTTAAAACTATATATATATATAATTTTAGCAAGGGGCCTAACGTCCAAAATTCTACCACAAAATTCTATAAAAATAAAGCCCACCCAAAAAAAAAAGTCGTGGGTCCCACCAGTTCCCCAGAGGATTCATAAAACAAAAATTTTACCAGATAAAGTAATAATATTGGATGATTAAGATTGTTTGATCAGTCTGATCTTTGTTTTAGAGATGTTCTTACTAAGAAAGAATGTGGGACCCATTTCCTACAAGGGTTTTATTAGAGAGAGAGAGAGAGAGAGGAGAGAGAGAAAGAGCCCGGTCCTACGGTCAGCTTTTACTTTCCTACGCATGAAAGAGTCCTCTTTCTTTCTTTGTTTCTTTTGTTTTTGATGAGCGCATGAGTCCTCTCTTCTTTCTCTACTTTCTCTCACTAAATTAGAGAGAGAGAATGTGAATTATTTTATTCAACAAAACAGTTGCACCAACTATTGATGCTACCACACAGATCGAAACGATACCACCTTTGTAAAAAATATCACACACTTCCTTTGCACCATTTTATAGACCCCACATAGAAATTGTTTAAATGGTAAAAAAAAAAAAAAAAAAAAATAGATTAGTCAAATGGTCATATTAAAAGACTAACCGTTAGATCTGAATACATTGATAAGGACCGTTGATGTTTGTTAATGGAAGAAATAATGCCGACACTTGTCTACCCACCAACCCCGAGCGAGTCACGTGAAAAATAAAGGCTCTTTCAAAGTGAGAAGCGGATGAGTATCCTATTCATATTCCTACCAGAAGGACTAGGAAGACTGGGGAGGGTGCGTGAATGTCGTGAACCACCCACAATTATACGTGTCATACCCTCTCCACCTCGAGATTTGCGCACGTGACTTTTTTTAAATTAACGGTGTAAGATGGGAGTACTGTAAATTTAGTTAATATATAATAACCTAGTTGTCAACAAGCTGGATCTTTCCACCCATTTTACAAGGAAAGAGGGGGAAGTCAGTCAGACAAACCCACACAGAAGCTGACAAGAAAATGGCCACCTTCTCTCTAAGGAAGCATTTTTAGAGAGAGAAAGATTAGATCCTGCACCCAAATTATAAAACCAACACCCAAAAGTGCCACCCAACACCCACTACCACCACTACTACTACCACCACCAAACCAAACGTAGACCTAACACCAACAACAAAGACGGTGGGCCCACTTAGGACCCACACGACGCCACGCCCACCGGAAAAATAGTTAAACCCAATGAACCAAAAATACCCTTCTTTGGAAGTCCATAAAGTAAGGGCTTTTTAGACTTTTGACCAAAAGGTCCAAGGGTATTTTGGGTCATTTTGAAGAAGTCTCACAACCCTAGAATAGAAGAACGGAAATCCTAACCGGGACTTGGACACTTTACGTGTTCTTTTGTAATGACTCATGACAAAAAGCCCATTTTGGGAATTTTACAGGTTTGCCCTTGTAAGGTTGTACAAATAGTAAGGGCATTTTTTCGTCAGTTTCTTGGAAAAAGAAAAAAAAAACAAACAAGAATGACAGGTGACCGAGAAATAGGCGATTGGAAACGTGAGCAGACCCTCTTTATTGTGTTTCTGAATTTATATCCAACCACAGGATGACAGGAGGAGGGAAGATGGCGTAATTAATTCATTTATTCAGGGGTATTATGGTAAAACTAAAAATGCTGACATTAGAGAGTGTTGGTCTGTTGGATATGGAAAAGCGAAGAAAAAAGGGAAGATGGATGACCAATTATGACCGGAGACCATCCGATCTATTTCAAGAATGACGAACATGCCCTCCACTAAACCTATACAGGAGGAAAAAATGGAAGATTTCGAAAGAGAGAACAAGGAAGGATAGATGACAGATGATCAGAAAAGCCGGTCCGGACCAAGTCTTCGGCTTAGCTTCAGCCAAAGAAGGGAATAAATTAGTTGACGAGGGCATTTTTGTCAAATAAAAAGGCTAGTTGTAGAAAAAAATCCAATGGATCCCCTGCCGCTCGATAAAGGAAACAGCAACTAACCAACTAATTCAACCTCCAAGAACTCACGAAGGTAAATAAATCCAATCTACGAGGGTATTTTCGTCAACAGATATTAGTCAGACTCTAGCTACAAAAGAACTCAAAATCCCTGTTACCGGAAACGTGACACCGGCCAAAGAAAAAAAAAGCAAATCGGCAAAAATCTAACCTTAGATCTCCCAGCGGCGCTAGGTCGTTTAATAGGTTTGCTAGACTCCTCGAAACCATCGCCAACGGTGGCACCACCACCGACGCAACCACCGCCGCCGCCACCCCCGCTGACAGAAGTACCTCCTCCACTCCAAGAAAGCGGCGTTGTAGGACTCGCCCGAGTCGACTCACCTTCCTTCTTAATCTGAACGTTATTGCTACACCGTATTACCTGTCGAGACCTAGGCAAACGTACTCCCCACTCTAGCGACGTCATCATCAGCACTGGTATCTTCGCCGCCACCGCCGCCGCTTCCGACTGTTTTAGCCGCATCAACAGCTCGACAACCACCGAATCATCTTTCATGGCGTCGTTTACCCACTCGTCTTCTCCCATCTGTAATCTGAACTGAGTCACACAGCCAGCGGTAGAGAGAGAAAGAAAGAAGAGAGGAGAGAAAAATAGTGGCGAATAAAACCAGTGTTGATGGTGTAATTATATATTTATACATCCGGTTTCCGGTTTTATGTGGCGTTAGGAGTAGATGCCAACCCTCATCTCTTCCTATTACTACTATCGATAATGCTACGTTGCCTGCCGGGTTGACTGCAGGCGTGACTGCCTGATCACGTGGCGCTGATGTGGTGCCTCAATTTTGTGCACCACATCAGCGCTCCCAATTTTTTTTNAAAAAAATTGGGAGCGCTGATGTGGTGCACAAAATTGAGGCACCACATCAGCGCCACGTGATCAGGCAGTCACGCCTGCAGTCAACCCGGCAGGCAACGTAGCATTATCGTACTACTATTATCTCTGGCCCCAGACATAGTTGACACGTTGCACTGTTGGGTCAGACGCCTTTTTCCTCAAGTTCGATTTTTTTGACGTGGGTCAAAATAACCCCATGATGTGATTCGTTGTTATTTAATCGGTCAACTTCAAAATCTTTCTTCTGACTTCTGACTGTTTTAAGATTATCTGAATAGGTCAAATGAAATAGTAGGTTTTCTTGACCCACTTTAAATATGGGTAAAGAAAAATGAACTGTCCTTTTTTTCTAACTTATTAGGGCTTTTGGGAATTTAGTAAACAAATGCGAAGTTGTGGAAAGAGCGTGAGCTCTCTGCCACCATCTGTCTGTCTCTGTGGTTTAATTTTTTTTTTTTTTTTTCCGCCCTTTTCTCGCACGTGTCTTGCCACGTCGGAACAGTTTCGCACGCGCGAGTTATGTTCCACGTTCCATGATTAAAGGCTCTTGCTTGATTTACTTGCGTGTCAAGGTTTTTAGTATCTTTTTCTTCCCGGTTTGAACATTTGAAGTGTGTCTGTGCGTAATGCTACTGAGGCGACCTAATTAGGTGTCACCTGATGAGTGGGAAATGTATGATGACGTAGGCCCCACATTTTCTGATATGGCAAATTATTAGGACCCCACTTAATTCGGTCGCCTTTAGTTATTTTTTGGGTGTAGTTTTTAGTAGATTCCTCTATTAAATAGGGATATCAAAAGATGCCAGACGTTTAATTGTGATACATAAAGAATGTGGAGTTCATTTTACGCTAGAATGGAAGTGGATGTCGCAGCTTAAATAGAGGGCCCATGGTGGACACGTGGTTGATCCCTATTGGATTCAAATACCGATTATTGAGTACTGGCTCACTCCTTTGCGTGTGGTCTATGCGGCTCAGCTGCTACGTCTAAACAAAACTAAAACCACGTCGTTTCTCCTTAAGAGGAACTAGGGTTTTTTCCTCTTAATAGTAAGAGAAACTAAGCCAAATTATGGACGCTAGTCTTGGACATTGCATGCGTTTCTTATATTGGTTTCTTATACTCGATTTGTTTTAGTAAAGATAATATAATAGTTGTTGATCTACATGATGAGAAAATTACTCTTATAATAAATCACTCGTTTAATCATCTTTAAGCAAACTCAATAAATAGATGTAAGAACATGAATAGTGTGAAACCTCTAATAATGCTAGGTGGAAATAACGAGGAACGGAATAATAATAGGGTTGGGGTGCCAAAATTTGGTCTAAAAAAAATATTTACAAAGAAAAGAGACTTGATCAAAACAACGTATTCGATGTCATTATATCCAATCTCAGCTGCAACATCATTGGGCATATTTTTTTCGAACCAAGTTATAGATTGATATTTTGTCCATCTTTTGTTAAGTTGAAACGTTACATAATTTATCTAACCATTAAAGTTGCACATTTAACCACATAATCCTAGAAAATGCTTTATATATGCACAACGAACCTTACAACTATATAGAAGTTTGAATAGATCGTAGATGTGTGCAATTCAAGAGTACACTTTCCAAATCGATCGTGTTCATCCACCGATGAATTCATAATTACATATATGGATTTCTATACTAATTATTGTACGTGTAGTACTAGTAGTGCTCCAAAATTGCTTGATTATATTTATAACTTTTAACAAGTCGATGAGGAAGGTAATGTTTTGTTCAAAATATGGGTGAATATTTAACATTTCAAATTTTAGCACCCCAAGCATTACTCAAAGATTTGTGACTGCCACAAAATTTGGGGATATTTTTTTGGATTAATTTTAGGATTGTAGAATCCCTTGTCCTCAAATTTGTTGCCCTTTTACTTTTTTTTTTTTAAGGCCCACATAAAAATGATCCAATGGTTGATATTTAGTGAAAAAATTCTCATCACCCTAAAAATCATATATTCTCACAAAAAATAAGTTCATTTTAAAATTTTTAACCGCATCAAAAAATTGATTAAAAAATTAATTATTCATCATCTGATATAAAAAATAATTTTCTAATATCTGATTTTTTGTAAGAATAAAGAAAAATTTTCACTAAATATTAGCTATTGAATTATCTTTATTTTTAGGTGTGCCATATAAAACAAAATCAACAATGTGACTGGAGTTTTTTTTTTTTTTTTTCTCTGAGGATCTGCTAGTGCTCTACATAATAATTGAGACTTTATTTTTATTCCTGCCTTTTAAACTAAATTTCTTAGCAAAAAAAAGAAATAAGACGGCTAAACACAATTCAAAGTCATGCCATATTGATAATTTGATTATTTAATTGATTTTGTCACATTAAAATAGGGATAATGACTAATGAGCCTTACTACTTTACTGTCCAATTATAATTTCCTCTTATGATTCTTTTGTGGAAAACTGAGAAGTCTTCATAAGAAAATTTCATTTCAAGGAATGGGAATTTCTTATTCCACCGTCGATTAAATATGCCACGTTGCACATACTTTCGGTTCCACTGATATCCTAATTTTTTCCTACCCTTGTATATATGCAGGGGCAAAAAGAAAAACTATGTACGTACGTACGAGGGAGATAATGGATGGGAGTATGTCATGTCATCCAATAAGATTCTCCCAGCATGTCTACTGTCCACGGGCCTTAGAGCATCCACAATGCTACTTGTGGAAAACGGTTGTGTATAAGATAAATATACACAATCTTCATGGGACCCACAAAACACACCCACAATGGAGAGTTGTGTATATTTAGATTTAGAACTATTAATAAATTATTAAATTACCTAACTAAAGAGTTTGAGCGGACTCTGAGAGTCCGCCCAACACCAGGCGTACTTTCAAAGTTCGCTTGGTGTGAGACGGACTCTCAAAGTTCGCTTTCACATTAAAAATAATTTTTGTAATATTTTTTTTATTTTTTAAAAAGACCAAGCGGACTCTGAGAGTTAGCCTGGAACCAGGCGGACTCTGAGAGTGTGCCTGGCGACCAGGCACACTCTCAGATACCGCCTGATGGCAGGCTCACTCTGAAACTCCGCCCATCTAATTTTGTATATATTTTTACATATTGTCTATTTTTTCACAATTCTCTCTCCTGCTAATCTAAATTTACATTTTTAGACAATGCATTGCGAATTACTTTTTAGAAAATTTTGCTAAATTTAGCTAGCACTGTGGATGCTCTTATGTACGTTGTGTTATTTTATGTTAGATTTGTTTATATATAAATTTTTTTTTGAAGGAGACTAATGCTCAAGATATATTTATAAGAAGGCACAGATACATCATGAAAGACGTGTGAGAAGCACAAAGACACTGCCATAGTAATGGCCACCATAGGGCTATTGTAACCGTCACCGAAGGACTATCATAATCGCCACCGAAGGGCTATTTTATTTACTACTAATACTACTACTAAATATTATATGGGACAAACTAATGGCAAACCACAAGTCAAGAGTTTTGATCCCAATACCTCCCAGGTCATGGGAGGGGTGCACAATCGCTGGGCCAAACACCCATGTGCAGATTTGTTTGTATATTGGTTTATACTAAGAGAGGGGATCCAAAAATATATCGATATTCATTCGTACATTATTTGTGGGGGTCTATATGAAGTTGATCTACGAGTTGATATTTGATAATGATGTTTTCATCATCATATTGATCATCCTACTAAAAATTAGCACATTCTACATTATTAAAAATCATTGAAAATAAAAAATGATTGAACTATTTATTTTATCACTAATTTTACTTAATATATAACACCTTATTTCTTTCACTTATTTTTACTATTAACACTCCACTTACAGCATATGTAAAACTGGGTAGAAGTATAGCCCTATTTTTTTTTGTCACTTTTCTTTTTCACTTAAATCTTACTGTTTTTTTTCCTTTTTTTTCTTTTTATTAAAAAAAAACTTAAATTAAACACTGAGAAGCATAAAGAAAGTTCAGCATATTACGGCATACATGAGAGATATAATTCCACTCCATACCAGTAGTGCTTTTTACACTGACCAACTTACAAAAGTTATGTCCGATGCTTATGTGGCATGGTCGATCCCACTGTCATGTAATTTGAAAACCTCTTTAAAGCACTTTTGGAAGGAGAAATGTAGTGGGTCCCACCTTACCACATAAGCTTATGGTACCAGTTTTGTAAACCGTCGGTCCAAAAATCATTTATCTACAAAGTTCTGAAGTTGACAACTTATTAGCAGATTACTCTTTTTTTTCTTTTTTTCTTTTTTTAAATTCCACATAAACTACTACGTATAGAACATTGTGTAAAAAATTTAAACCCATTTGTTATTTTGTTTGTGGTGAGTCGCGAACCTAGTTAGTAAGTTTACGAATTATTCACGAATAATTCGCGAGCTGAATGTATCAATGCCGTACCGAACTGAATAACCGCATTATTCAATGAGTCGGAATAATTCACGCATTCTAAACGAGCCCCGAACTATTCGCGAATAATTCCCGAACTCGAACAGACCTTTTGAACACTTTTTTTCCTTTCAAATTTTTATTTTAAAAAAAAATTTAGTTATTGTTCAATCCATTATAGTAGTTACATTGAGATTATTGGATGTGTTACTTTACTTTTGAACAATTAGTTTTTCTTAAAAAAAATTTTGAATCTTAGTAATTGTTCAATCTATTACTAGTTCTATTGTACCAGTTGGAGACTTCTTGAATGGGTACAGTTAGTATTGTAGTTTATGAAAAGATATAATATTTTTTTTATCATAAGAAATTTAGATATAGTACTTGTATATATATCAGAATTTTTAAGCTAATTTTTTAACAGATCATCCGAACTATACTTGAATTATTCCCGAACAGTATTTTTACCGATTATTTGACCGGATATTTGACAGAGTTTTTTGTCCATAAATTCGAATAATTCCCGAAAGATACCCAAACCGAACTTTTAACGAACACCGAATTACTAACTATTTGCGAACACGACTAAAATTAACGGAAGTGGAACGTCGTTACATACTTTTGAAATTACGTTTTTTTTTTTCGATTAGATTCACTTTTGAAATTACTACCATAAGGGCCCTAATAAAAAAAAAATTAGCAATTGGATAATTGCATCTTACTGACATCATTATAATAAGCCATTTTTTTTTTCCAAACTTTCGAAGCATCGAAATTACGTTTGTTATAATTTATTCCCTATAAAACAAATTTATATGAGTGAGGGGCCCTTGTTGGAGACCTTATGGAGGACACATTGCCTTTTGTAGCATATTTCGGCCTGCAATAAAAAAAATAACAATTTTACAATAATTTAGAATTATTTTAGAATACTTTGAGAATAATTTTGGAATCAGGATGTTTGGCATGTACTAATGCTAAATCTCTTATTCCATTCCTATTCATCTTCTACTAAGTATATGGGACTTTGGACGTTTTGATTCGAATTTTCTTGGTTGTGATTTACGATTAAGTTTTGACCCATGTAAAATGTTGGAGCCCTCTATTCATTCACGACTCTTTTGTATGATTTTACTGGTGCCTCTGCATTGCTCACACATCTATTACTAGCAATCAATTATGTATATTTGTCTTATCATTATAATTTGAATAATAGTTCCTCTTATATATACGAGCCTCCGTTAGATGTTCAAAGTACCTTCCACACGTACTTTGCGCGTGACAAAAATTAGAACTCCAATCATCTCTATATGGGCATACAAATACGTGTAAGTAATGTGTAAGAATAAATAGGTACTAAGTGGCTCACTTAGGGATGATACATGCTCTTGTGTTGATCTAGATGATGAATAGATCATTGTCACAAAAAATTAACAATTGGATCAACTCCATGCGACTCTACTAACAAGTGTAAACTAAGTGTAAAGAAATAAATTGTGTTAGAAGACATAATTATTTTTCAAAAAAGTTTATAAAAATTTAAAAAAGAAGAAGAAAGAAACGTATTGGTGCCGCCACCCACCAAGCCACCCTCTCTCCTCCTTTCTCTCTTTCTCTCTCGTACATTTTTGAGGGGCTGGCGCCCCTTAGCCAACCCAAATGATTTAAGGGGCATCCCCTTATATAAGTAATATAGATAACATATGACAAAAATAATATGCAAAAATAATTTATATTTCAACCCACTAATTTAGCTCGTCTTATTGACGATTGGTAGATGAATTGAATTAGTAAAAAAAATGGGGTTAAATATTCGCGATTTTGCATAATTTTGTTTTTCAATACGGGTTTAACAGGCGAACTTATCAATTCACCTTTTAAACGTGCCCATGATGAGAAGTGTTTTAAAGTGAGTAATAACGCGTTGAATTTTGATTGGTTGATCCACCCAATACCCAACTGGGTGTGGGTGATCTCAAGAGAAGAGTAGGTTCGTTACCCCTTAGGCTGACAGCAATATTTCGCGACATTTTCAAGAGGGTCGAGTAGCCTCGTTGACTTTTTTTTTTTTTATCTAAAAGCAAAAGTCAACATTTGGTGCAAAAGACTTATTTATATATATTTTCCTTTGGTACGTAAAAATTCTTAAATTACAACCTCCAACTTTGTTTGGGGAATTGACCAATGACCATTGTGGTTTCCTTGATCTCCACAACGAAATTTTTTCATATTAATTCTAAAATATGACTTTTTTTTTAAATTAATTACAAAATAATAATATATATAATTTAATAATTAATTAAAAGATGATAATTTTCCTTTTTTGCATTTTAAATATAATTTTCAAATGCGAATATTATAATTAAGTGTGGGAAATTTTTTTCTATCATATATGTATATAATATAATATTTTGCCAAAAAACAAATCAATTTTCTAAGGAGAAAATAATAACTGTAAAATTTTCGCATTCAACCTCAATTTAAGCACGGAATACCCTCTAGAATGACACAAAACTCAATTATATGTTTCAATTTTACTCATTAGTTTTATTTTGAGTTCTTGTGTCAGACCTTTTAATTTCAAATTTATCGAAAGACATAAATAGTTTGTCTGGGTGAGGAATTTTAAGCAGAAATTTTGTTGGGAACAGAAATTTGGTATAAAATTAATTATAGTTACAACATAATTTTTAACTAGTTTTTCATCAAATCTCTGTTCCTACAAAATCTCTACCTAAATCTGCTATCCAAACAAACTAAAAGTGATTTTTGTTGGTCGAAACTCCCCTAGAATCATCTGCTTGCCTTAACAGGGATCCAAAAATGAAACTGTTCTTGTGGATTTGTATAAAAGAAGATAAGTATGAACTTAGGAGTTTTATAAGTTTTTAACAACTTTATGGAAAACATAAAAAAAGTTCCTGTAAAAAAATTATTATGTTTTTAATTCTTTTTTATAAATTTAATCCCTACTTTTATGACTTTTATGCCCAAAATTAAGGACTAAATTTATAAAAAATGATTAGAAATATAATGATTTTGTTACAGGGATTTTTTTTTCCAAAACGGCTTAACTTTAACTAGGGCACGTGACTTAGCAAGACCATTCCATACTCAGCCAACCCATGTTGCTTTTAATTGGAAAAGTTACGGTGCAGATTCCTACTTCTAAATCTTGACCTGATTCTAGGTGACATAAACTACTCTAGGCCATCAGCTATCTAGACTTATGTACAGTACTTTATAGTTAGAATCCCTTAGCAATTCCTTTGCGGGTTGAGTTTGAACAAAAGAAAGGATGCTCCTATTTAAGAGAAATGCTTTAGGGACCGATGCCTCAATCTGTATAAAAAAACAGATTGAGGGCCCGGTCCCTCTAGCATCTCTCGCTATTTAAATATTGAAATCAATATTACAGTTGTAACATTGGGATGTGAAGTCCACATGTTTACGCTTCAAGAGCTAAAATTTTGTGAGGTTGTTCTTTTCACTCTACAGATTATCCCCATAAAAAAAAGCATATTCTAAAACTTTTAACCCCATAAAAAATTGACTCTTTTCCTCACCGTTCATTTTCAATCAACTTCCAATCAATTTTTAATGGGTTAGGAGTTTTAGAATATGCTGATTTTTTGTGAAGATGATGTACATAGTGAAGAGGACAACCTCATAAAATTTCAATTCTTGAAGTGTAACCATGTGGACCCCACAACCCAATGTTACAATTGTAACATTTTTTCTCAATGTTCAAATAGCAGTGTCCTAAAAGAAATACATATATATATATATATATATACTGATATAATTGTAGGATAACACACCAGTTTTTTCTATATTAATTAATACTATATTTATTCTTTCTGTGTATTTACATCAACCACCGAGGTCTACATGAGATGATTCAATGATTGATTTTGATCTATATAGTGAAAAATTTCAAAGATTATTTTTTTGTTTTTGTTTTTTGGATGATCTTCTCATCATGTAGATGAAAATCAGACATTTGATTATCTCCATATAGGTCCTATATACCAATATAAATAGGAAAAAATAATAAATTACTGTTAAAAGAGAAAAAGCAAGTTGTTACCTTTTTAATAATGTTCTTTAATATAAATCTTGATTAAAGAACATGTCAAACAGGTGCATATAACTCACTGAATTTTCAAAAGATAAGTCTTGTGCCCTTGCATTGCACATGCTCTTTAAGCTAGATCTGTACTAAAGAAACGTATGCATTAGATGGGCATTCTTGTAACTTTGTAAGTATATTTAGATACGGGCATTTTTCGTAATTTTAAAAAGGGATGTTATATTTCTACTAAAGGTTATTTCTTATTAATATCCTACTTATTCTTAGACCCTATTTGTATTGGCTCATAGGATCCACGTAAAGATGACTTAATAATTGATTTTGATTTACATGATTAATATATCATTTAAAAAAAAATCAAAACTTGAATCAACTCCATAATCTCCATGCAAGCCCTAAAAAGAGGCCTAAAAGAAGTGCAATGTGTAAAAATAAGAGTGAAAAATAAAAATATGGTGGCCTTTTCCTAAAGTACGCAAATATTAATATAATCGACTTCATATCATTAGCTAAAAACGAGTCGATTGGAACCTCAATATATCAAGAGTTTTGCTAGAATAACACCAGAATTTGACACCAAAAGATTACATCTGCTTTTTAAAAGTGGTATGAGGGGCTGAAATGGAATAATATTTTTTCAACAACTGTTATGATTGGTTTCCAATTAATAAAATAAGCAGATGTAATCTTAGATGTCAAAATCTGGTGTCCCTCTAGTAATGCCCATATATCAACTCCATAATCTCCATGCTATTTGCTTTTCTTCGTTTTTGTTTTTTCCTTAGCTCTGCTTGGCTGGATTCGGCCCTTTACATCTAGCCCGATGTTAGTTTCAGTGTGCATGTTAGCCCCAATTCTATCTAAGATTTAACTTTTCACTCAGTCAATTTTGACTTCTTTAGTCAGTATGTTAATGCTAGTTAAATTTAAAAATTCTTTAACGAAGTAAAAACACAACTACTATTTGAGTTTTTTTTTTTTTTGTTAGTGAAGGGGATGATAGCAAAAAGGACGTCTTAGGGCCGACAAAAGTGACACTGGAGCCACTACCTCATTCCTACTTATTACTACCCTTGTGTTGTCTTTATGTTTTACTTTTTTTTTTTTTTCCTTTTCAATTAACATCTAAGGGTAAGGATAATGTTCTAAAGGGTCTAAACTTGGGGGAGGATTAACTATACCGAAACAAGTTGTATCAAAGTGAGGAGAGTTTATGGTGTGACGCATTAATTAATTAATACTTGTCATTCACACCGTTGGTTAATAATTAATTAATTAATACCAAGCTTAATATATTTGTCACGTTGCTAACTTCTTTTTGAATAATCAAACAATGCAAGAGAAAAATGAAAATGGGGAGTGCTATTTTGTTCACCCAGTTTCATGGAGGGTGCGGACCGCATAGCTCCTGACCAAAAAAAAAAAAAAAAGTATTGTAGACTGTCTTTAAAGAGTGCAATACTAGAGAAATACTAGGGTCCCTTGGATGACATTGGGCCTTTGATGCTCACTTTTATATTATGATCCAAGCCTCCAACCCAGAGAAGTTTTGTGCACACATCACTTTTGTTTTGATTAGCCAAATGTGTTTGACGGGGTAAATTTTAGTGTGAAATGAATGAATTCACACCCACATAGCCAATGAGAAGGAGGAGAACGTATACCTCTTAACGATTGAGACTTGAGGGTGCACAAAATAGTACTCTTCCAAGGTTTAATTTTTGAGAGGGTGATTTCATTGGTCTCATTTTTTTAAGGATGATTTCATTATTTTTATTATTATTATTTTTATTATTATTATTTTCCTTCTGTCTAGATAAGTAAGACTATTGCTTATATATATATATATTTTTTGAATTGGACTTAAATAGAAAATGAATCCCCTTTGTGGGATTTGATACCAAAACCTACACTTTGGACAACCATATTTCCAACCACTCTAACAAGTGATCTTTCACAGAAAATGGAAGAGAAAGAAAGAAAGAACCATCAGATACCAATTTAAAACGATATGTATATAAAAGCGTAAATACATCGCCAATACCGAATGTATTATGAGAAATGAGGGAAAACAGTTATGAACATACAAAGGGGGAACACACGAGACACGATGAGAGAGATTGCCACTAATAAACGAATAGTACGTCAATAGAAAGCTCTAGGAATCGAGGCATAGAGATTATCCTCAAAACATACAACTAATTATTTATTACATAATTCACAAGAGGTAGGATCCGCATACAAACTCATTCATACAATGTGGTTATAAGGTTTTTGAGGAGCCCACATAGTGATGATCCAAGGGTATGATGATGTTCTTCACACCATATGTAGATCATCATCTTATAAAATAACCATGTTCAAAAACTTCCAACTTCATAAAAGATTGATTTAAAGTTAACTATGAAATGAATAACTAATAAATCACCCAATTTTTGATGGAGTTATGAGTTTTAGCATGATATAATTTTCCGTGAGGATGATCTAAGTGGTGAGGAGAATATGAGATCATCCCTACAAAAATTTAAGCTTTAAATCATCTCCATATGAACACTACAAATATCTTGTAACCACATTATATTAATTATAACCACATGGGGCAAACCTACGACAATATCTTAATCAAGAGATTTGATCTCAGACCTCTTTCTAAAGAAAATAGATGATTGCATTCGTGATAAATATAGTCCTCACAAAAAATCATATCATTGCAAAACCTTCTAAATTCTAACCCCCCTCAAAAATTATCTTTTGAAATTTAATAATGCACTCGATCTTTTAAAGCACTTTAAAAATTCAACCAAGTTAGAAAAATCAGGATCATCTGAGTCAGATAGCCACTGTGGGTCCTCAAGGAGGGAGCACAAATGATAGAAAATAATTTCATTTGCATGGTAGCCGTTTATCAGTTATTGTCAGCCACTCTTCTTCGCTTCTTTCACTTCCCAATCCCACATACTTGCTGACATGACCTTCTTCTTCTTCTTCTTCTTCTTCTTCTTCTTCTTCTTCTTCAATTACATCTCCTTTTTATTTCATTTCCTCCTTCTGTCTATTTGCTTTCTTTCTGTAAAAATTTTTGCAAAAAATGGTGGCGCTCAGCCGAGCGATTCCGATTTACTACAGCAATAACAATGGAACTTCTTCTACTCCACTTAAAACATTCTTCTCTACTTCTACTACTACTCCTTCCTCTCTTCATCTCTCTTCTTTCTCCTCAATTTCTTCCACTTGTTCTCTCTCTCATCCATCACACTTTCACTATATCTCTTCAACTACTCGTTCCAGTAGAAACCCTAAATCTAAGGTTCGGAAATCGTTTTACGAGAAGTTTAACTAGTTCAATCGACTGCGTCTCTTCTCTCTCTTCCAGAGTCGTTTTTTTGTACTTAATGCTGTTCTTCAATTTCTTGATTGGAACTTTGCAGGGATTTAGAGTGGATTGTTCGGCCAGTGGCGAAGCATTGAAGGTGATGATATCTGGGGCACCGGCATCAGGGAAAGGAACTCAGTGTGAGATGATCGTTCAGAAGGTGGATTTTCTTCCTTTTTATTGTTTTTTTTTTTTGGTTGATTATGTGTTTTTTTTCCTGGATTTAGGTCAGTTTTAGGTGTTTCTAGGTTGAATGTTTTATAATTACGAGATAAAGGCCTTCTAATAACATGTATTTCGAGTAGAGGCAATTGATTTTTTATTTTGTTTTGGTCGGTAGAGGCAATTGATTTCAAATTTTAATTGTTAGTTTTGGAATTCCTTTTGAGAATATTAAAAGTAGTTTGATAAATCTGTAGGACAACAAATGCAGGAGTTAAACTTAGATTCTCGATTTTCATGATGTAACCTGTTACTTGCAAAGTAACAAGAGTTTGAGATATTTGTTCTTTCGGTTCGCATAATAGTGAAAGAATTTGTTATTAGACAAAATGACCTAAATGCTGGGTTCAGCACTTGGGCATGTCTTCCATTATTCCGTTTTGTTTCTCTAAAGACAATGTGGTCAATTTCAGATCCCAAAGACCTCGAAACATTATACTTTGAAATGTTGAGGGTACTCTAAAGTATAATGTATTTTTAACTGAAATTTCTAGTCCATCTCAATGAAGGCTAAAAGTTCCATCGACCTCCAAAGAAATGTTGTTTTACGACTGAGCTTGGTTTTTCTTGTGAGAAACCTTGACTCTCGAGATATTATTTTGTCTATGAGAGAAAATGCGTAATGTCACCTGAGTGGCAATAGCTTCAGTTATGCCTAATGTCACATCTTGTTGTTTAAGTTTACCTCATTGTAGTTTGTTATGCTATTCTCACGCGTTGCTAAGATTAGTTGTACATTGTTAAGTCACTCAGTAGCTTTCTTATCCCATCAATTATTTGCACGGTTATTTGATTGCTCTTCTTTCTTGTTTCTTCAGTATGGATTGGTACACATATCAACAGGAGATCTTCTAAGAGCTGAAGTATCATCAGGGTCTGAAATTGGAAATAAAGCAAAAGAGTACATGGAGAATGGCTGTCTGGTTCCTGATGAGATCGTCACAGCTGTATAACATGCTTCTTCTATTTTGTGCGTTGCTCTGTATCTTCCACTCCAAGACTTAACTGGACTAAAATGTCATTTCATAGATGGTGACCTCACGCTTATCACGAGAAGATGCAAAGAAGAAAGGCTGGCTTCTCGATGGATACCCACGAAGTTCCTTGCAAGCACAAAGTCTAGAAAGCCTCATGATTAGGCCAGACATATATGTCGTGTTAGATGTATGCAATTATTCTCATATATATGTTGTTCTTCTTGGTAATTGTTTAAGACTGCTCCCTAATAACCATGCTGGACAAATGGGTTTACTTTCATGAGTGACTTGTTTAGTGGTTTTCCTCTGCTAAGAAATGGGTTCTTTTGCGAGGAAATTGATAACCTGACCATGACACAGGGTTCCTGTAAAGTTTTCTCTTAGTGGAAAATTAGTGGATGTATTGCCACGACACACAAGGACATCATATAACAGTCAATTAGCTACAAGTTTCTATACCTTGATACTAGGAGATTTACAGAACTCTTATCTGTTAATATTCAGGTTCCTGATGAAATTCTAATCGACAGATGCATTGGAAGAAGGCTGGATCCAGTGACTGGGAAAATTTACCATCTTAAAAACTTCCCTCCAGAGACAGATGAAATTAAAGCACGGATTATCACCCGTCCCGACGACACTCATGAAAAGGTGCAGTTGCATGTCATTTGTTATCTTCTTTATGGTTTTCCTCTCTGTTCCTCATATACTGTCATTTAATGTTAGATTTTAGATGCCTCCTCTGCTAACTAATTTTGAATTTCTCCATGTGACCGCTGACAATATTTATGATGTTTATTTATATCATATTTATTTCCAATTTCATGGTAAATCATCTTAACCTCCTACTTGTCTTTTGCACCAAGAGTGGTTAATTTAAATTGAAATCCTTTTATCTACTACCAAGTCAATCCTTGCTTTTCAGTTGTCTTGCATTCAATTGTTATTTCTTGGCCTAAAACCATTCCTATACTAAAATCATCAGATCAAAGCCTGATGCCGGTTATATCCTTTTATGTCCGTCTAGGTTAAATCACGTGTAGAAACATATAAGAGAAATGCTGATTCTATCTCATCAACATACTTGGACATTTTAAATAAGGTATTTTTGTATTTAATTATATCAGATTTTTTTTTTCTCGTATCCTTTGACAAGTTGTAAGTGATTGTAATTCATTTCGGTACCTTCTTATAATACAGATTGATGGAAACCGTCCAAAAGAAGTAGTTTTCCAGGAAATAGATTCTTTGCTGTCGCAAGTCCAGAGGGACAAATTGAAGATGATCAGCATAGGTAAATTTTTATTTTTTTTTTAAATTAAGAACTATCTCCAATGTAAATGTGCATCAAGCATAAAAACAGATTTTGGGACATCATTTGTCTTTGAAGGTATTCTTTAGCAGATTTGGAGCTGAAATATATGCAGAATGAAAATTTTGAGATATCTGTCGAATCTTGATTGTCTCCTTGATTTAGGAATATTTTGGAATTACTGTATCCTCTTAACAGAGACTGATGAATCTTAAAACAACTATTTCTTGGAAAGTAGCTGTTAGCAATCACATTCCATGTAATCGTTATTGTTGTATATCCATATACTCTTGTGTTGTGATGATGATGAACATTGTTCTTGTATATGATAAACATTCATTGAACAAGGTAAATAGTTAATGCATTCTTCCTTATATTATTTTTTATTTATCTGAATGTGTAATAAGCATGCTTTTGATCTTTATCCCTCTCTTCAAATAAATGAAGCACATTATTTTGAGTGATGCATTTACCTTATTCATAATCTTTTTACAAACTTCTCTAGCTCGATTGTCATTCATAGTATTCTCCATGCCCTCTTTTCACTCTGCAATTTTCATGTCATTTCAAGTATGCATGGTTTCATTTGTTGCTGGAATTTTCAGATGAATTATAGAGTCTGGACTATAGTATTATCATTGATTACTTTTAAACTGATTTATCGAACTCTTCCCCACTTGCTTCCTTTTTACTAGAAAAATCTGTGATCGACATTCAGTCAAAGGTGTCATCTCCAAGCCAGGTATAGGTTTTTATTGTTAACATAGATATGTAGTGTATTTTCTACTCTTGAAAAGATTTTCCATTTTCAAAGGAGTAAGATATGATAAATGGAACACAATGTAACATAATTATGGTAGCATGATGTTTCTTATTTTGGAAAAGATTTTGCCAGGACAACTGGAGGGGCATTCCTACTCGATTGAATAACATTCCACATTCTAGAGAAATAAGGAAATATTTCTATGATGATGTTCTGCAAGCTACTCGAAGGGCTGTAGCTGATGGAAGAACCCGATTGAAGGTTATATATTGTATCTATTTCTTCTCAGTTGGAAATTTAAATGTACAATATTGATTACACTTAGGCACTTAACACTGAGAATCAGTTTACATCCATCAAAAACCACTTTATGGGTCCCTTCAGATGTTTCAGATTTCAAAAATGCAAATCTTTTATTTGTTACTTTTTCCTGATGAAACGCGCATTCCTTCGTAAAAAATAAGGTCATGTAATCACACTCATTCTTGATTCTGGAATTAGAATTTTACTTCATTCTGTGTTTGTGCCTCTTTATAAATCTGGAAATTTGATCTCATAAATGCTAACAGTTACGTTACATATTGCTTGTTCGCGATGATATAAAGTAATGCTTTGAATTGAGAATATCTGCTCGTACTTAATTCATGACTCCTGATTAAAAGAAAGATATAATTCATATGACAAGGTCAGATTCATAAGAATGGGATTTTGGAAAACTTAAGAGATCAATTAATACTTACCAACATGGTCAAAAATTTGTTTCATCCCGAAGTATCTAAGATCATCACAAAGTTTTAGTAACCAGCTTTTGCAGCATCCTATTTTCAGTTATGACATTAACATACCTTTGATTTTGGGAAATTTAAGAGATCACCATAAAAGTATGTCATATCTGAAAATAGGATGCTAGGAAAGCCGGATACTAAAACCTTGTGATGATCTTAGAAAGTTTATTAATGGAAGAAAAAAATTCAAAAGTTCAGGAATCTTTAGCAGTTGTTCCTAAAACCTGTTAATGCGTTAGTCACAAGAGTTGTACCTTCAGGCCTGCTCATCCCATGAGTGCATGGCCCCACAATTTGTTGATCTATACATTGTAAATGAGTCTGATAGGTGTTTCCTTTCTTTTCATGGTAGTGGAAGCAATGATTTTTAACCACTAGGTCTGTTTGTGAAGCTCATGATGAGAAAAAGGCTCAAATAGAATTTCGTTAGATCATCTACCTAGCCCAAGTTGTTTGTAGGTTCACTAAGAAGTGGGAAAAACATTCATGGGGTTGGGTGGTTTTAAAGAGTGCTGGTGCAATATTCAGATATGTGAAACGGATATTCATGATCCGCACCATTGGCTTTCTCGTAAGCTTGTTTGCTTATAGGCTCGTAGAGAATGACTTTGGGTGGAGGAAATGCTGATACCATAGTCCAAGTTTGCTCCTGTACTTTGAGAATTTCCAAACTTATGCTTATAGTCAGTTGTTCCAGAGAACACCTATGAGAAAATCTAGTGTCTAATACTTGGTTTGCAAAAAATAAAAAAGTAAAATTAGGAAAAAGGGTGAGAAACGAATTACTCAATTTCATTAACTAGACTGTTATTTTTTAAAGCCAAAAACCATATGTGTGCAAGTAAAATTAGGAAAAAGTGTGAGAAACGAATTTAATGAATTACTCAATTTCATTAATTAGACTGTTACTTTTTAAAGCCAACGACCTTGTATGTGTACCTATGCATCTGCATCTCTTCATTGATATGTTGTCCATGTTTTAGTTGTTTCACATAGTTCATCTGTCCTATATATAGATGTTATATTGTTACTAGTAAAAATCTGGTTCCTATAATTTGAATGTTTGATATGACATTTCCAAATTGACAGGTGGAGATCAGTATTCCAGAGTTGAACCCAGAAATGGTAGGGGACTTCTTCTTTCCCTTTAGTTCAAAATTGAGTTGGAGCTAAACATACCCTATTATGTGCAGGATGTTTATCGAATTGGTACTTTAATGGAACTTGTTCGAGTTCTTGCCCTTTCATTCGCTGATGATGGGAAACGTGTAAAGGTGTATTTTTGTCTTGCTCATGAGTTATAAGCTAGAGGCAAACCTTCATAGTATGATTTAGTGAAAATCAATGGATATTTATCAAGAGCATCATGGGTTTCTTCTTATTAGGTCTGTGTTCAAGGGTCTATGGGAGAAGGTGCACTTGCTGGGATGCCACTGCAGCTTGCTGGAACTCGAAAGATTTTGGAGTTCATGGACTGGGGGGAGTATGGTGCTCTGGGGACCTTCATCTCTATTGGTTCTATAGGTATGGAACTGAATGAATATGCTATTGAAATTATCTGTTATGTTTCTTTGTTTTGTGATTTCTGTTTTCAACTTGAGAAAGTCATTTTTTGGGTTCTGAAAAAATATTTTCATATAAATAGAATTTTTTATAATTGTTTATCAATACTTCTGTATTAGTTCAATTATGTTTCTGACTTCCTCAGAATCCCTTGAGCTCAGGTCTCATAGATTTGGCAATCCGAAATAATCATTCCAAAGAACAAGACACAAATAACTGTGGGCATGTTTATAACGAAGCTTTACTGAAATAGGATAAATGAAATAATAGATGCATTTATTAAGTAGTAACTTGCATATGTCTTACATTCCTAGACAAGGGTCAAAGTTGTGTTCTGACCATACGATTGGTCAATTCAAAACCCGAGATGCCTCTACCTAGACACTTCGAGACATAGCAATTGAAAGGATACATCATGATACTAACTGGGACAAACCCGTCACAGTAAGATGACTTGTCCAAAACATAAAAGAGAAAAAAATTTAAAACTCTGATGACGGCATAAATGGGTCTGACTTGGGTCAAATTAAATTAGTTCCTGATGTATCTGATGTATCTGATGTATCTTCTTGCCTTCGATCCATGTCTCATTATCCAAATCCGCACTGAGGTTCATATACAAGGGTACAGTCTTGATCCAGGTATAGATATATGAGTTAATCTACTATAGAGTACGGGTCTGAATACAATCTTAACCTGTCTCAATTCAACTTATCTTGATTTGCGTTTGTTCTGTTTGTACAATGATAATGATTTAAGAGGAGGCCACAAAATGCAGGTTCAGCCGGAGTAATATCTGTTCTACCCCATTTCACACCCTAGATAACAATATTTAATGCCTATTGGCATTGGGTGCTCAAAATATTTAAGAAGATGTTCACACCTTGGATATCCCTTAAAAACACAAGACATTTCTGATCTTTGTCCCTTGAACCGTCATCAATTATGTTTTTTTTGGTTGGAAAACAAAATGCACAAGAATTTCTGAATTTTTGGTGTCTATACCTACATATTATAATTTATGAATATTGGGAACTGCACCAAAACAAACTTTTGAATAATACATATATATAAACTATGAGGTGAAATACTTGACTCCAGTCTTAAAAATCCCCTAAAACTTTCCTGCTCATGTAGGGCCCACATGGGGTTCACCCAAGGGGTGATTTTTGGTGAGGATGTTCTCTTCACCGTGGAGATCATCCTCGCAAAAAATCTTTCCCATGCTAAAATCTCTAACCCTATCAAGAAATGGTTGGGAATCAATAGTAAAATGGACATTGTTTTTACATGGAGATAAAATGTTTGTTTCCCATATTCTGCAAGTTTTAGGGTCCTACTGATCACTATTTATGACAGTGTTAATGCCTTTATCAGTCCTTCGAGTTTTATGGTTCCTCATTTCAATTGTAGGTGGCAAAGAGGTTAGCGAGCAAGATGACATATTTGTTCTTGTGGCTCCTCAAAATGCAGTTGGGAATTGTATAATTGATGTGAGAATCTGTTTCAGTTTCTATTGTTTAGCATATATCTCCAGAAATGTTCCTAGTCTCAATTTCCCTTTCACTATCCCTGACATAAGCATTGGACATTTGGACATGCAGGATTTGAGAGCTATGACTGATGCTGCTGGGGACCGTCCTGTCATTCTTGTCAATCCTCGGCTCAAGGTTGTATTCAGATGGTTCCAAAAAAATGGTTCCCATTCCATTGCAAGGAGTTCTTCAATATTCTTGCCATGAAAAGTGACATTTTTTTTTTCTTAAGAAACACCATTTGTTATTTAAAAAGCTGTGGAACCCTATCGCGATTTCAATAGGGAATTGATGCCGAATGGCTGGAACATGGCCAAAAAACAGTAGAAGATAGTAAGAAAACGACAGAGTGGAGGGAGAACTTTGGACACTGAAATATTAAGCTCGGGAATTTTTGGATCCCACTGTGGAAACGTTCAAACAAGAAAACCAAACCACAAGCAATTAAACCATTTGAAGGTTTCCCCTTCAAACCTTAGTAGTTCCTATATAATTTTAAGCACCTGGTGTTATCTGTCATACAGTTGTACGTGCACTTCCTTCCGTGCGAATGTATTTGAAAATAAGCTTAGTTACATCTAATATGCATATGTGCGTATCGTTGACCAGTATCATTCCAGCACTTCTACAGATTAATAGACTAATAACCAACTTTGAACCATGAAACTCTCATGTTATATCTACAATTCGTCATGGTTTCCCCAAGGTATAAGTCATTGTTGCATTACTTATATGAACCATCCTATCTTGTTATGAAAATTCCCTGCTATACGCAATCTCATGTGACTCCTGAAAAATTACACCTTCCTTATTTTACTTGTTCTTCTTTTCTTCATCTCCAGAAAATTAAGAACTGGGATTAAAATTTTCTACTCACCTGCATTGTTTGATCTCCATTCAGGATTTAGAGGTCTCTGTCTTATATAGATTCCTCTCCAGACTCTTGAGTTTTATAAGATGTTTTAGTTAGTCTATAGTATGGTTGCCATGTCTGACATAAGTATAACTAAGTTGTGCTTTTGTTTCTCTGTTCATTCTTGAGCAATTAACATCAAAAGTTTTGTGGGGTTGCTTACCACAAAAAAAAAAAAAGAGAGGTCTTGTGGGCTTGTGCTAGCTAGTCTGTTGCTAGGAAACTTCTATTTCCTTATTTGCTTCCTTAGAGAGTTATATGATATATTCTAGCCATGGTGGAATGTTTTGTGTCTGAAAATTCTCTTCGATTTTCTTCAAATGCAGGATTTACCTGCTTCAAGTGGCATCATGCAGGTAAGTGCAGTTTTTAATGTTTTACTGGGATATGCTACCAAGTGGACAGGTTAGCAGAAGTCCAGTGCTTATTGTTTATATTTTTTTATTTCTCTTGAAGACAATGGGAAGGGATAAAAGATTGGAATACGCAGCGTCTTTCGAGAATTGCTATTCCTTTCGGCTTATGTACTATGCTGGCACTCAATATCCAATTATGGGTGCTCTCAGGTGAGATATGAGAAATATACTACAATTTCGTTGATGAAGCTCTGATTTACTTATTTTATGTGCGCAAAGACAGTAAGAGCATTACAAGAAGTATTTGGGGTTTACAGATCTGCAGATTCCTTTTTTTTCATCTGATTTTGTTTCTTCTTACATATGTTCACTTTTAGGCTCTAAGAACTTCAACATTGTGACCAAAATTTGAACATTGCTTAGTTTTCCAGTGATTCTCTAGGAATGATGACAATGATCAACAATCTCAGAAGAAAATTTAGAAAAAAATTAAGGTCATGGAGAAACAATCTCATAGGTCCACCTCCTTCCTTGATTCTCTAGGAATGATGACAATGATCAACAATCTCAGAAGAAAATTTAGAAAAAAATTAAGGTCATGGAGAATCTTTCTGGTGTTCATCTCTTTAAAATCCTTAACACATTGAAGATTGCTCCATGTTTGTCTCTCGAATGCCCCTATTCCGACGGTGCAATTCCTAATAGGTGAACAATCAAAGTTATGGTTCATTCATTCTGTCGAACGAGGTGAAAATATGTTTTTGACTTTTCATTTATTCAAAACATCCTTGTCAAACCAATCAAAATCCCCAGCCTTGAAATGTCAGAACCCCTCCAAGATGGGTGCGCTTTGTCCTCCAACTTTCTTATGGAGCAGCAATTGTATCCTTGTATATGTTTTTTACTTTGAAATTCTTGTCTACCTTAACTGCTCCAACCTACAAATGATTTCTCATAAATGGTGACTAGTGTGCAGGGTCACTGAAACTGATACAACTTGAAGATTTTCTCTCATATTTTATGAACTGCGACAACAACTTCAACTTCTTGCAAGGAACTGCACCTTCAGTTTGCTTGATAAATTTCAATAAATTCAGTTAAATTGGAAATTTAGATTTTCCTGTTGTGTGATGGTATAATTCAATAAAATTGAAAATTTGATTCTCATTCAAACCTATAAGATATGCTTTCCTTTTCATTCTTTTTCTCTCTTGTGTCTCTTTTGCTTAGGCACTAGATAAGAATTTTGGCACATGCTCAAAAGAGGAAAAACTAAATCTCCTTGAACTCCAATAAAAGATTTCTCAGAATTGGATCAATGACTCTTGTTCACCTCGTGTTTCAGGATGGCTTATCCATACCGTTATGAAGTCTACAAGAGGGTTGATGAATCCTTTGGGAAGGAGAAGTATGTGATCTTGGCCACATTCTTGAAAAGACCAACAGTTGATGAAATTAATGATGCTTTTGAAGGAAAGCCTAGGTAACTCATGAGTCGTGTCTAATGGGCAAGGCTCTAAATTATTTCGAGGCTATTTTATCTCATTGCTTTATTTTTTTCAAGTACTGTTTTAACTCTTGAATTAAAGCCTTTTCCCTTATGAACTCTTTTCTTTTGATCAACACATGCAGAAACCAAGAAAAACCCTCAGGAATTTGGTAAGAAATCTTCATTTCCTTCAATACTAAAAGAAGAAGTAGAAGAAGCAAATCTCATCTGTTTACACTGATTGATCAATTTGTCTCTCTTATAGGGGTTTCTTCAGTGGTATCCTTGGAGTATAATAGAAACTATACATATTATTTGAGGTGGCTCGTGCAGGTCTACATGTTACAACTCACGGTAAGAGAACATTTCGTTCTCAAAACCTGCAATTTCGTTTTAATCAATTTCAGGACTTGGTTTTTAATTGGGAAAAGATTGTAAGGTGATAAACTTTTGTATTTCTTTTTCCCTCCTGACTATTCCATCTCGAATAGACTGTATGTTTCTTTACTTTCTCATCATAAATAAAATATTATCTTTTACTGATAAAAAAAACATGCAAATACATCTTGTTTGATCCCATCCATCTTTTTTATTTTCTCTTATTTTATTTTTTGTTTTTTTATCAGGAATACTTGACTGAAGTGCATTCAAAACAAGTTGGAACATGAAAGGCACGTTTGATGAGCTTTTAAATTATCATGACAAAGGTATGTGAAGAGATTTCTCTTTTCTGCACGATGCTTTTGTAAGGTCTGTGCTATATATGAAGTTTCTATACATCAAATTCAATGAAACGACAATCGAACTGAATTCATATCTTGTTAGCGGTGTTGAGTGAATGTGTCGTGTTGAATGAATGAATTGGATCATATCCTCCTAAGAGCCAAAGCTGGCCCGAAAGGACAGTTTCACACATAAACAGCAGGCAGGACAAGAGGATAGCAGCATTGGAGGAAGGATAAGTGCACAATCATAAATTTCCTTCTTTGATTAGCTCACTATACATTTGACCTAGTAAAAGCACTATATAGCTAGTTCTGAGTAGTTTCGTTTATGTTGTTTTGAGTTCCTCCTTCCAAATTTTAACTTTAATTTATTTCTCTTAGCCTAACTACTACTCTTATAAAGCTTAATTATTACATAATTTTAGTTGTTTTTCAACAACTTTGAAATCAACTAACTACTAATTAAGAGCCAAATGACTCAATCAGTTGTTATGTTACTTTCAAGATATATAAAAAATGTCGAAAAAAATAAATGAAATCATAGTATAACTGATCTTTATTAGAATAGGTATATCCTAGAGAAAATTGGAGTTGGTGGTCTCCCTGCTCTAAGAAGTTTGAAGTTTTGATTTTTTATAGGTAATCAGTTTTTTATCAGAGTATTATAATACGACGCACGTACGTCGTATGTGTTTCTTATGCTAAGTTTTTATCAAAGAAACGCACGCCTTATAGGGCCATTATTGTAATTCTAGTTAGATTAGATACAATTTTAATTTTCAAAAAGAGACTTAGTTACCACACTACTTAGTTTTGCTCCTTCCCTCCTGTCTGTGCGACCATAAAGAGATGATCCAATTGTTTATTTTGATCTACATGATGAGGAGTTCATTTTCACAAAATATCATCTTTTGAATCATTTCTAAGCAGGTCCCATGAAAAACTGTAAGTGAAGTGTAATTAAGTATAAGGTGGGTGGGAAAAAACCAACCCATATGGTGACACAAGCATACATCACAGAGAAACGACTCAAGACTGATTTTTGGTGACAATGTTCTCGTCACCATATAGAACATTCTCACCAAAAAATCAGCACATTCTAAAACTTCTAAAGTAATAAAGAATTGATTGGAAAATCAATTATCTAATAATCAATATGAACATAATTCTTTACCGTTGAGTTTTCAATCGACTTTTGATAAGGTTAGAAGTTTTATAATGAACTGATTTTTAGTGATGCAAATTATCTCTACAATGAGGAAAACATTCTCATCACTCACTAAGATTCTCGTGGACTCCACAAAGGCAAAATTAACCTAAGGCAGGTAGGGGACAGGCAAAACGGGTGGGGGAACTTGGACTAATTATCTGCTGTGAAGTCCCTCTTCAAAGATGCACATCAGTGATTCAGTGGACGATGAAAAAGACTAAAAGCAATAAACATAGAGAGGTACACCGTACACGTTCAATAATAGAATAAGAAATGAATGTCATACACGGTTTTATCGTGTCATTCACACAAACTTGTATGCCCCACCATTACAACCTTTATTAGAAGAAAGAAAGAAAGAAAAAAAAAAAAAATATTATGTAGGTACTGCTTGGTAAGCTATTTTAGCAGTATTTTGCTGCCAAAACGTATGATTTTATAGGGAATATACAGAATATTGAAGGGACTTTCGTTCTCTCCATTAATGGAGAAGAGAATAAAAGGTGGCATTGTCTTTATTGGCTGTTATTATAAGTCAAAAGCTTTCTCGTTGGAAAATGCAAAATTTGCATTTTCTTACTCTAAATCTTACTGTCTAGTGTCACGGGCGGGACGGTCGACCAGCAACATATACGGTCACGCAACGAAAATTTATATTACCGTCTACCTGTGCGGCACTACAGACTCCCTCCTAGTCCATAGTCAACCTCACAAACCATCTCGGTTCTGCTCTAGACCTTCAGGTCATCTTGCACCAACATGCACAACGGAACTACCAACACGAGCATCGCTCATATACCGGCCTACGAGTCACTTCATCGTGTCCTATGACACTCGTCCAGCAGGTAGGATTCACTGTCTCTAAAGTACCGGGAAGGAACCATGAATAGCCATCCACCTGGCTAAGCCAACATTACTCGGACTTCCCATACAGTCCTAAGCTTCACCTGTCTAGAAGCATAGATGCTACAACCAAGCATACGCAACATTAGAATGCTAGCCTACAACTTACTAGCATCCAATGATCCAGACATAGCTTACCCCTTGCTATGCCACTCCGTGCTACACCACCCCCGATAGCTCAACACAAAGCATGCCAAACATATCTATAAGCACACCAAGACATAGTCTCGGATAGCTCCATCCCTCCAAAGAAGCTTTAGGCCAAGCGTACTGTCGACTCGATGTCTAGCACGCATAGGAACCTAAGGCATTCTAGGAATGCCGCTGTACCACCACCTGCATGTACAGTCCTAAGCCGTCTCCTACGACAAAAGAAACCAACGCATAGCCCTTCAGCTAAGCATGGTCCGGCCCATTGGTTGCGTTGTGGAGTTCCCACTTCAGCTACATATGAATATGCAACAGGGAGGTCGGGACCCCTCCCTATAGTAGTCTTGTTTACCTTTTGGCCTCCGCCTAAAGGAAACATCAAATCATTAGACCAATCATACTCTTTTTCGGCCCATGAAATGAATATACACTTCGCAGCTTCTCCAAGCCTTGAAGCTTCACCAAGCCCTCCGGCTCGCTCCCGAATATTCACAACATAGTACCTCCGTGCTATGAAGCTTCACTTGCCCTCTGGCTTATCCTTGCATATTCAAGCGCATCGCACCTCCGTGCCACACATATTCATCTAGCCCACCGGCTAAGTCACGGTCTACGCATAGTCAGAGAAACTGACCGTGACACTAGTCATCCACGGTTCTCAAATAATTTCATACCCTCGTGATTTGCGTCATTTTCAAATTGACGCAAATACCCTCCTAAATAGCCTTTGCAGGAAAAAGGTTTGCAGTACACTTTGCAGTAAGTGTAGCATCACCGTTCTCAATTATGACTGTGATTATTCACGGTTTTAATTGAGAGGGATCGAATAATCTTAGGTTTTTGTGACCTTATGATGACTCGCATCACGAAAGAGGGTGATCTAAGGTCTAGTTTTTTGTAAGGATGTTATTCCCATCATGCAAATCATCATATTAAAAAAAAATCAACCTGTTCTAAGACCTTCAGCCCTTTACAAATCAACTCTTAAAAATAAATAAATTTTAGACGTCTTTTATACTGTTGATTTTTAATCACTGGATGATAGAGTTATAAATTTTAGAAAGGGCTCATATTTAGCGAGGATGATCTACATGGTGAGTAGAACATCCTCGCTGAAAATCAGAACTTGAACTATTTTCATGTCAGCCTCAAAAACTCAGATAACTCTGGGGTCGTGTGACCTAAAATTATTGATCCTTTTTCTCTTTATAAATTCCGTCCTTTTTTACTTCTTATTTGTTGGCCGTTGCAAATTACAATGAAAATATACTATAGATCCTACTAACTTGGAATTCATAAAAGATATGGCACTCCTTATATCTGTACCAATATTAAGCACGATCTTAAAGTCTTAACATAGAATTATAAGATTTCAGAAAAGACAAAATGAAAGAAGGTTCTTAACATAAAATTAGACTTGAAATGAATATTATCTCTTCTATCTACCAGCAATTAACTTCTATATAACTCTAAACGTCTTACCGTTGCAAATTTAAAAAACAGAAAAAGTTGACTTCAAAGTTCAAGCACGCTAAGCTAACCCCCATCTCCATGAGTCTTGCAAGTTGCAATCATACAAACTATTTTTTATTTATTTTTATATAAAATCTTTAAATAATGAAATACAAACTGTTGACCTTACAAACCAATTGCTATTGAGTATAACATGAATTGGAAAATGATTTTAAAAAAACGCGTGAACGTACGGGTAGTTGGTCAATTCGGACTCGGATGAGTCAGCCGTAAACGACTCCGAGTTTAATCAATTGATAATCTCCTGATTTAAAGTGGGAAAAATGGTCGATTCATCGAGTTATTTTTTTAATATAATTATAAAAATGAATCAAACGAATAAAAATAAGTTTCATTGATAATCAACCATAGATCTTTGGCTCAATGGTTGTACATCCCTTTCATAAAATTTTTAATAATAGAAGATTTTAAAATCAAAACTTTTGAACGGTAGCTATTTTTCTACATCAATTCATTTCAACCGTGACAGATTTAACCAACCTGCTTAATTGTTATTATTTTTTTGTTTTTTGTTTTTTTTTTTTGGTGACAGACGTTAGGGATTCATGGAGAGAATATCAACAGCTGTATCAAAAATTGTATATACCAAATTGGGTAATGAATATTCCGAAAATGTGCACATGTACTATTCCCCACAACTTGTAAATGCTACCAAATGAAAACAAAAACAAAAAACTTCTTAAAAACAGAACACTTTGTCTCTTTCTCTCTCTCTAGAATTAGCCTTGTACCAACAAAGATGGCACCAAAGTAGTCTATAAATTTCAAACATCATTATCCAGATGATGACTGAACCAAATGGTAGTTGAAGATAAAGCTGATGATACTCACTTTGTTTTGAACAAGGATTTTATGATGGTAAGTAAAGTTGAAAGTTGATTTTCTTTCTAAAAAAAATTATTGGAATCTTCCCCATTAATTACAACAGAGCCTTCTTAGGATCTCAAAGTGGGGAGGAGTTGGTGGTGGGTTTGTCAATGAAAAGAAACCTTAATTGATTTTTTCTATAAAGGATAATACTAATTTGGAATCATATCTACCCTGTTCTTCATTCTGAGTTTCTGAGCTTAGAGAGAGAAAAGGAGAGAGAATTCTAGAGAGAGAGAGAACCAGAGAAGATGGCTGGAGGAGGGTTTGGTCCGGCTGGTGTGGCAAAGGAGAGAGCACAGCAGTACCAAGGGAAGGTCACCTCTTTTGTGGTCATTGCTTGTCTCGTCGCTGCCATTGGTGGTTCAATCTTTGGCTATGATATTGGTATCTCAGGTACCGTTTCTCTCTCTCTCTCTCTCTCTCTCTCTCTCTCTCTCTCTTTCTTTCCTGGGTTTGAATCAAATTCATCAAAAACTCCATTTTTTTTATTATCTTGTTAGGATTATGGTAGTTAGAGAAACAGGGGAAAAGATAATATAACAGACCCATAAAATGATTCAGCTATTCAGATTTTGACAGAATTTTCACCTGTGAATTAAGGGTTTGATCAAATTTTGATTCAATTACATATCTTAGATCTGATGGAAGTTTTTATTTTGATTCAATAACAGGAGGGGTGACATCAATGGACCCCTTTCTGAAGAAATTCTTCCCAAAAGTGTTTGAAAAGAAGAGACATTCAAATGAGAACAATTACTGCAAATACAATAATCAAGGCCTAGCAGCATTTACCTCTTCTCTTTATCTGGCTGGTTTGGTTGCATCTCTGGTTGCTTCACCTATAACTAGGAACTATGGACGCCGAGCTAGTATAATCTGTGGTGGGATTAGCTTCCTCGTTGGTGCCGCTCTTAATGCTTTCGCATTGAACCTGATAATGTTAATAGTTGGTCGAATCATGCTCGGTGTTGGAATCGGATTCGGAAATCAGGTAATCTTCTATTCATACAAAATATGAATCTAATTTAAAACCTTCGTAGCATTTTTTATGAAGGACTAGCAATCTTGTCTTCTGAAGAAGTAAATAGAGAAGAAATTAGTGCCTAACTTATAGTTATAGCCAATTCAGTATCAATATGAATAACAAAAGCTAAATAATTTTGTTCCTCCTGATGATCAAGAATGATGGGCAAAACATCTAAACAATTTTACATATTGGATTAGTACCTTTATCTTGATTGGATTACGAATTGATCTCGAAAATCTAATTTTCTGGTTCGGCTCGATTTCCTTTTATGGCATGGGTAGTAAAGAGTTTTGCACTGAATTACAGGAGCATTAAGATTCCTGTATTTCACAATTTGAATCCAGGTTTACTCTTTATTACATAGAAAACTTGGATAATTCAAGAAAAAGAGAACTTGTTCTGCATCTCAAATAGCCTTAAATTACATTTGAGATAGGACAGGACTTGAAGATCTTCTGATATTGCTAATCTGATATCCCCTTTATCCTAATCATTCACCCAAATATTTCAGACATCTGATATACTTCATTTTTTCGTCAACTTTTTGAAGGCAGTCCCACTTTACTTATCAGAAATGGCACCAGCACATCTCCGAGGAGGTCTAAATATGATGTTTCAGTTAGCAACAACTCTCGGGATTTTTACGGCAAACATGATCAACTACGGAACAGAGAAGATCCATCCATGGGGATGGAGGCTCTCCTTGGGTCTCGCTGCAGCACCTGCTTTACTGATGACAGTTGGAGGATTCCTTCTTCCAGAGACACCGAATAGTCTTATCGAACAGGGAATGAAAGAAAGAGGGAGAGAAGTTCTAGAGAAGATCAGAGGCACAAAAAATGTGACTGCAGAGTTTCAAGATATGATCGACGCGAGTGAGCTTGCGAACTCGATCAAGCATCCATTCAGAAATATCCTTGAGACAAGGAACAGACCACAGTTGGTTATGGCAATCTTTATGCCAACGTTTCAGATCTTGACTGGCATAAATTCAATTCTTTTCTATGCACCAGTTTTATTCCAGACCATGGGATTCAAGGGGACTGCTTCTCTTTACTCGTCAGTTTTAACTGGAGCAGTTCTTTGCCTGTCGACATTAATTTCGATCGCAACAGTGGATAAATGGGGACGCCGAGCTTTACTTATCAGTGGAGGAATACAGATGATTGTCTGCCAGGTAAAGTATTAAAAACCATCAATTCTTGATTTTGTTTTGATTTAGAAACCAGTTACTGAAATAAAAGTAGACCAATGTTTCTTTGTCCATACATTTATATAAAACTCGTTTGCGAGGATTCTGCACATACTTCGATGGTTAGATCCCGCAGTTCGCTGTGCCCGTGGAGGCACTCACCTTACTCAGATTGTTCCTTTTGGGCAGGGATCAATATTGGCATTCAAATGTAGTAATATATGAACTAACGGAACTATTTCTATTTCATCAAAGTTGAAAAGTCAAGGAAGTTTCCTACAAATTCTAATAACTCAAGAAGTTTTGAATTGATTATGATCTAAAGATGAAAAGAATCGAATAATCATTTCATGATCAAAATAAAATAACAATCTCTTTAGACCACTGTGGCATGTGATCCATGCCTAGAAATATATAATTGGTGATATAATGTTTGTTATGTACCTGTAACCAACATTAATTTACCTTGTTTTATTGTTGCATTTGTGAACAGATAATCGTCGCCATTATCTTGGGGCTCAAGTTTGGTGCGGACAAGGAACTCTCTAAAGGCTACTCAGTTTTGGTAGTGGTTTTTATCTGTCTCTTTGTCGCAGCTTTTGGTTGGTCATGGGGTCCATTAGGATGGACGGTGCCGAGTGAGATATTCCCATTAGAAACCCGATCAGCTGGGCAGAGCATAACTGTAGCTATTAACCTCTTCTTCACTTTTGTGATTGCTCAGTCTTTCCTTTCACTCCTATGTGCCTTCAAGTATGGGATTTTCCTTTTCTTCGCCGGTTGGATTACTATAATGACTGTTTTTGTGTATGTCTTCCTACCTGAAACCAAGGGAGTTCCCATTGAAGAGATGATACTTTTATGGAGAAAGCACTGGTTCTGGAAGAAAATAATGCCAACTATTCGAGTGGATGAAGAAACAGAAACTGCACAAAACAAACCATAAAAAATTAGGGAAATTAGCAAGAAACAGTACTCAGGAACCCAGCTTGTGCTCACAAAGTAAATGTTTAAGATTTAAGACAGTGAAGGATATGAAGAGACCAGGATCTGTACAGCTCTGGGCTTTTTTAAAGCCAAGAACAGGATTGGTGAGGCTTTCTTACTGCGTTTAAACTGCATTAATATCGAAAAGCAGAGACACGTTCGAGAATTTGATCTTTTGAATCGCTTGGCTGGTCAGGGTCTGCAAATTTAAACAGTCAGTTGATCCCTTGTTAGGAGAGAAAAATGGATCATCCTGGAAGATAACACAATACTGATGTATAGAATTATCAATTATGCTTTTGTCAATGATCTAGCAGTCCAAAATAGTAGGAATAAGGCTTTGGTTGATGATGTTATGTATGCAGAAAGTTTGAACAACATATGTTTTAGTTACAATACTGGAAACAGCTGACAGTTCTACAAGTACAACATATGTTTTGTTACATACTATATGATTTAAGTCTTGAAATTTCCAGCCAATTCATCTGGGGTAAGGCTAAGAATTGATAATGTAGCACTTTGAATTCGAAGTTAATTATCGAATTGATCGAATCAAGGTTACGCTTACCTTGTATAGAGTTACAGATAATATGGGTCACCTAAGATCTGCAAAATGATCCTAAATTGCTCATCTTAATCAGTCAATCAAATCCAATCTCTATGATATAGATATACCCATAAATCATGGATTCAACCTTACCAAAAGTTACCAAGCCATGAATGAGAATCTCAATAACAGCCCACTAATTCCCTCATTGAGGAAATAAAGAGAACACGTCAAGCACCACTTTGGTTCTCACATCTAGTAATTGATAGCATAAAATTGGGTTCAAATCAAACTTGCATTAAAACTAGGCTCATTAAAAATAGGCTCATTTTTCTTTACCTCTTGTTTTTGTTTTTTTTTTTTTTTTCCTTTTTTTAGCAGGGATGGCTGAATCATACTGACCCATGAGTTTTAAACACAATCACACTCATACAGATATTTGAGCCACTCTTCAATAATCCCCACTCCAGGGAAAAAAATTTCTCTCCAACCCTTCCAATGATGCTGTGTTTTTATAACGAGGGATGTTGCAGTTGCACATTTGCACCATTATTTTGGTGGACCCACTTAGAGATGCTGGAATGGGATTGAAGATGTTCTCTTCATCATGTAACTTATTTAAAAAATTTGCCCACGTAAAAAAATTGGTAAATTTTAGTCATTAATTTTTACTATTAATTTTCGATAAACTTTTAATGGAGTTAGAAGGTAAGACTCAGAATTGCAACTTGGGCGAACTGAATCCGATCTTGAGTTGGGTTTGGGCTTGACTAGTTAAAGGCTCGGATTGGGCTTAAGTTAAGAAAATAAAACCTGAATTATGTTTGAGCTGGACTTGTGTTTGTAAGTTTTACAACCAGAGCGAGATCTCCTATACATAAGCTATGCAACCATATCTAGATAAAGATCAGGATGTATCATGTATGCAAGGTTTTGACTAATCATTTTGACGTATAGTCTTAATCCTTGATTTAAATCATCAAATTGACGATTTAACATATTCATCTATGATATCAACAAATTCATTTATCAACAGATTTACAACCATTTGATGATTGAAATAAAAGGCCACATTGTTTTGTCAAAATCTTGTCAGAACCTGGGATGTTCTTGGCTGGTGAGGGGCATTTTTTTCCTCTCTCTTTTTCACCATATAAATGGCAATTATGCCAACGCTCATTACAGTTGGAGTTCATAAAATTACATAAATTTTATTAGAATTTAATAGGTTTTAGAATGTTGTGATTTGAATAATTTACATAATGATAAAATCATCCTAGTCTTAATCATATCTATATGAACCCCACAAAAATCTAGTAAAAGAAATTATATGGATAAAACTTGTATTTTGATTGGTGATCACTTGATCCTAGCTTTTAATTGAGATGACCCTACTAATATTTTCAGATTAGACAATAGTCACAATACTCGTACCAAATGCTGTTCCTAATTGGGTAATGCGGCTAATGCCAACTGTAAGCTATTAACAGCTTAAATCGATCAATAAATAAATAAATAAATAATAACAATTTTAATAAAGGGGCGGTGGGATAAAATACGTGGCATCCTTAGAATCTTGAATCGGATTATTATTTTTTTAAACAGATTATTATTATTGAAGGGTCTTGTTAACGTGTGCCCTTAGGGCACACGATAAGGATATTTTTGAAGGGATTTTTTTGCAAGTTAGAGGTCTTCAAATCAGCTGAATTTTTGTAAACATAATATTATCATTATTTATAAGATGTCAACAAAAAATCAGTTCAATCGGAGATATCTAACCCTCTAAACAAATCACTTTAAATGTCAACCGTTCATTCATACTATTAAAGTCTAAATTAAGTATTTGTGATGCTAAAGGGTGCTAGAGAACTCCGATTGAGCTGATTTTTTTAGATATGATCCAAATAGTATAAATAACATATATATAAAAAAATCAGCTCATTTAGACAACTTTAAGAAACTAAACAAAACACAAAACCGAAAAACTTAGGCACATGTTAACAAAATCCATTATTGAAAGCCAAAGATTCGGTTTAGAGACAATGTTGAAAGCCAAGATCTCTTCCTCTTCCTCGTGTCTCTCTCACCACTTTCACTTTTCTTTCCATTCTCTTTTTCTCTGACTATCGTACTCCTTTACTAATTTTAAATTTGAAAGTCCCTTTCACAATGGTTGGTTAAAGAATTTTGCTAGGGTCACACCCAAAAAAAAAAAGTGTCAAGCGACATCAAGGGGTTAGACTCCACTCAAGTTCTGATTTTTTATGAAAATATTCTTTTTACTATGTAGCCATGCAGATCATCTTTATAAAAACTCGGTCGATTCTAAAACTTCTAATCACATCTAAAGTTAATCTTTTTTCCTCATAATTTACCATTGATTGAAATGAACTTTTGATAGGGTTAGAAATTTTAGAATCTGATATTTTTTTGTATTGACGGTTTATATGGTGAGAAGAACATTCTCACAAAAACTTAGATCTTGGAGTGGGCTCTAACCCCTTAGTGTTGAAATTGACACCATTTTTTTGGTGTCACGCTGGCAGGTTCCTTTGTTAAAATGCAATTGTGTTATGTTATTTTGTTGTGAAGTGCGAACATTTCACTTGAAGTAGCGTGTTTGTGTTAAATGTTTGGGACACATATGAGTCCATGATAGACACAGGTGGACACATTAGATACACATCTTGTATAATTTTTTGTTGCAAATAGGTTTTGGAAATAGGCCAAAACATTGCTCATACATATTTTATGCTTTTCTCATTTGTAGAAATCTCTTTGTGTGAATTTTTTTTAAAGAATTTTATCTATGAAATAATTTGGGTAAACTACATAAAAAATACCCTAATTTGGATAAATTAAACTCAAGTCACCTTTTTGAAAATAAAAACAAAATCGGCACCCTCCTCCAATTTTTGCCCAAAATCTTCCAAAAATTTCCTTTTAGTTTTTTATTGTCTAGACTCCAGACTCCTTAGTCTTCTTTCTAGACCCATATGTGACATCATTTCATCTAATAAATAAAGGTATTTTGGGGTTAAAAATGGAGTGACTGCTTGTTTTATTTTTATATTCAAAATGGTAACTTGAGTGCAATTAACCCAAACTATAGTGTTTTTAGTATCGTTTGTCTAAATAATTTTTTAATATAAATATATATTATTAAATTATGCGTATATCTCATGCTTCCTAGCATGTAGGACCCCCAAGAGATGATCCAAATATTTCAAAGCCATTCACATCATTCTTAAACTTCAGGTCCCATTAAAATTGGGTAACTTATTAACTTCCTCCACATTGGAATTAAGTAATTAAGCTGTGACCATCTCTCCTATGAAAACGAAAGATTTAGATTTGTTACATGTTAAAGGGGATCCCAAAAAACTTACGGGCTAGGGTTCCCCAAATGTAGTGTTTTTTTTTCTATAGGGCTCCTCTCACCGACTTATTTCAACGTCAACGAAATCACGAAAACCAGCATGCATGCATGAAAATGATGAACCAATTGCGCGCCCATGCCGCTCTCTCTCTCCGGGCGGACGTCCTAATTAATGGTTCCCATGCAGTTGCAGGTGGAGATCATTGATCTGAGAAGCCAGAATCATATAGGGGAGCCCCTGCCCTTCACTTGCAGTCTTCTATCCTTAATTTGAATATATATACGTACAGGGTCCATCACCATATATGACATTATTAAATATATAATGGCCCTACTTATTTAAATCTCTCATGGCCTCATGTCCCATGCATTAACATTTTAACCATTTTTTGCTTTTTCGATCATTAGAATATCCCCTCTCCTTTTGTTTAACCTAGCTACTTGTACCCATTTTCTTTTGTTAATTTTTAATATCCCCAATTTTTAAGCATATGCATTGCATGTCAAGAAAAAAAAATTTCATAATTACATATATGGTAACTCATTTGATATAATGTGAGAATATTAGGTACGTTACCATTAATTTGTTAAATTTTTTAGAGAGAGCAGTACAAAATAATTAGAGAAAAGGACACTAATTAAAAA